>QXTE01000121.1:119796-571405 GCA_003942145.1 Platysternon megacephalum
ATTCTGCTCTCACTTATGCCAGGTTTACATTGCCCCCTTCATTGACATCACTGGAGTTACTCCTGATTTATCCTACTATAAGTAAGATGTGAAGCTGGAATCAGCCCCACAGGGTCAAATAAATTCCTGGGGTTAACCCCAATGGAGTTACCCCAGAGATGAATCTGACCATAGTGGTTATAGCTGAGATGTGCCTAAACTAAAACTCTGGCCAGCTGCAAAGCTCAGGGCATGTTTGAAACACAAACCAGCTGCATCTTTACAATGGTCTGTTCCGAAATGTCAGGAGTAAGTCCACCAAAGTCAATGGAGTCACCTTGGTGTAAATTTGGTCTGATCTTGGGCCTGAATCAGGCCCAGAGCTGAACAACCCTAGACAAAACGGCCTGTGAACCCTGCATCACTGTCTGAACTTTGGGGTTTGGCCCCATCTCTAGATGAGACCTCAGTGAAAAAGAGGCATTTGTAAGAGAAATCCTTTCCCAAGAGGAGCTCTTGCACAGAAGCTATCCCTTAGGAAGTTGCAACAAGCCTTCTTCTTGCCAGCCAACTCTGCTGGCTGTAGGGGCAGCAGCGTTGTCCTTCCTCCTCCCTGCCCCTTTTGTTGTGGATCCCCACTCATGGCACTGGTGTGTAAGAGGCTTTTCTTCTGCAGTTCTGGCCCTTCGGCACAGCCTCTCTCCAGCTCTCTGTCTCAGGAACTCTTCTTCTCATTTCAAACTGCAGCAACCAGCATAACTGCAGTAACAAAGACGTGAATCAGGCTTCGTGCCTGTAGGGGCTTATTCTCAGACCATTGTTTGGAGGCCTGCTGGTTTCCCCTCTTTTACTCCCTCACATCTGAAGTTCAGTCATCACAGCATGCTTCACATTGGACTGGACACATTTCCTTCTGTTCCTGTTGTTACAGTGGGCCTGAGGAAATTGCAGGAGGTTCACACGGGGGGTGGGCATGGGTCTTCCTCCTGCCACAGGCTTCCATCATTGCAGTAACAGAGCGTCTCATAAATACTAATTGGTTTCCCTTCACAGCCATCCTGAAGAGCACAGACCCATTTTACAGGTGGGAAGCTGAGGACAGAGAGATTAGATGACTGGCGAGGGATCATATGGAGAGTCTACAAGAGGGCCACAAATTGAACCCAGAGCTTCTGAGCCTCAGGCCAGTTCCTTAACCACAAGACCATTTTTCCTCCCTTTTATGCTTTCTTCACAGTGCTCCAAACCCCTGCTAGCCTGTGGAGCGAGGGACTCAGACCCTTTGAAGGTACCATCTAGCAAGTGACAGGAGTTTAATAGTAACATACGTCCCCAATTCCAGCCTTAATCTGAACCTAACTCCTATTATGTAAAAGCCATTCCATAGGTGACATTCCTCTCGCATGCTGTCCCCAGTTTCCTCGAACACAGACAGATGGGCCAGCGTGTGAGTGATGTCTGCTTAATCCAAAGACGCTACCGTGTCACATTTCGATTTAGCAATGCACATAAACATATTTTACATGTAAACTGGCCAATTAAGATGGCAAATGTTTTAAAATACGAGGATTTATTGGCATAAAATTTGCCATCTATCAATGCTGTATAAACAGTTTTACATAAAAAGCCATCTGGAAACAGGTTGTTTATCATATTTATTCCATTACAACTTGCCGGCGTAGTGTCTGTGCCTAGCTCATTAGCTGTAACGATGGCTTGATGTCGGGTCTAAGAGGTGGGCGTATTTGAAATTCCACACAGGGCATGAATATTAACTTGGGATTGTAGGTGGCTGCTCCATTTCAGATGAGCATCTTGGACACACTCAGGGTTGAAATCGTTCTGCTAGAGGAAAACAGGCCAGAGAAACTACAGAGAACCCCAGTTTCCTTTTGCTTACCTTTCCTGGACATAAATGGAAAAGGGGAATGGCAGTTCTGGAGCTGCAAGACCAGCCATGTGCCTGTCCCTATGTTGGTGCACAAGTGGAGCACCAGATTTCATGGTTCCCCTTGTGCCCCCATTCAAAAGCCAGCTCCAGCCCCAGTAAAGAGCACCGCAACTGTGTGACTTGAGTGCTGTAGCTAAACACCCCAAAAGAGGCGTTTTATACTGGCCAATGTTGCTGAGCTAGGATTGGGGAAAGGAAGTGCATGCGTCACCCTATAAAAAGGGTGCTTAGAGCTATCCTTTTGGGGCATGCACTCCCAAAGGTATTCTGTGTGAGCTACCCACTGCTATGCAGTTCTCCCTCCCTGCTACAGAATGTAGGCAGCAGCTGAGAAGTCACAGTATGCAGCCCCGGGATGTCAGGTGTTCTCCAGCTCCACTGGGGTTTAGTAATTACAGTCCTCTGTTTTTAAATGCCACATCTCACAAAATGATGCTATTTTAGTTAGCGCTGCATATTTCTTACAAATGGCTTCCAACAACACTTTGCAGTTACTATAAATAAAACAATAACAGAGCAAAGGAACCAGTGACAGGAAAAAGGGAGAGAAAATAAACATGGATAAGGCACTGCTCTACGAATCAGAAGCCTGGGTTCTAGTCTCATTTCTACTACTTCTTTCCTGCGTGCAGAATACTTCAACTCCCTCTGAGCATGGACCCCCTCACCCTCTGTTTTCCCATTATAATGGGGACAAGGTGGTTTACCTTTGTCAAGTGGTTTGAGGAAAATGCCAAGTGTTGCAGGTCACTAATTGCATGAGTGTCTTCATCAGGTGCCCTTTGGAGGTTATTAAAGTGAGTTTTTTTAATCACGGTTCTTTATGCAAACAGAATAACTTCTGCCAGCGGATTGCAATCTGCAGCTAAACATGGACACTACTGAGTGCCAGGTCAGGATTTATTGGAAAACTACAATCTGAACATTTCATTAAAATCACAGCCACATTTTGGTTGAGCTTTCTTGGAGGGGAGGAGAGATTTGAGATTAAAATATAGTCTAGTAGATATTTCAAGCGACAGGTGTGTTATTTATGTGCATCATGGATACGAAAGGAGAACAGTTTATCTTTTTTCAGGTGGACAAATTAAACCACAGTGTCTGACACATGCTCATAAATCCAGACCCTTTACTGTCAGGAAGAGTAATTGATGGGACTAGCTTCATCACTGCCTTCTTGTAAAGGTGATCAAGGAAACACATGACTGCAGGGAGACTGCACACTCTACCAGGCTCTCTGAGGGCAGGATTTTGACAAGTGTGCAGATTCCAATAACAAGCAAGGGACACACAATCAGTGAGAGAGAGTCAGTTTAGTAACAGTCTGCAGTATCAGGCCGTGGTCATGCATGCTAATTAACAATAACATCGCAGCTAGTTCATTCACACTCTACAGCGGTGAGTCCAACCTAGATCGTAAGTAAAGGAAATGGCTTTATCTGTTAACCTGCTTCTGTTGTTATTAATCTTGTAACAACTCCATAGCTATTTAGGAACTTTATGGCTGTTACTACATCACTCAGAACCTCCGGACAGCAAGATTAGAATGCAAATCCCCCTGCTTCAAATGCACAGCCCCTACCACCTGAACAAGGGAAGAATCTTCATTAGGTGTTAGCTGTGTAGCAGGCTCTGACACACCGCTGAATGGTTCTGAGTCTATCCAGCAGAAGGGAAGGGACTACAGACATGTTCGTAATGTTAACTAGCCACTCATTAATCAGAGAGAGGTAGTTCATGCCAAGTAGTAATGGGAGAGACCTGTAAAGGTTTGGTTCCATTAATATACTCATAATAATTTGGATCCAAACTTTCTGAATTAGCCAAAGCTTTCAAGTCTGCATAACTGGGTTGTAATGTTCATGAATACAACTAGGCAAAACTTTTTGGCCAAAACCTTTTTTGGTTAAAAAAAATGCTAATTCAGCAATACTAATACTTTTTGTGAATTCATGTCAGTTTTGTTGAATTGTTTCAGTTGAAAAAAACCCCTAAAAAATTCAGAAAAAAAATCCATGTTTCATTTTAACATTTGCAAAATGGTTCATTTCAATTATTCAATTAAAAATGGCTTTTTATTTCAAATTTCCTTGAATTTTATTTTAAAAAGAACAATCAAACCATTTAAAACTGGTTGAAAACAAAAATATTTCAATTTTGTCAAAATAAAATATTTTTTTAACTTTTCAATTTGCCAAAATTTTCAAAAAATTTCATTTCAGTTCAACGCCAAACATTTTCCCCCATAATTTTTTGGAATTGCCAGTGAGCTTAAAAATCTGTTATTTGGCTGTATCTACTCTTGAGAACAGGCCTGTTGTGAGAAATTCCATGCAACTTCCTGCTCCAGTGGACAATGACGTCTATGGGAGTATCCCACGGACTTCAATGAATGTTGAAACAGGCCCATAGTGGGCCAGGGGAAGCGATGAGAAATTTGCAAAGAGCCTTTTTCAACAGTGTGTCAGCAATTCTGATTCTGCACTTGGCGGGATCCTGCAAGTACAGAGGTAACGTGAAAATGAAACCGCAATAAGGGAAAAATTGGTTGGGGAAAGGGAATCCTTTGACCAAGCCATTTCTGAGGTTGAAAACAATACGGTTAAGCTTTCAGGAGTGCAAATTAGGGGAAAACCTCATTGTACCCCAACGATAAATGGAGAGAATTCACACTGCATCTTCGGATCATGTACTGTAGTTCAATGTCTATGTTCTAAATGCAAGGGGCAGAGTGCGTTTTCACTCCGTCTCCTAAAATAAATATCTTTTCCAACTGAATTTTGCCATGCATCATCTCAGCTGGAAGGAGAACTGCTTTCAGAACTTTAAGGAAAAGCTGTTCACCTGTTTCTGAGATATGTTGGCCTTCAATATCCCCACATTATTCCCACCCTGAAAGAATGACTGTTTGTGGCACTGAGGTAAATTGGAGTTTGGTGGATAGTTGATTAGAGAGATAAATTCATTCAATAATTGGTGTTGTATGTTGTGGAGAGTGAAGTGCTTAACGTGTGATTCCTTGACTTTGCTTTTTGTGTTGTTCAGATACCCACTTGAGCAAATGTATTTCAACAAAGATTTGTGGGTGGGCATTTCCTAAATTTTTGAAAGCACGGATTTACAAATCATAAAGGAAAAAAAACCTGAGTAAGAGAGACTAAGATATGGTTGAAAAAGTTATTTTCACATTTTATGTTCTAATACTTACATAAAAATATCCTGAGAGGTGAAAATCTGGTATATTCGGGGTTGTTTTTTTTAAATAAATGAACACATTTATTTGGGGGAGGGGGAATGATACATTGAAAAGTTCTCTGCTTTAAAAAACATAAACTGAAGAAATGCTAGGAAAGTAATGGTAATAAACTAGGCTCTTAACATAACATGTTGTTTTAGATAAAAAAAATTCCCCATTCCCTTACATGCAATTATGTGTGTGTAATAATGCCATGATGCATACCATGTGCTTTATTTGCAATTAGTAGGTGACAGATTTTATTTACCTTTTACTGTGTCATTTTCTGGGTGTTTAAAAAATATTCTGAGCTGCAGTTTTATCCCTGGGGTTCTCCCCATCCAGCTCAGCTATGCACCTCCTCTTACCGATTCCTTGAGACACAGCCCTGCCTTTAAAAATTTGCTTAGGAGAAGAAGGGAAAAAATCCTCTAAGTAGTTCTAAAATTTATGTTTTAATCCCAAATCACTTATTGGTGGGGGGCTATGAATGTGGCATCAGATATAACCCAGTCTCTCATGCAGCATGTTATTTGTATGTTGCATTTCTATTAGTTAAAAGGCTGATATCATTCCAAAAAGTCATATCAGGGCTATGATGTCACAGCCTGAACTATCACTCTCTGATGACATGACATTTTTGAAATATGATTATTTTTTAAACTCACCAGCAGTGGGGTTTCTCCACTCCACTCATGAAATGTAAATAGATAGATATTAAAACAGTCATCTGGTCCACAGTAGTAGCCCTCAGAAATGACAGGCTTTTACAGCTTGGGGTGTATTTCACTGTAACGTCATGAGCTATAAAGAGCTCACCTATCATTAGAGAAAATCTTTTTTACTCACTTCACAGATATATCAGTGTAAAGGGTGTTGCTATTAGAGCTATAAATATTGTAAAAGAATTTCAGCAAAATGTCTTCAAAGGCCACAGATTTACTGTTTTATCAGAACAAGAGAGACATTTGTAAAGGATCCAATCAGTACATTCGAAGAGACAGCTGACAATGTAAATGTTTGACTCAGTATGTTGCAGACAATGGAACATATCATACCCTCTGCTCGTGCCAGAGGAAGCCATGAGTTTCCAGCACATCATCACTCTGGGGGGATGAAGTGTGGAGGGCCACCTCCCTGGAATAGTTACTCCTTTCCATCAGCCAGCTGCATGGACGGGGCTCAATATAGAAGCATGGGAGAGGGCCAGAGCATGGTCAACGCTAACTGTGGAGATGGCACTTTCCACCCTTGTGCTGATTAGTCAGAATTTTTGTTTATAATTTCATGCTCTCCACAATTCTTCCTACCAATTCTTCAGTTCATTCAGTGCAGCTGGGGTATCTAAGTGTCTATGCAATACTTTGTATTGTATATCCATTGAATAGCATTGTGTGCAGCCCTGGGAGAGGAAAACATGCCCCTGTGTAGCTAGAGCATTCATCATGAATAAGCAGGAGAGAGTCTGATCTACACCAATGCTGACATCTGCCAGGGTCCTTTGGGCAGGTCTGACATTTGAAGTGGTTGGGCTTTGTCGGTAGATTTTCATCTTTGCTTGGGAAGGTGGCAATCTGGATTTCAGCCGTGCTTAAGGCCTGGTAGCTAGACCTTTTCCCCAAGAGGATATTTAATCTTGGTAAGACCTTGATGTCCTTTATGAGCAAGGGCTAGTGCACTTGGTTGAAATTAGACTGCAATAACTGACCTGGTAACTTGTAGAACACAGAAGGAATGGCTGTCAGCTCTTAGTGAGCGTTATGAGAGGACTTTCAGACCTGTATATCTGCTTAGGTTTTTCTTGGTAAGACTACAGAAGAGTTTTGGGAGGGTTATACAACTCTGAGGCTTCAGGGCATAAGCCAACATCTAACTAATAATTGTTAGGAAACAAATTTTCCTGTGAGTAAGTTATTCCAGAATCTAATACCGTCTACATGTTACATAGCGCTTTTTGCCCATAGTTCTCAAAATGCTTTGCAAGTGAAGTCTGTATCATTATACCCATTTTACAGAGAGGTAGAGTGACTTGTCCATGGTCACCAGGAGACCAGATCTAGAGCGAAGAATAGAACCCAGGGCTCCTGAGTTTCTGTCTTCCTTTCTACACCTCCCTCTGGAGCAGCTGGTGCTGGTCACTCTCAGAGACAGGATATTGGACTAGATCAGTGGTTCTCAAACTTTTGTATTGGTAACCCCTTTCATACAGCAAGCCTCTGAGTGCAAGCCTCCCCCCCCCCCTTATAAATTAAAACCTCCTTTTTTATATAAAGCAGTATTATAAATGCAGGAGACGAAGCGTGGTTTGGGGTGGAGACTGACAGCTTATGACCCCCCACTTAATAGCTTTGTGATCCTTTGAGGGGTCATGACCCCCAGTTTGAGAACTCCTGGACTAGATGGACCAGGGTCTCCTCCAGTCTGGCCAGTTTGATATCTCTTATGCAGTGTCTGTAAAGTGCTTTGAGATCCTCAAAAGAAAGGTGCTATTTAACAAAAAGCATTGTCACGGATATTGACCCTGTACTGTGAATCTCATTCCTTGTCTTTGCTGGTGCAGTAAATCCCAGCTTCCCCAGGTTGTGTTTGTTGTTTCACCTAGATGGATTATGAAGGTTTAACACGGCACAGCAGCAGACCATGGAATAGGTACAGTGAGACAATAAAGAGATAAACAACGTAGCTCAGTTCTATTCACATATGTCGCTCGCCTCGGACTCAGTCAGTCAGTCAACAAAACTCAGTCTCCCCCTGGGGATCAAATGCAGAAATAACCCCCCCCACCCACCCACCCACCCACCCACACACACTGCTCTAATGTAACACAAAGCCACTGAGCCTGAATTCTCCCACTGAGATCCAAACTGCAGCACAGCTTACTAACAAGGGGTAAGGAGAAAAACGCACGTCTTAATACACCNACCCACACACACACACACACTGCTCTAATGTAACACAAAGCCACTGAGCCTGAATTCTCCCACTGAGACCCAAACTGCAGCACAGCTTACTAACAAGGGGTAAGGAGAAAAACGCACGTCTTAATACACCAGGCCCAGACAAACCTCGCTATTGACAGAAACGGAATAGAGGAAATCATCAAGGGGGCAGAGTAATAACCCAGCTCGGCGATAATCATAAGAGCCTGAACGCATGTAATGTATTTGTCCCTGATCTCATTCCTCGCTGGGTTCTGGTAATAGGGAGCTAGTGACCTGCTGAAGTCTAAAGAGCAGGCGTGCGATGTTAACCACCAGAGCTGGCTCGCTGATCGGACAGCACGTCTACTACATCAGTCTTGTGCAGCCCTCCCATCAGGGCGAGCTGGTGACATCTCCCACACAACCAGAGACAGGTAGCCTTTGTCCTGCACAAACGAACCACAACCTGAACCTTCGCCCAAGACTCAGCACAAACATGAACCTTTCCAGTGTCTGAGCGTGTTTGATGAATGTATTTATTTTTCCATTTAGCCTATGCACATCTGGCTTCCCTCAGGAATGGAGGTACAAGAATACTAGGAGAGAGGGCAGTCTCCTGGCCTAGGTGAAGTCTGAAACAGAAATCTCACGGGAGAGCCAGGTCTAATGAGAATTTCTCATCCCAGAAGGCTTAGATGCCACAGATACAAATAAACACCTGACCAGTCAGGTGCTTATCTGACCTGACCCTCAGTCCAAACCAGCTTGAGGTTCATCTATCGGTGGTGGTTATAGCAGTGCTCTGTGTGCTTGGAGGTTATTGCAAAGCAGGAAGTCAGGGGCTCTATAACTACTCTCTATATAGACCAGACAGTCATAGAGACCAGAGAACTTTAATCAGTCAGTGCATATTTATAATTCACTACGGGGATGAATCATTTATATCACATTTAAAATCCTTAATATGTGTAGCTAGGCATATTAGCAGACAAGTAGGAAATGAGTGCTGTAGCACCAGGCAGGAATTATTCAAAGGGAGCCGTACTACTCCTTGAATCGAGAAGCAGAGTGCTGTGCTCAAATTGATTAAGGGTAAGAATAAAATGAAATATCAGTGAATCTGCACCCTGCACGCATCTATCACAAAACAACCAAGTCATACAGTACTAAGTAGGGACAAGAAAGCTAAGCACTCATCTACTGTAGTGCTTGGTATTTTTCAAGCACAGTACAAAAATGAACTAACTAATCCTCCCAACACCTCCATGCTATTAGCTGATATTATTTACCCCAGAAACTGAGGGACGCAAGAGGTTTGTCCAAGGCCAGTCCGTAGCAGAGGCAAGAGCGGAACTCGGGGGTTCTTGGCTGTCAGCCTAGGATCCAGCCACTTGACAACACCAGCACATGGCTCTGCTGAACCTACAGCAATGTCAATTTTATTTATCTTTGGCTCCTCAGAGAAGACCTTCTCCATCTCCAGCAGGCTGGCTCCCCTGTTATTCAGCCAACATTTTCAAGTTGCCCCATACCCAAACGAGCCCAGCATAGGCATGTGACTCCCTGATGAGCCTTGGTAAGTCAGGGTTGCGTGAGCAGAGACTTACATGCTTGTCCACACATTGAGGGGTTTCCACATCTATGCCAAGTTGCATGTTTATTGCGCCATTGATTTTAGAACATGTCTCGGGCTCTTGGGTTCAAAAATGTTAGTTCATCTCCAGGACACACATGCAAGCCAGGCACATGACTGAACAGACTTGATCCCCGCCCCCTCCCCAGCTCAACCCCCAACCATCGCCTCTCCCCAGATGTCTGCAGAAAGAAGTGAGTTTTGCAGCTCACGTGCAGGGGTAAGAAATCTGTCCCAGAGAGGGAGGAGGGGGAGTAAATTGTAAAGTAGAGGATCCCCCTCAGGGAAAGCCCTCTCATCTCTAGTGCCAACTGTAGTGCCTCTGCTAATTGCAACTGCATCGATATTACACAAACAGAGAGAGGAACAGTCAGGTCCCAAACCATTTAGAGGATTCTCTCTCAAACCCCACAAACTGCAGAATCCAGCTGGACGGCTATTGGCAGCCTGGACAGATGCCGGAGCCCAAGTGTAATGTGCTGTGTGCATAAGGCAGTGCTTAATAAGCACACAGCTACATATCGCTCTAGCTACAGCTTTTGAATGGTCTCATCATTTAGCCCTGTGTTTCGAGGTGGCAAAGGCATGGGTAACCATGGCAAACTTGGGCAAAGCTATGTACTCTGTTTGCAAATGTAGCAGACTCCATCACTGGGTCATGTGCACGGATTAAACCAATGATCTCTGAATTTAAATGCATAAGCCACTACTGCGTAAGCTAAGTAACCAGAGCTAACAGTTTAGAGGCAGCAGCAGACACACAAACCTCATTTCTTGCTTCAGCCACTGGAGAGGATAAAATACACATTTGGCCAGTGTATTGAACAAACAAAGACTTTTAAACAGCAACCGTGGTATCTCAGCGAGTGCAGTGAGGGCGAGAATAACATGCTACATTGACATGTGCTACCAATGACAAAGTATAACAAAGCACTTCATAAACTGTAGGTATACAACCCCAACTAAAATGCAGCCACCTCTGAGCTGGTACCAGCAGCTGCTTAACAGCTCACAGCAACACAAAACGCACTACCTGGCTGAGGACAAGAAATGAAGAATTACAGAGATCAAATATCTATATCCAATTGAAACCACAGGGGACCACGAATGAGGGGCATATATAGGGTGACCATATTTTCCAAAGGAAAAACAGGATGGCTGGGGCTCGCCTGAGCTGCCCCTCCCCTCGCCAGAGCCACTGCCCAGGGCTGGGGCTGACCACTCTCCTCCTCACCCCCCCGAGCTCCGTGTCCCCTGCTCCCTGCGGCTGGGGCTCACCTCTCCTGCCGCATGTGGCTGGAGCTGACCACCCCCCACCCCCAGCTCTGTGCCACCAGTTGCTGGGGCTGACCCCTCCCAAACTCCGCATTGCCAGCAGCTGTGGCTGACCCCCGCCCTCCCCGAGCTCCATGCCGCGCGCCACCCACGGCTGTGGCTGCCCCTCCCCCAAGCTCTGTGCCACCCACGGCTGTGGCTGCCCCTTCCCCAAGCTCTGTGCCACCTATGGCTGGGGCTGCCCCTCCCCCAAGCTCTGTGCCACCTATGGCTGGGGCTGACCCCTCCAAAGCTCTGTGCTGCCTGCGGCTGACCCCACACCCCGAGCTCTGTGCTGCCTGCGGCTGACCCCACGCCCCGAGCTCTGTGCCCCGTGCTGCCTGCGGCTGGGGCTGAGCACACGAGCTCTGTGCTACCTGTGGCTGGGGCTGACCCCCCTGCCCATTCCCCCCCCGAGATCTGCACCACTCGCAGCTGTGGCTGGGGCTAACTCCTGAGCCCAGCTGCCCAGCACCTAGCTTTGCCGCTCCCTCCAACGCTCCTCTCCCCCCCCCCCCCGTAGGGGTCGCACCCAACTTTTTTGGTAAACTGGGTATTTGTTTGTTTGCTTTTGTTAACTGATCAGTTGGGAAGAGCAAATGGGACAAATGCCTAATTTTGTCAGACAAGTCAGGATGGCCGGAACAGAGCTTAAAAATGGGACTGTCCTGGCCAAAACTGGACGTATGGTCACCCTAGGCATATAGGCCATTCCTACTGTTGTTTCAAGCAGTTGGACTGTACTTACGTTGCCTGTGTGAGTCAGTAGAACAGGCTTAAATGAAAATGGCTCCAATTACTCCCAGACATAACAAAGCAAGGGCAGTTCAGTACCACATGCAAGGGTCCCCTCAAATGGGTTGTGATACACTCATACGGAGCCCTGTGTTGCTCCTGTATGCAGTACACCCATTCCTAAACTGGTTGTAACATCAGCCCTTTGCATTCAAAATGTTGGTGAGACTCGATGATGGTGGCTAACGCAAGGCAGCAGCGGCTGTTCCAGACAAAAGACAGTGAAGGAAATGTCTTTTGTAAAACAAGCTGACAGTCCTGCTGATGAAGAGCTGTCCCCAGGCTGATTTATTAAACATCAGAATTCAGTGGCTCATCCCTCTTTGTGGTGCTAAAAGGCGCCGGAGCAACGTGGAACGAGAGGAAAATGTATTTTTTACATCTGATTATACGGAGCAGACCAGCTCCCTCCCATTGTGAAGGAGGGGAAACTTACATACTAAACGGTGCGGTTTAATTAATCCCATCTGCAACTCCATGTGGCAAACTGATGAGACGACACTTTGTAGAAAAGTCACTAGGCAAAGAGTTAAATAAAATAAATATAAAAATAAATAAAAGTTAACTGTAAGGAGCGTGTTGATGAAAATACAGGAGTTCCGTCGTTCCTTTCTAACACCCACCTGTAGTAGGAAGAGGGCCCGAAACATAAGCCCATGTATCAGAGGCCTGGCCTGAAGCCTGGACTAAAGTAGTCAAAACTTTGCTGATATAAAGCAAAGTTAAGTTGTGAGCAAGAGGCAGGCCCTGCTCACAGAATCTGGCAAGAACAGGGCTAATACTGCAGAAACATTTCTAAGTAGTGCTAGGCACAAGGATATATATGCAAACACATTCCAGAAAGGTGGTACCAGAACACCTTGATACCAGCACATTCCCCAAAGATAACAGGAACACACTAACCCATCCTAAAGATAAGGTCAGGATGACAGCATGATGGATAGAGATGTTTTGATCAAACCAACATGTAGACCAGGGGTAGGCAACCTATGGCACGCGTGCTGAAGGCGGCACACGAGCTGATTTTCAGTGGCACTCACACTGCCCGGGTCCTGGCCACCGGTCTGGGGGGCTCTGCATTTTAATTTAATTTTAAACGAAGTTTCTTAAACATTTTAAAAACCTTATTTACTTTACATACAACAATAGTTTAGTTATATATTATAGACTTATAGAAAGAGATCTTCTAAAAATGTTAAAATGTATTACCGGCACGCGAAACCTTAAATTAGAGTGATTAAATGAAGACTCGGCACACCACTTCTGAAAGGTTGCCGACCCCTGCTTTACACACAGGATGGTTAGCTAAAGATTTGTAAAGATTTTACTCACCACAAAACTGGTCTGTTCTCCACTGCCCAACAGTGATGTTGGCTGCCTGGCAGCTCTCTGTGTAAGCACCTAGAACCCCACACAGCACAGTCCGATTCCCCCGGGACATGCAGAGGTCATACATACAGTTTTCCACCAAGCCAGCCTGGGATAGGGCCTGAGCGCAGGCTGTGAAGGGGCCTGGAGACATTTTCATAATGCCGCAGTAGTCGTGGCCAGAATAATGAGCCTGTTCAGCAGTGGGACAAGAAGGCAGCTCCTGGTCCTCCACACACTGGCGCCTGTCACCCTTCACCTGCCAGCTTGTGGCAAAGAGAGCAGCTGACGTGACTAAGGTGCCATTTGGAGTCTGGAAGTCATCGGAGGGGTCACCGGTCAGTGTCCCGCACAGGCCGCAGGTGAAGTTACGGTAAGTCGAGGGCACGGTGACCTCCACATGTTGAATCCCATCATAGGAAATCTCCACCCCAAAATCAGTGGCAACTTTCACAGAGAAGCCATTCTGGTGCGCTTGGATCTTCCCATTGAGAAGAGTGACCAGAAGGAGAGACTTTATCCCATTCACCTAGCAGGGGATTGATGAGAATAAAACACTGAGCTCTCCTCTAGTGATCTTCATTATAAAGTACGCTAGAGGCATTGGGACAGATCCTCAGCTGGTGTAAATCGGCACAGTTCTATTGCCTTCAGCTGAGCTACACTGATTTACAACAGCTGAGGATCATGCTCACTAGTTTATTTCTCCTCATGGCCCCGCCTTATCATCTATAAGAATCTACATGAGGAGCAGATTTCTGAGAGAAGAGGGCTCTTTAACCCAGCAGACAAAAAGGCAGAATAAGAATCAATGGCTGGAAGCTGAAGAGAAAGAAATTCAGACCGGAAATGAGATGAATTTTTTTTTTTAACAGTGAGGGGAATTAACTATTGGAACAACTGACCTAGCAATTCTCCATCGCTAAGAATCTTTACATTAAAACTGCATGTCTCTTTTAAACATATATGCTCACCTTAACCAGAAATTATAGGACTGATGAAGCAATCAATGGGTGAAATTCTGAGGCCATGCTCAATGATCATAAGGGACCACCCTTCTAGCCAGAAAAATCTATGAATATATAGCATCTAAAGACCTGAAAGGGTTGTTTTTAGGACTGGATTTTTTTTTTTAATTTACATTACAAATCCAGGTTGTGCTTACCTGTTTTTTTCCTGAAAGACCCTATGGTCAACCAGAAAACTGAGAGGATTATGACATTAGAGACCCCATGCTAGTAAACCAGACTGATTGAGAGGGGAAGAAAATTTCATTGAGACTGTTTAAAACTCTTTTTTTTGCTTCTTTTGTTAACTCCTGTTTAACTCAGAATCAAAGAATCTCAGGGTTGGAAGGGACCTCAGGAGGTCATCTAGTCCAACCCCCTGCTCAAAGCAGGACCAACCCCAACTAAATCATCCCAGCCAGGGCTTTGTCAAGCCTGACCTTAAAAACCTCTAAGGAAGGAGATTCCACCACCTCCCTAGGTAACCCATTCCAGTGCTTCACCTCCCTCCTAGTGAAAAAGGTTTTTCCTAATATCCAACCTAAACCTCCCCCACTGCAACTTGAGACCATTACTCCTTGTTCTGTCATCTGGTACCACTGAGAACAGTCTATATCGGGGGTAGGCAACCTATGGCACGCATGCCGAAGGCGGCACACGAGATGATTTTCAGTGGTACTCACACTGCCCGGGTCCTGGCCACCGGTCCGTGGAGCTCTTCATTTTAATTTAATTTTAAATGAAGCTTCTTAAACATTTTAAAAACCTTATTTACTTTACATACAACAATAGTTTAGTTATATATTATAGACATATAAAAAGACCTTCTAAAAATGTTAAAATGTATTACTGGCACACGAAACCTTAAATTAGAGTGAATAAATGAAGACTCGGCACACCACTTCTGAAAGGTTGCCGACCCCTGATGTAGACATTGATCCAAGGAGCTAGGACGATGCTTCATTGACAATAAACCTGGCTGGGTGCCTTCGTACCTTAATGGGTCTTGTGGTCATTGACCAGTTCACTTGAGGTCTGCTGTGCCAGCTGTCTGTGCAGAGCTGGGATGGCACACAGGGGAACACACACACGCAGCCAAACATCTGACGACATCACCCGCCCATCATCTGTCCAGACCAGGAGAGTACCAGTCTCACCTAGCTTCTTTGCAACCCAGGAAAGTTACAGCTAGTCATGTTATTTGTTGTGAGCAATCTATTCATCACACATGGCCCTTTTTAGTTTGTGAACTTTCCCCGAATATTTCTATTACTGATAAATGTTCTGACAGTTTCCACAAACTTATTTGGCCCTATGGGCTCTCCAAATTCCGCCTTGGACTATCTGTTAATAGGAATTCAGGATTCAGGTGGTGCAGCTGATCACGCAAGGCCTTGTCTTCACTGCAGACTTAAATGGGGTTCAGCTCAAGAATAGGCTCTGGAAGGCCAAGGATAAGGTTAAGAAATCTGGTGCTGCCCCAACACCCTGTCTGTTTTATGATGAACTGAGTGTGTTCTGAGCAGTGCCCCAAGCACTCAGCCCCAGATCAGTACGGGTTCATCTGCAGAGCCAGGGGTATGTTCAGAAGACACATCCCCCCAGCCCCTCCATCGGACAGCCAGCCCGGGGAGGGCGGGAAGCCTTGGATCGCAGGTCTTCCCTGATCAGCCCCAGGAACAGCACAGTGGAGTGAAGGGGCCACACACAGAAGAAACAGAGGAGGCCTGAGCATCTCAGCTGGGTAAGATGGGCACGGCCATCTTTGTCGTTATTGTTATGAAATATTTGGCTGGGTTTTATCCTATAATCTTAGCTGCCACTTCAGTAGGGGGTAGATGCTGCACAGTTACCCTCATCCAAACATCCCCAATCCCCACTTCTCCCCAATCTTGTTCCTGGTCATACTGCTTAAAATGGCGGACAAACGGAGGGAACCCTGGCAGACCAGCAGCTTAAGGCAGTAGCATTGTTTTAATGGAAAACCATTAATGCAACATTTAAAAAAAGCTTTTTTTGGGGTCACAGTGTGGGCAAAATGTAACTTGCCATAGACAATCCTTACAGGCATTACTGTCCAAACACCCCTGCGTGCTATGGCACCCGCCCACTAGGGCGGAAGCCAGTCTATTGCTAATCTGATTCTGGTTCTTTTGTGGATAGGAATGAAATAGAATTTTTTGCTCAGTAGATATTCCAGGAGGTCCATGAGAGTCCTTGGTAAGGCAAGCCTCCCTATGCCGTTGGAACTTTGCAATCCTTGTCCAGTCATTTATCAGTTCATCTGTCACAAGCAATAGAAAGCTTTCCCTTGCGTACTGTAACAGGGTTGGCACCTGCCTCTCATGCGTGCCCCCTGTTCTCTGGCCGATAGTGCCTGCAAACACAGTTCTTTTCATGGAGGGGGCACCCACCTCTCATAGATGGCCCCCTTTCTCTCGGTTAGGTGTGAGCCTGTTTTTCTCTTTTTTTATTGGTCGTTCATCATGGTGGTGCCTACCTTTCGCAAGCACCCCCCGGACGCTAGTTCTCTCAGATGGTCTTTGGCAGCTCAGCTCTCTGACCAAGCCACATATGCTGCCCCCACTTCCGGGGTATACAGTCCTGAGTTCTTATCTCGGCCCCGGTAGGGGCTGTAGCTCTAAGGCTTCTTCCCCGAGGCACTGCCTTCTTCAACCACTGAGCCAGGGCCCATCTCGGTACCCTCAGCTGATGTCCTTTTCAGCAGCCCTCCCTGGGCTCAGTCTGCAACCAGACCAGCAGGGCCCATCTCAGTACCCTCGCCTTGTCTGGCCAGGTCCTGGGCTCAGTCCCCTGGGCTCAGCCTGCCCACACTGACCTTTTCATGGTCCTGATGCTACTCTATCCAGCCAGCCTGGCACCTGGTCTTTGGCAGCCTTCCCTGGGCTCAGTTCTGCCTGGTGAGCTCTCTGCAGGGCTGGTGCAACCCATTAGGTGACCTAGGCGGTCGCCTAGGGCACTACTATTTGGGGGGCGCCGGTGCCCTGGTCGTCAGCAGAATTTTGGGGGCGGGACCTTCCGCCGCCGCTGTCGGGGGCGGCATTTCGGGGGCGGGACCATCCGCCGCCTAGGGCGCCGAAAAAGCTGGCGGCGCTCCTGGCTCTCTGCAGTGAGCTGCCTGTGGCTTGCTGCTTGTCTAGCCAGCCAGGCACCTGGTCCTCCCTTGTCAAGCTCCACACAGCAACGGAAGGCTCTGCTCTGCTGCTTGCCTTTTATCTGGCCCTTCTGGCCCCTTATTGGTTGCTCCAGCAGCCCCTCTGATTGGCCGCTCTTCTGCAGCCACTCTAGGCTGCCAGGAGGACTTCTCGCTGCTCTATTCTGCGGTAGGGTGATGCAGGGCCATGAAGCCTCCAGCAAGGGGCCTCCAGAGCTAGTCCACCCTGCCACACATGCACAGATGGTCTGCTCCCCAAGGCCTGGAATAACTGCTCCTGCTTCCATTCTGGAATCTGAAGAAGCAATACATCTTGTAAGGTTGAAGCAGCATGAAATGTATTTAACATAATCACCAGTGCTGGTCTGACTCCCAGGGCCTGGCACAACCCCCCTCCCCGCATGCCTGATCACCCACTGCCCCTTGCCAAGAAAAGAGTCAGGAGGTAAAATCAACTCTCCATTCCTTTTCCCGAGAAAACTCCTTTACAAGCTTCACAATCTGCAGAAGGTTGTGGGGCGAGAGAATCAGCAAAGAGAATGGCAACCGCTTGGGGGAAAAGATAACTTAAGAATGGAGGCAGGGAAGGAATGGTCCAGTCAATCCGAAAAGCACATGGAGTTGTCCTATAAAACACAATCAATGCCCAGAGTCAACCAGTCCCCCTTCAATGGTGTTCACCAGCAACCCTCTCATATGCAGCAAAGGACCCAGACTGCCCCTGGCCTTTGCACAGGTGTACATGGTCAGAGAAGGCAAGGAACCTTCCCTCTTCACTTTCACACCTGTGTCAGGGCTCGTGTAGCCGTAAGGGGGTAGGCTATGCTGTGCTCCCACTCCCCCTTTGCAATAGCCTGAGGAGCGGCACAGGTGTCACATCCTAAAGGAGGCTGCCGCTCTGCACCACGCCCATCCAAGGGCGCAGTCTGGGCTACCCTGTGTCAACATCCCATGGCTGTGCAATGTGTGCTGGTAAATAGCTTCTGACAGGCCAGAAGCGGGAGCGCTTGGTATGCGTGTTGAACACCACTCTTGTCAAGTCAACTGAGCGTCCCTTTGCATCAGCTCTCCTCTGCCAGGGAGGAGGCAGAATTCAGCACCTCGGAGCCGGGTGTCCTGGCTGGGTAAATGCAGAGCTGCTGCGATAAGGCACGTCAGGCACTGATCTTGGGTGACAGACTGAAATGAGCCCAAGCTCATTACAAGCTAGTTCTCATGTTTGCCTCTCTCTCTTTTTGGAAATCCATTACATCATGCCCTTGACAAACTGGTATGGCCCTTAGGGGGTCTATGCTATTGAGTAAGACACCTGGCTACACGCATCTGATTTCTGTGAAAAAAAATCAATGAACAAAGTTAAGAAACTGAGGACTTCCATTTAAATACATGTGATAACTTAAACTCTTTGCTGAACGTACACGTGAAAGGAAAGCCCTGGGGCCAGGTTCTGCCTTGCCCTTCTGCCATCCTATACGCCCTCTCTGCACCAGTGTGGAGCCCACAGGAGGCTAGATAGCCCCTGTTTGGGGGCTGGTTGAAGAATCCCTAAATTGCACCCGGCTGCTCATGGCCCCAATGGGTGTTGCAGCAGCTGAAGAATAGCTTGGCAGAGGGATTGCCCTGGATACAGCCCTCCTACCCCTAGAACACCACACACCCCAACCAGCTCCCTCCAGAATCTCAGCCCAGGGCGCTTGTATGCGGAGGAAGCCCTTGGATAGTATCTGTGACATGCTGCTGGGATTCCCAGAATTGTAAGTTACTGTGTTACCCTTCTCAGCCTCAACAAGGGAGAGCTTTGCTGCAACTAGGCTGTGTCAGCTCCTTGACACACCCGCTTGTCTGCCCTGCCAGCGAACTCTACGGGCCCCTGCCAGTCCAAACCTTGGCTAGTAGGTAACAATCAGTGAGCCCCAATTCCCAAGTTCCTCTGAGACGGCTCTCTGCAGTGCGGAGATTTTTCTTACCGGAGCACTCACAAAACGTTACCTAGTTCACTGCTCCTTTAAAGAGTCAGTACACAACAGCTTTCTACTTTAACTGGGGTTAACAGACACTGTATTGGAATCAAAACACTGAGATGGTTTATAGTCAAAGTAAAGTACGTTTATTAATAAAGGACAGAGGTTTAATTGATATCAAGTATTAGGAATAAAGATATCAATGGTAACAAACAAACAAAAGAAAGAAAATGCTTCTAAGACTTCAATCTAACTTAACAAACTAGAATCTTTTGTTGAAAGAAATTTTTCTCACCAGTCTTTCTTCCAGCAGGGCAAACCAGTTTTTTAGTCAGGACCCTTCAGAGAGCTCAAAGTGCTCAGTTTCTTTGTCTCCTTGGGTGAAGGATAACTTAGGGGTTCTCTCCCCCTCTCTTTATAGGCCAGTAAATCTTTTAAATGTATTAGTCTGAAGCCCATCCCCAGATAAAGTTCCTTCCCACTGCTCTGTGTAGATGCCATGCTGGCTTCTCCCCTGATGGTGATTCCTACAATGCAAATGATCTCCCTGCAGTATCTGATACCCATTGTCTTTTGACCACACCTGGCTTGGTTTACATAAGACACATTCACAACCAGGCAGAACCTCATTCCTTTGTCTAGGACTGGGTACCTTATGCCCTGCCTGCTACACATTTTAAGAACATAATTTTCAGCACATATTTGTAATTTTCCATACATCCCCTGTACATACACCATACAATAATATTAATGACCAGCATGTTACCAGTTCACATCTGATACCTTGCATGTCACCTTTTAGATACAGATTACGAGAAAAGTGAATTGGGGTGCACAGAGTTGGTCAGGCCAGCAGAAATTCACTGCTAGATACTAGGGAATCCTTTGCCTTCTGGCATATTGGCTATGCTGATGCAGAGGAGCTGCAAAGAGCTGTGAGCCTTCCTGGATAATGGCAATGTGACCCTAAGGCAGGGGAGAATTCTTCCCTTTGCACAGGTGTAAATGACCACACCAGGTGCAAGTGGTGGAGAATCTGGCCCCATAGTCTCAGTAACCAATTACCTCTTTTGCATTTCATTGTTTAAATAATAAATCTCTTCACTATGATTCCAATGTGGATCGCCATATGTCTCTCTTTAAGCAATGCTGGTCACTTGGGGATAACCCACAGTGCTGCATATGGAAGATTTATAAACCACCAGCTTTAATTTCAGAGTTTATGAAACAAACTGAAGCGGTTCCAAGGCATGAAAGAGATCAAAAGGGCAGCATGCAGACAGCTCAGTACAGTGTACAAAGCAATTCTAATTAGCATAAAGGTGCAAGATCAGATAAACAAGTTTGCCTTTTCAAATGACCCCAAAGCACTTCTCCTTCAGGGGAACCCAGCAGCTCCCACACAATCCATTTTAGCCCACCTGCATATGTGCCAAAACTCATTAAGCCTATGAAGTGCTGGATTGAAATAGTCTTCAGAATAAGTATCTAACAGCTACTTTGCTGTATGTTTCCCTCCCATCTATTGTATTTCCTCTTTATTTTTAAAAGAAAAGCAGGTGGGATGGTGGTGAAAGGCGCCAGACCGACACCACACTAGGGGATTTGGTGCTCTGCTTATCCATAGATTAGGTACCACGTTGGTGCAGAAATTGGGCTACACTTAACTTACACCGGCAGAGCTATGTCGGTCGGGAGCATGGAAAAACCATATCTGCGAGGGACAGAGCTATGTCGGCAGCTCCCCCCCCCCCCCAGTGTAGACACAGCTATGCCACCATGAGAGTGCTTCTGTCAACATAGCCAACATCAGTCGGGGAGGCGGGGTTTCTACGTAGGCAGAAAAACTCCTTTTGTCGCTGTACGCTTGCATCTACACCAGGGGGCCATGCTGGCATAGCAATGCAGACAGACTCTATAGCAGTGGTTCTCCACCTATTCGTCATTGTGGGCCACCTGGGCAGCCCACAATGTGTTACCCGGGCCACAGGTTGAGAACCACAGTGCGCCCCCCTCCCCCGAAACCCCCCACAGACCCCTAAGCCCAGCGCCTCCCACCCAGAGACCCCTCCACAGAGTGGGGCCAGGAGTGGAGCCCTGGGTGGGGGACTGGGCGGCAGGGACTCCAACCCCGGACCCTGCCATACGGGGCCATGTGACAGCCCCGACCCTAGACCCAGCTGCGCGGTCAGGAGGCAGCCCGGACCCCGACCCCGCGGGCAGTCCCGACGCTGACCACGGACCCTAACCCCGTTGGGCAGCCCTAGATTACGGACTCTGCGGGGCCAGGAAGCCCAGACCCCAGCACGGGGCGGCCAGGCAGCCGGGAACCTGGACCACGCCGCACGGCCCAGTGGCCTGTAGCACACAGATCTTGCCCTTATGCCTCAACCCTGACCTGGAGAGGCTGCTGCCCTGTCCTTCCTGGCCCAGATACCTAGTCAGCCACAGCCCCATGTATTTTAAACCCTCCAGAGCCTGCAGGAGTGAGAGGCTCTGGAGCCTCTGTCCATGCCATGCTGCCATGGGCTTCTCTGGGGATGGAGCCAGCTGGGTTCTGCCACCCACTCCCCTTAGTAAGTCAATCACTTTCTGCCCGACACAGGCAGAATAGTAACCTGCAGGTGAAAGCTCCCATATCCTACTCCCATTCCCTGAGCCATCTAGTGCCCCTATTTACTTCAAGGTAAAGTAATAGGGGAACCTGCCACAGTGAAACAAGAAAAGCAAGTGTTTAGGGGCAGTTTCCTGCCTCCCAGCCTGTGTAGCCACAGAGGACCCCCAGTGCAGCAGAAGGGGCCAGTCCTGAAGTGCTGGAGGGAGTGGGGAGAACTTCTGGAGAATGCCACCTTTCTGGAGGACTCAAACCAAGCGACATGAGGGTTTCCCCTACCACCTATAGAGATTTGCAGTGAGGTTTAGGGCAGGGATCGGAGGAAGAGTGTATGTGGCCAGGGGATCCTTTCTTACTTGTTCATTTGGATCAAGTCCTTGCCCAGTGCCTCAAGCCTGGTTGCTTGGGCTTGCTATGTGGGCAGGGGGTAAAGAGGGAGAACTAGACTCTGTGGGTATGGCTACATTGCAAAGGGAAGCTGTGATTGCAGCACATGTAGGCAGATGTACTGGAGCTAGCTTGAATCTAGTTAGTGGCAGATGCTTGAGTATGCACCGAGGGTCGTGGGCGGGCAGGCTTCGCCGCTATGGTCACTCGAGCTAGGATTGATGAAGCTAGATCAAATCTAGCTTGGCTACATTTACACATGCTGCAATTGCACCTCCAGATTGCAATCTAGACATCATTTCTGTGTTAAGGACCAGCCCAGGAGTTTGGGGCTCCATATATGCCTTTACAATGCAGTCATTAGTTAATTGCACATGTGCAGCCAATGCAATAAGGAAGGGAAATCAAACAGTTATAATGGAGATCAGAATTTGGCCCGTAATCCACCCTGTTTCTCACCATCAACATTATTTTTGTAAAGAAAAAAAAGCCTTTGGTTGTAATTTCCTAATAGCAGCAAATAGATGTGAGCACAATAAGGCATGGACCTCTTCCCAGGCTTCAGAAATTAAGGACTGCAGCATTTTATTTGGCAGAATTACAGGAAGATTCTTTTACATTAAGAGGATAGTGAAATGAAATGAGAAGGGGCCGTCCCTTTTGAAACTTTTTTTGTTCATGCTTTTTACTTAGACAAAGATGTTCAGCAGAGAGAGGGGAGAAAGATCCAGTTCAGAGAAAAATCAAGATTAAGCCATGAAGCAAAACTCAGTCCAAAAAATTACATTCACTCCCCCTCCACACACATACCCCTGCATTATTTTCTACTTTCTCTGGCCTATTCCATACCTTGGCTGAAATCGTGACCCCACTGAAGTCCTGGCCAGGATTTCATCCCTTATTCCTAAGCAGGATGGATGCAGCAGCTAGGACCAGAAAGCTTGCGATGGAAAGCATGTTCTAGTGATATTCCTGTCCCCGTTAACAAGAACTAATCCACAGTCTTTATTTAAGCAAAGCTTCCATTGACTCCATGTGATGGGGTCGACAAACCCCACATAAAATACAGGCAGAAAAGGGTTAAGAATAGTGGTGGATTTAGAGTTAGTGGGGCCCTGGGCGCAGCTTCATTTTCAGGGCCCCCCCTCGGGACCCAGCCAAGAAAAAGAACATTCTCTCTTATCTCCCCCCGATTTTCATTCTTTTTTTCTTCATCCTCCTCCTATATTATAAGTAATGGGAAGTAAATGAAAATAAAGTGAGGTACCTTGATTGGGGCAGGGATTTGGGGTGCAGGAAGGGGTGGGAGGGCGGGCTCTGGGAGGACATTTGGGTGCTGGGTGCAGGCTCTGGGCTGGGGCAGGGAGTTGGGGTGTGGGAGGGGGTGAGGGGTGCGGGCTCTTGGAGGAAGTTTGGGTGCAGGGTTCAGACTCTGGGCTGGGGCAGGGGGTTGGGGTGCAAGAGGGGGGCAGAGGGCACCGCTTACCTCGGGCGGCACAGCTCCCAAAGCGACCGGCACACCCCCCCTTCGGGCAGCAGCTCCTAGGCAGGGGGGGGCGGCAGGGTGGTCTCCATGCACCGCTGCCCACAGGCGCCGCCCCCACAGCTCCCATTGGCCACAGTTCTCGGCCAATGGGAGCTGTGGAGTCGGCACTCGGGCAGCTCACGGAGACACACACACACACACACACCAGGGGCTGCAGGGACACGCCGGCCGCTTCCGGGAGCAGCGCCGCGTGGAGGGAGGGACGCAGAGTAGGCAGGGAACCGGTGCGGGCTGAGGAATGTGGTGGCCGCTGCTTCCTGCAGCCCCCATTGGCCTGGAGCAGCGAACCGTGGCCAGTGGGAGCCATGATCGGCCGAACCTGCAGACGAGGCAGGTAAACAAACTGGCCCGGCCCGCCAGGGTACTTACCCTGGCGAGCCGCCAAAGGTTGCCAATCCCTGATCTAATCTATATACTGTGCATGGTGATTCCTTTGTAAAATTTCTACAGGCTGGGATGGGGGGAAGGAGTTTTGGGGGCGGACATAAGGAAGCACAAAGGACTCAAAGTGGCAGAGACCAAGGTAAATAGCATGTTCTAATAGAGATCCTCATTCTGCAAAATGCTGAATAGTTTCTGTGAGGTACAGAGCATCCTGAATGGCCACTGAAGTCAGGGGAAGCTGAGAGCACTGGGCAGTTCACAGGATTAGGTCTTTACCTCCAGTAAACTGAAAGTTCCCTCTTCCACCACATGCTGTTAGAACAGCCCCTCTGGGGGGATTTTGCTCTTTCCCAGCCTGGCCTTGGATCAAAATGGGGAGGTGAGAAAAACTGCAGAGACCCTAAAAACAAAGCAGGCTTGTTCCACCGAGTTTCCAGCTTGGTTTAAGTGTTCGCTGAACTTTCAGGACTGTTCGCCTTTATGTGTAAGACATGTTGCCAGCCTTGCAGCAGTTACAGTACTTAGGAGATAGTTTCTCACAGATACCATAGAAAGTCTTTATTCCCAGAAACCTGCATGAAATAGAGCCCACAGCACCAATTCTCTCACTATAGCTGCCCCCCAAGGCAATTCAATACCATTCCATTTATATCCACTTCCTGTGATTTTTTCATCTCCTTTTCCAGTACCCACCTGAGGCATTTTGCCATAGTGCTCCCCAGCTCAAGTTCACTCAGACTCATAGTGACACCCAGAGCTGTACACAGACTGACTAGGGTGCAGTCTCTGAGTGGCGGAAATGCTTAGGAAGGGCCAGATTTTCAAAAGATCTCAACTTCTGACTGACACAGGTTGATAGGTTCTTTCTCCCTCCTCAGTCACTGCACTTTCTTCAGTACTATTCCTGTATATAGGTATAAAGGAATTTACATATTTAAACCCACTATTTAGATCAGTCTTTCTGTTGTAAATGAGCCACAAAACATCAGATTAGGATCAAGATCCCCCTAGTGTAAACCAGGCTGCAGCAGAAAATGTGCCCAAGAGCTGGTCCAAGGTTCTAGCTCCCACCTTCTGCCTGGGTGAGTGCAGCCCTACTAGTGGGCAGAGGTAGATCTGATCAGTAGAACTGGAACCAGAGAGCCCATCTTCCTTGGGGGGGGGGCATTACTGAGGGGACACTAGGGGAACAGGGAACACGGGGAGTTGGGCTGGAAGCAGGTCAGTCACGTGGACAGAGCAGTGCACAGGGTTCAGTAAAGTGCCACTTGTTCTGCTTAACCTGCATTCAGAGTCACTCTTTGCAAATGAAGCAGCAGGCTGTCTGGAGAGGACCATGCCCACGATGGCCTTTAGCTCTGCTGCTCTGCTGCTCTGCCCTGAACAATGGCCTTCCTGTAGATCCCCAGTGGTAGTTTAAATCTGCCCTTCATGCCAGAATCCCTGAGGCAGGCCAGCACCTCATTCCCTGACAGGAGAGTTCCCCCAGGGTGCAGTGGCCCACCGGTGTAGCCCGGGCGGGGGTGAATCAAGCCTTCCGCACCGTACCCTCCTGTAAAAGCCACATCTGATCTAGTGAACAGATACTGCCTCGGCCCAATTATGGAATTCTCTGGACCAGAATAATCTGACCTATGGAAACATACAAAGCAACAGCCAGAGTTATGATGGCTATAAATACCCCTCTGTAATTAACATTGCTTGGCACTAAAAGCTGCCTTTGAGGATCAGTTCTTCTCCACTGTTGTTCTGAAATTTCCTTAATTGCCTCTTTAGAGCTTTCTGCATCACGACTGGTGCCAGTGCAGGAGAGCTGATGCAGCCTTTTCCAGAAAGCCTGAGCTCAGCACTGGCCTCGGTGTGCTGGGGTGCTAATTAGGATGATGGTCAATCACAGGGATGCTGAATAACGAGCAGTTTCCTAGGCAAGGGCCACAGATCATGGGCACTTCCCACTGTGTTCCCAGCTTCCATTGCATCAGCCATATTGAAAACAGAAATCAACCCACAAAACCTCCCAGAAAAGGCCAGGCCTTGAAACGGCATCTGCTTCGTGTTGGTGATTACCAGGGGGGCCGGAGTTTGCAGGCAAACGTCAGAAAATGTCAGCGCAGATGGAGATTAAGCCATCTCCACCTAACGTCAAAATTGCCATCTGCTTCTCTCCAATACAGCCTTAATCAGATTTACTCGGCAAGGCATATGCACGGGGGGCTGAGTGCTCAGGCAGTCATGTCCTTCCTGAGCACTCGCATGGAGATACAGAGGAAGACAGGAAATCTTCATCTTGACAGTTTCCCTGTTAAGGTTCTGTGTGGCTTCTATCATCATTATTATCTCTTGAAAGAGATGCCTCACTGGGAACATGAAGTGTGTTGCTGTGGGATTGCTGTGTGCGTTACGATAAAGGCAGCTACTGTAGACCTGTTACTTGCCAATCAGCTTGGCCTTAAATAACTTGTTTTGTTTATTTAAGTTTTTTTAAAAAAAGAAAGCTTTTATTTGATGTTATTTTAACTGGCATCTGTTCAGGCTACCATTGGCTTATCCCGTGCTCTCATTCTTGAGTGTAACATACTCAGGAACAAAAATTTTGCAGTACCAGGGGGAATGCAAATAGAGTCAAACAAACCAATTTGGAACTGACCTGAACATTTGATCCAAATTCAGAGTGAACCACGGAAACTTTCCTTCTTTCAACATACAAAAATATTCAGGTGTTTGCTGTTGCTGATTTTCCTTTGTTGTTTTACGTTCCTTTATATATACTTGTTTTCACTGGAACAAGAAGTAGTATCCAAATTAGGGCTGTCAAGTGATTAAAAACAATAATAGAATTTAAATATTTTTGGATGTTTTCTACATTTTCAAATATATTGATTTCCATTAGCACGAGAAGACAAAGTGTACAGTGCTCACTTTATATTTATTTTTATTACAAATATTTGCACTGTGAAAAAAGAATAGTATTTTTCAATTCTCCCATTGCAAGTTCTGTAGTCCAACCTCTTTATCATGAAAGTTGAATTTACAAATGTAGAATTATGTAAAAAGAAAACTGCACTCAAAAATAAACCAATGTAAAACTTTAGAGCCTACAAGTCCATTCAGTCCTACTTCTTGTTCAATCACTCAGACAAACAAGTTTGCTTACATTTGCAGGAGATAATGCTGCCCGCTTCTTGTTTACAATGTCACCTGAAAGTGAGAACAGGCGTTCACATGGCACTGTTGTAGCCAGCGTCACAAGATATTTACGTGCCAAATGCCCTAAAGATTCATATGTCCCTTCATGCTTCAACCACTATTCCAGGGGACATGCGTCCATGCTGATGACGGGTTCTGCCTGATAATGATCCAAAGCAGTACAGTCTGACGCATGTTCATTTTCATCACCTGAGTCAGAGGCCACCAGCAGAAGGTTGATTTTCTTTTTTGGTGGTTCGGGTTCTGTAGTTTCCACATCGGAATGTTGCTCTTTTAAGACTTCTGAAAGCATGCTCCTCACCTCGTCACTCTCAGATTTTGGAAGGCACTTCAGATTCTTAAACCTTGGGTTGAGTGCCATAGCTATCTTTAGAAATCTCACGTTGGTACCTTCTTTGCGTTTTGTCAAATCTGCAGTGAAAGTGTTCTTAAAATGAACAACATGTGCTGGGTCATCATCCGAGACTGCTATAACATGAAATATATGGCAGAATGCAGGTAAAACAAAGTAGGAGACATACAATTCTCCCCCAAAGAGTTCAGCCACAAATTTAATTAACGCATTATTTTTTTTAAACGAGCGTCATCAGCATGGAAGCATGTCCTCTGAAATGGTGGCCGAAGCATGAAAGGGCATACAAATGTTTAGCATATCTGGCACGTAAATACCTTGCAATGCCAGCTACAAAAGTGCCATGTGAACGCCTGTTCTCACTTTCAGGTGACATTGTAAATAATAAGCAGGCAGCATTATGTCCCGTAAATGTAAATAAGCTTGTTTGTCTTCACGATTAGCCGACCAAGAAGTAGGACTGAGTGGACTTGTAGGCTGTAAAGTTTTACATTGTTTTGTTTTTGAGTGCAGTTATGTAACAAACAAAACAAATCTACACTTGTAACTTGCACTTTCACGATAAAGAGATCGCACTACAGTACTTGTATTAGGTGAATTGAAAAATACTATTTCTTTTATCATTTTTAGAGTGCAAATATTAGTCATCAAAAATAATATAAAGTGAGCAGTGTACACTTTGTACTCTGTGTTGTAATTAAAATCAATATATTTGAAAATGTAGAAAAATGTCCAAAAACATTTAATAAATTTCACTTGGTATTCTTTTGCTTAACAGTCTGATTAAAACTGCAATTAATCGTGATTAATTTCTTTGAGTTAATCACATGAATTAACTGCGATTAATTGACAGCCCTAATCCAAGTGATTATTTAACATATACCGGTAAATGGTGATAATGCCTCAAGGCCTCAACCAGGCAAGGAAGTTGTGAAGCAGCCCAAAGCATTCATACCTAACTCCAGCAGTTCAGGTAACATTGGCTACCAAAATCATGTCAGAACTGAAGTTGCTAGAAAGAGGCAAGCTTGCAATAAGAGTGTTGTGGCTTCAGGGTTTGGTGACATTAAGCATTGTCCTTTTGCACAATTCCACCAGACAACCCAGATTTCAGTTCACTCATCACAAATGCTGATGCGCTAGGATTAAAAGGCTTCTTTCAGACTTTGCACTGATGAACTAAAGTTTAAGACAGCTCTGTAGACTGCCATATACATAGGGCACAAAGTGCTGGACGCACAAAAGGAGTTAGGTGCCTAAGTCCCAGAATGATTCACAAGCCAGGGGAAAATAGGCATTTGGCCGCCTAATTCCTGTGCAGGGCCTGATCAGGTAGGCATGCCCAGAGGTCGCCTACTGGATCAGGTCCTATTCAAAATGCAGCTGGAGGAGATGTCCACCTTATGACTTTTAGCCCAGTAGTTACCTGGGCTGTCGGAGACCCAGGTTCAATTCCCAGGCATTTGCTAGACATTTTCTCCCCATCAAGCAGTAACTGCATTGATCAGAATCAGTCACACGGCTGTTTTAAGCCAGATCAATGGGGTGACGCTCATTCTCTTCCCTTATTGACTATTTCAGTAGGAAGGTATCCTTAACAAGGCATGGCCTGTGCATATGCTATTAAAGGTATTGTTAGACCATTGAGAAAATACTTCCACAGAGAATTATTTTGCAGGAAACGAGGTTTCCTTACAGCTACAATGGGGACAAGGGAGACTTAGCAGATGAAACCGGAGATATGTAAAAAGAAATCCTCTGCTGAGTTTTGGATTGAATCCCGCTTACCTGCATTGACCTGTATCTAAAGATATTGACAAAGACAAGCAGGGACAGTCAGCAGTCAGTTCAGATTCAGTTCTAATAGTTTGAATTAGATGGGCCAAACGAGCTGGAATTATTCATTAAATCAGCAAAATCTGCTTGTCACTTGCTTTTATGCTTGATTAATGCCGACAAGTGAAGGACTTAAAGCTATCCGGTGCTTAGGGCTCACAGCAGAATGGGAACGTGTGCATGGCAGGTGGGAAGCCCTTGTACTGTTGTCTCAGCCTCTCTGGGCACATCTACACAGCAAAGAAAACCCCACAGCTGGCCCATGCCCGCTGACTCGGGTTCACAGGGCCCGGGCTGTGGGGCTGTTTCATGGCTACGTAAACTTCCGGGCTCTAGGGCTCTGCGGGGCGGGAGGGTCCTAGAGCTCAGGCTCCATCCCGAGCCCAGAAGTTTACACAGCAATGAAACAGCCCCGCAGCCTGAGCCCATGTAGGGTGACCAGATGTCCCGATTTTATAGGGACAGTCCCGCTATTTGGGGCTTTTTCTTATATAGGCTCCTATTACCCCCCCACACACACACACCCTGTCCCGATTTTTCACACTTGCTGTCTGGTCACCCTAGTCCCATGAGCCTGAGTTGGCTGGCACAGGCCAGCCACACATAGGCACCAACTCTGACCCAGAGGAAGCCGGCGCCTGTGCAGCCGTGGGTTTTTCTTTGCTGTGTAAGCATACCCTCTGTGGCTAGGACATCTGATGGGAAATCCTGAGGGGATTTCAGCAGCAAATCACAGTGCTTTGGCGTTGTCTCCAGGGCAAAGGACCCGCAGGATGGGGAAGGCGCTGGCATATAAGGAAAAGCATAAAGGGCATTTTTCAGGCTGGCTCCCTTTAGAATGAATAGTAATAATACTTTGCAGTTACACAGCCCACTTCATCAAAGGCTCAGAGTGGCTTGGGCATTTGTGTTCATGAATCAAATGGTCAGAAGAAGGTATTCAGACCCAGCCATTTTTAGGATCCACATAGGGATCCTATGTAGTGGCCCATAATATCTGGGGCAGAAGCCCAAAATTCAGACCCAGATTTCAAACACTTCAAAGGTTGGGAGTGTCTGGACACAGGGCTTGGTTTGGCCCCTGGGGGTGTGTCTACACTGCATCTGGAAGTAAGCCCAGGTCAACAGACTGATACTAGTGGGGCTCTTGCTAGCATGCTAAAAATAGCGGTGTGGATGTTGCGGTTTGGGCTGGAGCTCAGGCTCTCAAGTCTGGGGCAGGGGGGTGGGCTTGAGTGTCTTAAGTGACTTCTCAGAAGGCAGCAAGGGGTAGATTTTTAAAAGATTGCATGACAAGTGCCAAGAGAGTAGGTCTCAGGACTCATTGGCAGGGTTTGTATCTCCTGTACAAATCCTTCAGTCCCTCTGGTTTCATCTTCTTCACAGACACAACACGTCTTATCCAGGAACCAGCAGAGGAGCTCAAGCATGACATCAAAAACTGTGTCTGAAAGGGAATTTGAGTTAAACAAAGTTCGTGCACAGCAGGGATGGGATGGAATGGAAACCTTTCCATAAATAGCCCTTCATGTCAGCTTTAAATGCTTTTAAGTCAGGGGTTTAGATTTCCCTGAATGTTTGCAGTTTGGCTTTGCATTTTTCAAAGCCTCTTTTTCGTGGTGAGGCCCATCACTATACGTTCAGCCTGCTTCTGTATGTCTCCAGGCCATAAATGATTCAAACGATGATGATAAATGATTTCTGCTTGGGCGACCAACTCATCTCACTGCTGTTTACTTTTATCACACAGTGTCTAATTCACTCTTTTGCTGGTGATATGGTAGGAAGATTCAGGACGGGGGAAAACCTCCCTCTTGCTGATTTGGTACATTGCACATGTTGCACTCTACACCCTGACATGCATTCTGCTTTTACAAGGACTGCCACTCCAGAAATCTGGATTCTATTCCCACCACTATCACTGGCCCACTGGGTAACCTTGGGCAAGTTTGTCTCTCGTCTCTGTACCTCAGTTTCCCCATTTGTAATAATGCTACTTACCTCCTTTGTAAAACGTTTTGAGTTCTACTGATGAAAAGTGCTGTATGAGAGGTAGATATTAGTAATAATAATAAGTGGACATGTAAACTCTCTTTTTCATCCTCACATCAATGAAAAGTAGCCTGATTTTTTTCCACCAATCATAGATCAGATTATGTGCTTGCTCCTCAACTGATGAAACTTAGTGTCACTCCTTTCAGTGCAGTTGAGACTCGCCCTGTTTCCCAGACACATCAGTGAACAATCTTGCATTGGTAGGAAGATGGACTAGCAAATTGAGTAGGTATTTTCCATACCTAGTTTCTAAGATTATTTTGTAGAGCCAGAAGAAGAAGGAGAACCAGGTGCTCCAGACTCTGGACTCTGAGACCCTCCCTTCTCAGTGGGTTTCTGAGCCAGGGTTCCAGCCCAAGTGGGAACATCTACGCTGACCAAGAAAGGAGAAGAGCATCTTCATCCACAGACTCACCAACCTAGTAAGAAGAGCATTAAACTAGGTTCAAAATGGGAAGGTGACAAAAGCCAACAGGTAAACATAAAAGAAGGTGACCTGAACAGAGGGCTAGAGGTTTGGATGGCGGGGGAATGGAAAAGTACAATAGGGTCACAGGAGCAACAAGAGGGAAATCAGTGTGGGAAATCTCTATATTGCAAAGAAAAACCCATGTCACTAAGTCCCAGAGCCTGGGTCAATTGACTTGGGCTCATGAGGTTCACATTATGGGGCTAGAAATAGCAGAGTAGATGTTCCTGCTTGGGCTGGAGCCCTGGGTCAGAACCCAGTGAGAGGGGAGGGTCTCAGAGTCCGGGCTTCAGCCCAAGCAGGAATATCAACAGTGCTCTTTGTCGCCCCACAGTCCAAGCCACGTGAGCCCGAGTCACTTTAACCCAAGCTCTGAGACTCGGCGCCATGGGTCTTTTATTGTAGTGTAGACATCCCCTTAGAGACTTTACAAAACTGCAAGGTGTATGGGGAATAAACAGGACGAACTGGAAGTATTAGTACATAAGCTACATTGTGATGTAATTGGCATCACAGAGACTTGGTGGGATAAATCTCATTACTGGAATATTAATACAGAGGGGGACAGCTTATTCAGGAAGGACAGGCAGGAAAAAAAGGGAGGAGGTGTTGTACATTACATCAAGAATCCACTTGTTCTGCATTCCAGAAGGAGGCAAGGAGAAGACCCATTGAGAGTCTCTGGGCAAATATAAAAGGGGACAAAATAGGGGTGACATAATGGCGGGGGTCTACAATAGACTACCAGATCAGGAAGAGGAGGTGGATGAGGCATTTCTAGAACAAATGACAGAAATATCCAGACCACAAGACCTGGTAGCAATGGGGGACTTTAACTACCCAGACATCTGGTGGAAAAGTAATACGGCAAAACAACATTTCCAATATGTTATTTGAATGTATTGGGGACAACTTTTTGCTTCAGAAAGTGGAGGAAGTAACCAGGGGACAGCCCTTTGAGACTTGATTCTGACCAACAGGGAGGAATTGGTAGCAAATCTGAATGTGGAAGGCAATTTAGGTGAAAGCGATGATGAAATGATAGATTGCATGATTCTAAGGAAAGGAAGGAGTGAGAGCAGCAGAATAAGGACAATGGACTTCAAAAACGCAGACTTTAACAAACTCAGAGAATAGGTAGGTAAAGTCCGATAGGAAGAAAATCCTCTAAAATATAAAAGGTGTTCAGGAGAACTGGCAGTTTCTCAAGGAGACAGTATTAAAGACAACTGAAACCTACCCCAGTGGGAAGGGAAGATAGGAAGAACAGTAAGAGGTCAATATGGCTCCATCAGGATTTCTTTAATGACCTGAAAATCAAAAAGGAATCCTACAAAAAGTGGCAACATGGACAAATGCCTTAAGGAGGAATACAAAAGAACAGCACAAATGTAGGAACAAAAAATCAAAAAAATTAAAGCATAAAATGAGTTCCACCTAGCAAGGGACATGAAAGAAAACAAGAGGTTCTTTAAATATATTAGGAGCAAGAGAAGGACAAAGAAAAGTGTAGGTCCTGGAGAGCTAATAACTGATGACATCAAGAAAGCTAAGGTGTTTAATGCCTATTTTGCTTCATTCTTAACTAAAAAGGTGACCAGATAATCAACACAGTATTAGCAATAAGGGGGAAGGGATGCAAGTTAAAATCGGGAAAAAACAGATTAAAGAATATTTAGATAAGTTAGATGTATTCAAGTCAGCCTGATGAAATCCTTCCTAGTGTACTTAAGGATCTAGCTAAAGAAATCTTATAACCATTAGCAGTTATCTTCAAGAACTCCTGGAGGACAGGTGAGGTCCCAGAGGACTGGAGAAGAGCAAACATTGCACCAATCCTTAAAAAGGGGAAACAAAAAGGACCCGGGGAATTATAGGCCAGTCAAGTAATTTCAATACCTGGAAAGATACTGGAACAAATTATTAAACAATCAATTTGTAAGAACCTAGAGGATAATAGAGTTATAAGGAATAGTCATTATGGATTTGTCAAGAACAAATTATGACAAACCAACTTAATTTCCTTCTTTGACAGGGTTACTGGCCTAGTGGATAGGGTGGAAGCAGTAGACGTGATATATCTTGATTTTAGTAAGGCTTTTGACTCAGTCCCTTATGACATTCTGATAAGCAAACTAGGGAAATGTGGTCTGGATGAAATTACTGCAAGGTGGGTCCACCACTGGTTGAAAGACCATACTCAAAGGGTAGTTCTCAATGGTTCGTTGTCAAACTGGAAGGACATATTTAGTGGGATAACATAGGGATCAGTCCTGGGTCCAGTACTATTCAACATTTTCATTAATGACTTGGATAATGGAGTGGAGAGTATGATTATAAAATTTGCAGATGACACCAAGCTGGGAAGGGTTAGAAGCACTTTAGAGGACAGAAATAGAATTCAAAATCATAGAATATTAGGGTTGGAAGGGACCTCAGGAGGTCATCTAGTCCAACCTCCTGCTCAAAGCAGGACCAATCTCCAGACAGATTTTTACTCCAGTTCCCTAAATGGCCTCCTCAAGGATTGAACTCAACCCTGGGTTTAGCAGGCCAATGCTCAAACCACTGAGCTATCCCTCCCCTCCCCCACGTAATAAAATGACCTTGACAAATTGGAGAATTGACCTGAAGTCAATAAGATGAAATTCAATAAAGAGAAATGCAAAGTACTATACTTAGGAAGGAAAAAAATCAAATGCACAACTACAAAATGGGGAATAATTGGCTAGGTGCTGAAAAAGATCTCAGGGTTATAGTGGTTCACAAATTGAATAGGAGTCAACAATGTGATGCAGTTGTGAAAACGGCTAATATCATTCTGGGGTGAATTTACAGGAGTGTCATATGTAAGACACGGGAAGTAAATATCCCGTTCTACTCAGCACTGTTGAGGCCTCAGCAGGAGTAGCGTGTCCAATTATGGGCCCCACACTTTAGGAAAGATGTGGATAAAATGGCGAGGGTCCAAAGGAGAGTCATAAAAATGAAAAAAAGATTTAGAAAATCTGATCTATGAGGAAAGGTTAAAAAAAACTGGGCTTCATTAGTGTTGAGAAAAGAAGGCTGAGTGGGGACCTGATCATATATTTAGGGTTGTTTTAAAGAGGATGGTGATCAATTGTTCTCCATGTCCACTGGAGGTAGGACAAGTAGCAATGGGTGTAATCTGCAGTGAGGGAGATTTAGATTAGATATTAGGAAAAAATTTCCAACTATAAGGGTAGGTAAACTCTGAAATAGGCTTCCAAGGCACATTGAGGTTTTTAAGAACAGATTGGAGAAACACTGCTGGGGATGGCTAAGTTTACTTGCTCCTGCCTCCATGCAAGAAACTAGACTTCGAGGTCCCTTCCAGCCTGACATTTCTATGTTCTAGGAGCTGGACTCTAAAAATTAGGAATAGCTACTTCATATTCAGTCATCTTGCCCATTCTCTTACTAATTAAAATTTCTTCCCTATAGTTAATTTTCTAGTGCTATGACCAGACTAGTTTTGAATGATTCATGTACATGACAAATTACTTGTGGTCTTTGTGAATGTCACATTGGCTGTTTGAAGACATGCCTGTTCCCTTAGGGTTGGCTTTCTGGGTCTCATGACTCTGAACAAACTCTTTGCGCAGAACTTCTGGAGTGTCTTTCCACATCCATTAAGCAATTTGCCTTCTGTTGCTGCATATTAACCCAGTGTGCAGCTGAAAAAATGATTACATTAGAGCTGAACAATGGCAGCATCAGTCCTTAATGAAAGACACTTAACGCTGTAGGAACCAAGGTATCCACTTAGCCTTGACAACAACCACTGCTTTATGAGTGGCGAAGTTCTATCCGTATTACTTGTGTTTATCTATCTCGCTACAGACAGTCCCCGTGCTCCGTCTGTGCCCTTCAGGAGTAAATTCAATAGACTGAAAGAGAAGGACTTTGCAGCTAACAGTAAGACACTCTATTCTCCCAACCACCCTCCACCTCAATGTCTCACTGACCAGCATAAGGAAGGGTGGCGCGGACAGCCTGAGAGAAGAGAAGACCAACAAAGGGAGGGAATGAGGAGATATGGAGGCTGACTCCCCATCTACTTTAGACCCAATAGGTCACCCCCATTTTCTGTCTGTTATTTGGTCTGCTCTTGTTGGCCATTATGCCAATGCCTCAGCAACCTTTAGAAACCATCTAATCAAACTCCCTGTTAAAAAATAACCAGCCTTCCCTAAGATCTAGGTTAAATTTTCTGGTTCCAGTATGATACATCCCCTGTACACCTCAAATCAGTTTGAATACCTCCCAGTCCCTAGCACCTACCCACATTCTCTGCATTTTTACCTCTAAAGAATTTCCATGAACCAACTTTTATTCAGGCACTTTTCAAAATAAGGTCACCCTGAGGCCTACCTCCTTTGTGGTGCATTCTTCAAAACCAGAGTCCAGCACGTCATCCTTGGCTAGGGGCACTAGAATCATAGAAGATTAAGGTTGGAAGAGACCTCAGGAGGTCATCTAGTCCAACCCCCTGCTCAAAGCAGGACCAACACCAACTCAATCATCCCAGCCAGGGCTTTGTAATTACAATATTCCTAGTCACCAGAAAAAAATAACCTTAGCTATGTGATTAGACTTATGGCAACATCAACTGATAAATGTTCTAAACTCCCTGCCACACACGCAGCATAGAAATATAGGTTAAACATCATTATAATAGAATGACTGTGATTACCACTGGAGCCACAATGCTAGTATACTGTGGTTATGCTTTTTGATACCCGTAATTACCACTAATTCATATAATTGGAGGATTAAATTGTTCATTATCGCCCCTGCAATTTCATCATTTTTATCCTCTGATTACTCTGAAGTTACACTTTTGTACATTCACCTTGTACAAAATCCTATTATGCTGTAATTGCAGCCACTAAGTATAAATGAACTTTCACTGTTACATGTTGGGAAGAACACATTCTTCTGTCATCAGGAGCGTGGATCCAAAGGCAGCAGCTCTATCACATGAGCCAAAGGAGATTGAGGGAGATTTTAGGCCCAAAGAGCAGTTAGGAATCCAATTCCCATTGATTTTCATTGAGATTACATCTGTAAGTGGCAGAGTGAGGCCAAGTGGGATTTTGGAAAGAGCTCAAGGGAGTCATGCTCAATGGGAGTTGGGCACCTAATTCTTTTAGGCTCCTTTGGAAAATGTCCTGTTTTTCCATGGTACTGCCATGATGTTGAGTTGACTCATTGGGGAAGTCCAAACCAGCACACAGTCTGAAACTTCATTAGGCACACTAGTCTGAAATACGGGTTTGCAAATGAATCAGAGCTATCCAATGTGTTCGCTGCATCGAGATCAAATGCTTGGCAAATGTTCCATGAATTAGAATTGTGACAAGGAAAACATGAAACACAAAGCCAAGCAGAAAGGAGGCCATCATTAAATATTCAAACCTACAACATCATCATTACAGTGGACTAGGAAGTAAATAAAAATGACATAGTAAAAACAAGCTGATTCTAAATGGATCATCATAATGTAAATGCCAACAGCAGTTTGCTCAAATCAGAGCGGTTTATTTGTGGTGTGGAAACTAGATTTGGCCTAATCAAAATAAAATCAAATGTATATTCCAAAACAGATTAGTGTAGCAAAACAAAGCAGTCATAATTGTTGTTCATTATCTTGATCAGCACCAAGAGGGAATCATCTGTGTTACTTTGCTTAATTCCATGGATGTTAACAATTAATTAAGTCAATGTAGTAATAGCCAGTGATTTGGGAAATATTAGAAAGAACTGCCCTTGATTTAATGTGCCTTTATTTTCTCTGCCCCACTTATCGAAAACTGAATTTGCGGTGATATTTCCTAAAAGCAGCGCCATAGTCTCTGAAGTGAGTGGAAATAGCAAGAATATTGGGATGCCAGAAGAATGCCAAAGTAAAGGAGAAGAGAGCCATGCCCAATTGTAGCAGATGGCCTCCATCAATTAAGGATTGCCCTGATACTGAACATCCTGTGTACCCAGCTTTTGTTTTTGCACTATAAACAGTCAAGCATCTCACACTATAAACAGTCAAAATTAATGTCTGATGATAATGTGGAACAACAAACCATTGAGAAAGTATATTTCCTTCATCCAGACACGTCACTCGTCATTGACATAAAGTACTTTGATAAACTATCTCCTTTCTGGGGCAGGGCGTGTTTGAAATGCATTTGTTGGTGTGTGCCACTGTGTTTAACTGGATGGAATCACTTTTGCTCAAGAGGAGAGGACTGAAGCCTAGATCTTGGTCATTCTTTTTTGGTTGAAGGGAAGAGGCCTGTGTTTTTGGAACTAAAGATCTTACTTCAACATCAACTTGATCATTAGATCAAAACCCACCTAAACTTTGGGGGAAATGAGGATCCAGACCCAGAGCTGAATTTCACATCCTGCTGCATAACCAGTTGAGCCTCTGGACCAGACTATTAAATATGAACAGCCCAAGAATTTGGGGAAGTTTAGATCTGGATCCAATTTCAGACTTGGTTTTATCTAGAGTGGGAGAGCAAATGGCCCATTGATCTTAACTCTGTTGGTTCTTCCTAAGATTTAGACACAGCTATCAGGGCCCTGGTGGAGGTACTTAGATGGCAGCAGAAACTACAGAGCCACCTGAAATTCAGGTCTATCCTGAAAATTAGAAGATCTCTTCATATACCAGAAGCCTTGTTTGTTCATGGGTTTCATGTGTCCCATAGACTTATTATGGTCTCCAAGAGACTATAATAATGCAGTTCCTTTGCACTTCTCCAGAGGAAAAGTAGACCATTTAGATTCACTGTAGTTCATAACCATTTCTACCATAAACAATCCCTTCTGATTATAGTGGACCTCGTTTCCCATCGAATTTAATAGCAAGAGAAAAATGACACTTGACATAGATTTAAATACCATTTCACTCCCCTCCTTTCTGTTCTCTTTTTTAACTGTAACCTGCATTTTCCATATTGGTTTCAAGTCTTTGATTGGGAGAAAGGGCAAAACATTCATTAATGGTTCTGATTTTTCAGAGATGCAGAGCACCTGCCTCTTTCTTGGATCTGTGGGGGTTTGACACCTCCAGAAGTCCAGCCCAATATTGGTTAGCTATTGGCAAGGGAAGTTACACTGCTCACATGTCTGAAATCAAACAGCTGATAAACATCATGCATGGCAAAGTCTTATACCAGTTGTAATTAGGGTTTGGGGAATAACTGCCTTCCTCTTCCTGTTTCCTAGCAGAAGGTTGTCTAGGAGAATAGCTCCTGTATGATGTATACAGGTGCATGGTAGACTTTTTCTGATGTAGCTATTTTAATATTTTAGGGTCCAAGACTTCTCAGAATTGGCCTAACCCATTATAGTCAGTGGGAGTTTTACCAATGACTTCAATGGGAGCAGAATTAGGCCAGTCATGAGCACTTATGAAAATCCATCCCATAATGTAATGCATTTAATATTACAGATAGCTTGCTAAGTGCTTTGAGAGCCTTAAGGCTACTGTAACCCACTGGTGAGTGGGTGTTACGGGTCCCACTTTGTGCCCAATCCCCAGGGGATATGAATCTGTTACAGCAGCTACCACTAAGGACTGTGCTTCTTTCGTTCAGGCTGTAGCAGCTCACCTTTTTCAGCTGTGAAGGTCCCTGGTTCAATCCCCGATATGTTAGCCAAGATGGCATCTGTAGCACTACATCAACATAAATTGATATGTCACAATAATCCATTAAGGACCAAAGTTTTGAACATGGACCGGTGAGAGTTCATAGTCATTCGGCTTATCCCTGCTTTGGATGCTCAAATGCCCTGAAGCACACACAAAACCCAACATCCTACACATGCATTAGAAGATTTGTGCAGCGCAGTGGAGTGTGCATAAAAGTGTGAATGTATTTCTGGATGCACACATTTCTGAATAGCACTTGGCGGTCATGCCGATGGGTGCTCTCTATAGGTAGACATGCAGACAGATGAATAGATACAAGTCCTGATTTTAATTGTACAATACCTGCTCTAGTGTATATCAGGAGTAACTCCCGGTGAAGTCAGTCGAGTGCTGCTGCTGTAAGCAGAATCAGGGCTTAAACAATGGTAGAACTCCTTGGATTCGCCCTGCATTTCATTCTGAAATCTCTGCCCTCGGCCCATCTGCTTTCCCAGTTGCTTATTATCCATCCCACTTTTCTGATTCATGTTTAATCTACACTACAGGGGCAGAGCTGAAAATCTGTGTGGTTTTGTGTTTCAGAAAGCCTGCTGTAACGTCAAATATGTTCAGCCTCGGCCCTGTAATTAATGGCTTTAATCACCTTAAGCCAGCACTTTTAGCCAGTTGTGGTTTTGCCGGGAATCCCAGTGGCTAACCTCTCTCATACTCCACCCGTCAGGTCTGTATAATCTTTCAACTTCTTCACTGGCCTTTCAGGATCTGATAAATCACATCAAGGTCCCATTAACTGTCAGTCTGAGTCGATTTCCCCACAGCAATCAGAGCAGGAGGCAGAGACATTAAAGGAAGCAGCAAGCTGAAAGGGGAAATGTGACTGCATCAAGCACCGTTCTGGCCCGGGCTGCTTAACAAGCACAGCTCAATCTGCACCACTCATATTGCCTTTACTTATCACCCTTGCTTCCCCACCACAGCTGCCTGTGTTGTCTTTGAGTGCAGGCCCTTACAGTCATATTCATTAACACAAAGCTCTTCTGACTGTTTGCATCAGCAACACAGACCGGGCTGTCTGACAAGTACAGAGCACTTCTTTTTTCCTGCATCAGTCAGCCATCTGACCAGCCTCCCTTCACTCTCCAATGTGTGCTGCCTCTACCCCAAAGCGGTTTTGCTTCTGAGGACAGTGCACTGTGGGAATAGCAAGCAGTGCCACAGCTGCCAGCTCACATTGTGGACCCACCGTTTCAGCAGCTGTGGGGAGCATTACAGATTACTCTCCTGATGCCTTTCTTTTCTCTTAGAGCCATTATACAGCAGATGGCACCACTCCGTTTCAATATTTATATGGGGCCAAAGACAAAAGCTTGGACAGGAGTAAAGGTGAGAAAGAGAGAGAATCCAAACTAGAACCAGAGTCAAAATTAGAACCAGGAGAGACTGAGACACTCCTTTGCCTTCCCCACTCTCCAGAACTCAGAACACACAAGATTCCCTCCACTCCTCCAGAGCTGCCCAATCTCCCAGGGGCTTCAGAGTTCAGCTCATCAAGGTACTTTCCTTCTGCCTGAGCAGAAAGTCTCACTCCCAAATGCAGGGGTCAGCAACCTTTCAGAAGTGGTGTGCCAAGTCTTCATTTATTCACTCTAATTTAAGGTTTCGCGTGCCAGTCATACATTTTAACGTTTTTAGAAGGTCTCTTTCTATAAGTCTATAATATATAACTAAACTTTTGTTGTATGTAAAGTAAATAAGGTTTTTAAAATGTTTTAGAAGCTTCATTTAAAATTAAATTAAAATGCAGAGCCCCCCCGGACCGGTGGCCAGGACCCGGGCAGTGTGAGTGCCACTGAAAACCAGCTCGCGTGCCGCCTTTGGCACACGTGCCATAGGTTGCCTACCCCTGCCCTAATGCATAGGGCAGTGCACAGTTCAGTCAGTAATGGACATGCCCCAGTGTGGAAATGGGCTGATAACAAGCTGTTTGCAAGCACTGGGTTTGTGTTGATTTTTACATGGCTGTGGAGTTTGGGCTGCCCTGGATCATGGTTTGGAACTCAGGGGCGGCTCCCTGATTTAATGCACCTGAGGAGGGCAGAGAAAGAAGAGGAGGGGATGGAACTGGGGCATTGTTGAGGATGTTCTCCAGCTGCATTTCTAGCTCCCAGCCTCACCAGGCATCCACTCAGGAATGGGATTGGGGAGAGGTCCTGTCCCTGAGGGTTTTCATCAGCTGGTGGGAGAACCTGGCCACACCCAGTTATTTACACTGGGTGTCTTCAGCACAGGCCCCAGCTCCTTACAACAAGCCCTTACTCTTTGTGGGCCTTCTTAAAGTCTCTCTGGCTTACCCTGGGAGTCTGCTGCACTTTCAATAGGGCTGAGGTGACCTCCTGGCTGGTCATTCCCTCTGTGGATCCAGGAGTCCCTCCTGCTCCTGCTGATTACAGTTTCCTCACTTTTAAAGGCCTCCTCTCTACCATACGTGGTTGACTGGTTTGGAGGGTGGGGCTAGCCCTGCCCACAGGGCCTCTCTGGCACTTTCCTCAGTGTGTGGTCTATGCCCCAATTCCTTCCTCCAGGATAAGGTCACGAATGGGAGTGATTCATTGCCTGCAGGGGAAGGCTCAGGCCACAGGAGATGAGGAAGGAGAGGGTTAAGGTTAACCAATAAATACCAAACAATAAATCAACAAATTTCCCACCTCCCACCCAATAGTCCCAATTTATTCTGACCCCCTTCTTCCTCCCTGGCACCTTCCCAGACAGATGGTACACGGAGGCAGAGTCTGGAGACAAGTGCTGTGAACATGGCCAGCTTAAGCCAAAAGGGTTCCCTTACTGCGTCTTCACCCCTGGGTGGGGCAGGGTCCTCTTCTGGCTCCCTGGTCTGCAGTCCCGTGGACGTCTTGGCTGGCTCTCGGCAGCTGGTGCCGAGTCAATTCTCGGCCGCTCTGGATGATGGTGTCTGGTGACGCGTGCACTGGATCCTCCAGAAGTTCAAAGACTCTCATTGTGGGGAGAGGGAGTTAATCAGACTCCCTGAGCTGTTCTGCGTCTCTTGCAGCTCCTGAACTCAGAGCTCCAAACTGACCCTTAAAATGAGTCTCTGAGTCAGGCTGTCCCTTCCCTGAGGGGCTGAGCAGCCCTAGCTCAGTTTTGGCCCAGCAAACTGCACACAGCCTTCTCATTGGCCTCAGCAGGAGTTTCTAGTCCATACTGTCCTCACTCCTGACTCCCAGCATTCGGGAAAATGGCATCAGTGGGCTCTGCTAGCTATTACTGAGGGAGTCCACATGGTAAGATCCCCTACAGGCTCAGTTCAGAGTTCCAAATGCTGCAGATTCCAAGTGGGGGTTGCACATAGATCGGAAAGTCCCTTGGAGGCAGGGGAGTGTAAGAAGTTACTTTGCTACACCTGTGTGCTTTTGCTTTACTGCCCCATGGTCCCTGGCTAGCTCAGAAGGGCTGGGGCACTGGTTCCAGGGCCTAGGCAGCTGGACTGCAGGACCCCACTGTCCAGGAAGGGTGTCAGACACAGACCTTGGAGTGCACTTGAGAGACCCAGAGCTGGGAATAGTGACTACCTAGATCCAGGGGTCTTAGAAGCACAAGGGATTCAGTGGGTGGAACAATGGGCTGGTGTCTGCCCAGAGAGGACTGGACCAGATTATGACATGCCCCGAACCACTTCAACACCTGATCTCCCACTGGAGGAGGAATCAGGTTACTAAACATGGGAGCAATTATTCATAAAGGTACAAGCTGTGTCTGTGGGAGTGGCTCCATGTGCCCCAGTGCCTGGGACCCCCCAGACCATCACAAGTCACTGCCTCTTTGGGATTGTTGTTTTCCACTGTGGTTACAACAGAAAAGCAGGTAGCACATTTATGCATGATCTGCATGAGCTTAACAAGGTAATTGTACTCAATGGCTATCCAGTGTCACTTACCAAGGAAACATGCAAGAAGCTTTGGAGAGCTAAGGAGCTCGGTCTTGGCTCTGCAGTGTGCATATCATCCGGCACCTATTACACATGCATACCCTTGCCCTGTAGCATTTGTAATCAGGGACTTTATTTCTTTTCACATCATACATTGTATATTTCTGTCTGTGCCTGTCACTCTCCAGAGGATGAGGACCTTGGTCATCTGCTTTCTGCAGGAGATGAGAGACCCCCTGAGATGAGGAATCAGAAAGCAGCCCTCTGGGATAGCATGAGGCAAATATGAAGGCCAGCTGCAACCACAGACACAAAGCCAAGCTGAAACATATTTTTGCCAAGAGGCACTTCCCCTTTATAAAGAGCAAATGCAATGGGACGGGCTTCTTATATCTGGAGATATCCAATCATTATAACCAGAAGCATGCTGAACTTTACATGTGAGGGAACAGAAATCATACCTTGCACTTATACAGCCTCTTTCTTCCTGAAAAGAGCCAAAACACTTTATAAAATATGTACACGGCCACATTGACAGGAAGATAGGAACTGGTGGACCAGATCTGACCACTGGTCCATCTAATCCAGTTTCCGGTCTCTGACAGTGACCAGTACTAGCTTCGTCAAAGTCCCTGGTTCTCAAGCAATTTTGCCTGCAAGCCTCTGTTCTCCCTGCCCCACTTAAATGACTTGGACACGAAGCAAATAGATTGGGAAGCTTGCAGGCCAATTTGCCTGAGGAGTAGAGATGGTAGCTCTGCTAGTGAGGCAGTTTCTCCATCTGGTGAGCTTCCTGTGGTTCACCTGAGAGGAGCCCTGAAGTGTTGAACGTTAAGAAATGCATCAAGCCAGGTGCATCTTAGCGGGATCGTGGGATGCTGGAGTATATGCCTGAGTGTGAGGCATAAAGAAATTTCAGGTGAGCTGCTGGCTGGGAAGGCTATGTGAGGAGCGGACCTGCAGAGGGAGGCTGGGTAGCAGGGCCAGAGAGGCAGCACTGGAAAATGGAAATCAGATATGTGCATTGTTCAACAGCATGAATAACTAGATTTGTTATGTCAGTGTTATTTTGTACATATCATATTGTAAGCCTTAGTCAACATGGACTTAGAGCATTGTACCCATTCTGAAGGAGTTTGTTCACCGACATATTGTTTTGCAAGGAGAGGCAAAGAAACATCAGACAAAAATTATCTTTCAAAAATAGTGTTTTTTAAGCATTTGAATGGGCAGGATATTATGTGAAAATTCCATTCCATAATGGAATAAAAACAAAGTTTTGTTTTGTTTTTAAAATTTCCCACAAAATGAAATTCTGATACAAAATAGTTTTGCATTGATCAAAATGTTTGGCGTAGAATATAAAATGTTAAGAAATTGAAACAAAAAGTAATTTTGAAACATTAAAATTGAAAACATTCCATTCTGAAAAATGCTCTATTCTGATTGTTTAAAAATGAAATTTCATTGAAATTGACACATTTCTGTGCGGTGTTTCACTTTTGATGAGCTAGCATTTTCCCATGGAAATAGGTTTCATAGGAAAATTTCTAATCAGCTCTACCCTTTAGTTGCAATTGCGATGCAATTTAACTCTGGAGTTGCGCTCAAAGTGTCCATAAGATACAATGAATAAAGTCAACACAGAAGGAGTAGGCGCTTTTCCTACATCACAGGACAGAGACTTACTAGGACTGTATCAATTGAAAAATAAAATGAGCAGAGTAATGGGAAGATTTCACACAGCTCCAGACTTGAAGGCCAGGTGAGATGTCAGTGCTAAAAGACAGAAGTTCCAATGTACTGTTAGTGCCCAGAAAATGCTCAGAGCCCAGTACTTCGCACACCCAACATTGCCCCAGTGAAGATCAGTGACTGAATATTTTTAGCAATACCAGAATAAAACCATTTAAGGACTGGATGGCAAACTGGAGGTGGCAAGTGTGCTGGAGATAACCAAGGGGTAATGACCCATCATAAGGGAAACTGAGCTTGACATTAAATGACCAAGTGACCAACTGTTCAAACATGAAAGTGTCTTTTCATGGTCATATAACCTCAGAGGGAGCCCTGGGATCCAACACCAAGCACACTGCACTGACCCACAAAGGTTTTGTAATGGGAAATTCTAAGGTGGGGATCTGTGTTGGCAGAAGGAGGAGCAGCTGTGGCTCTTTGGTGCTGGGAGGTAGATGAGGAACTAGTGGCCTTTCCCCTATGGATTTCTGCTGCTGTGTGCGGATGGTGCGAGCAGGGAATACGAGGCCACCTGCAATGTGCCCGGAGGATCTCCGTTGCCAGAGGTTTGGAATAGGCTGTTAATGTAGATAACCAGAGATCAATAGCTGAAATGACATGAAGGGTGAAGCCAGGACACGATCAGAGCCGTCGAGTGAGGATTCCGACAGCACATAAAGACTTTCTCCCCTAGCAGGGATGACAGGTTGGCATCCCTGGCAGTTCAGGCTGGGATTTTTAAAGGGGCCTAAGGAAGTTGTTATAATTTATTTATTGTGACAGCCCAGTCATGGACCAGGCCCCATTGTGCTGGGTGCTGAACAAACAGAACAAAAAAATGGTGCCTTCTCCAAAGAGCTTAGGGCCCCATATCAGAATTCAATAGGAGCTGGGCACCTGACTGTGTTCCTGGGACTAGTTATACCATATATACCAAGTTACCCTTTGTCCTGTAACCTCTCCTGACTCCTGCTGTAAGTATANTAGCTGAAATGACATGAAGGGTGAAGCCAGGACACGGTCAGAGCCGTCGAGTGAGGATTCCGACAGCACATACAGACTTTCTCCCCTAGCAAGGATGACAGGTTGGCATCCCTGGCAGTTCAGGCTGGGATTTTTAAAGGGGCCTAAGGGAGTTGTTATAATTTATTTATTGTGACAGCCCAGTCATGGACCAGGCCCCATTATGCTGGGTGCTGAACAAACAGAACAAAAAAATGGTGCCTTCTCCAAAGAGCTTAGGGCCCCATATCAGAATTCAATAGGAGCTGGGCACCTGACTGTGTTCCTGGGACTAGTTATACCATATATACCAAGTTACCCTTTGTCCTGTAACCTCTCCTGACTCCTGCTGTAAGTATAGACTCATGGGAACTCGATTTTCCAGGGTACGTGCTGACCAAGTGTTTTTTTCATTGGAGCTCTGAAGGAAATAACTGCAGAGCGCCTAACACTTACCTTGTTTGATCCTACCTCACCACCAGCTGTAAGCAAGGAGACTGCAGGCAATCTACTGGGCACAGTGCTTACTCAGAGACGGAGACAGCGTCTCCAGGCACCAGCGCTCCATGCCTGCGGGAGGTCCGTCGGTCCTGCGGATTCGGCGACAATTTGGCGGCGGGTACACTGAAGCCACAGGACCGGGGCCCTCCCGCTGGCATGCCGCCGAATCCGCGGGACCGGGGCCCTCCCGCTGGCATGCCGCCGAATCCGCGGGACCGGGGCCCTCCCGCTGGCATGCCGCCGAAGGCAGCCTGCCTGCCATGCTTGGGGCGGCAAAAAAGCTAGAGCCGCCCCTGGATGGAGAGGAGCCCCTGTCACACCCCGGACACTGACAGGAGCCAAACAGAGAGAGCGTGATGGGAATCGGTGTCTACACACTGTTGGGTGAATCTCCTTGTAGCGAGGTGAACCCCGTCTGGCCCCATTGCACTCTGCTGGGCTGGGATTTGCACAGCCAAGTATTGCTGCCACCTGGCTGGTGGTGGTCCCTGTGTGGCTGTGAGTCTGGGGCTCAGGATGTGCAAACCCAGCTGCACCCTGTCTCCAGGTTGAGGCATAAGGTGACCGAAGACAGACTGTACGTGCGGAGTGAATTTATCAGTGCTTGCAGAGCAGCACCAGCAGCGGTAGCTGTGCTAACTGCACCCGAGAAGGGGTAAGTCGAGCTGCTCCCTTGCAGTCCCTTTCCCTGTGCTATTGAGGTGGGAGATTACTCCCTCCCCTCCCCCACTCCACTCTGGGTACTCAGGCAGCCCCCGCTGAAGCTGCACTGTCGGATGGAGCTGATCAACCTGCTTGTCGAGCTCCTTTGCCCGTTGGTGTTTTCCACTCATTAATCCCGTTTAATTGTGCAGCCGGCGGAAAGGCTCATTGCAGGTGCAGCCAGGCTGTGTGCATTCGAAGCAGGCCCTTCAGATAAACAGGGCTAGGCTGCATTACCACCCTGACCGCTTGCCAGCAGGGAGATAGCCAGGTAACAGACTTCAGGATCCCTCTCCCTGGCACTCCACTGCTCTAATGCAGCAAAGCCTGTGAAAGAGATCAGCCACAAGCAACCACCCCAAGAACTCGGCAGGCTAATTACCTGGCTACCAGCTGTCCACTGTGGCCAGAGACCATCCAGGAGTAGTATCAGGGTACGTCTGCACTGGAGCTGTGTGATAAATGAAATGGGGTGGGGAGCTCCCTTTGATGGACACCCAGCCAGCCAGCTAGCTAGCTATACAACCCCTCTTGGTAGCTGTTCTTTACTTGCTTTACCTGTAAAGGGTTAAAAAGTCCCCCAGGTAAAGAAAAAAAAAGTGGGCACCTGACCAAAAGAGCCAATGGGAAGGCTAGAACTTTTTAAAATGGGGAAAGAAACTTTCCCTTTGTCTGTTGTTCTCTGGGCTGCAGCGACATGGAGCAGCAATGCTGTAAGCAGAAATGCTGTGAAAGGTTTGAACCAGGCATGAAAAAGTATCTTCCATACCTAGAAGAAATAATTTGGATAGGGAATTTTTAGTTAGATGTTATCAGGTTTATTTCTTATTTTGGTTTGTGGATCTCCTCTGTGCTAACCCCTGATGCTTTTGTTTGCTTGTAACCTTTAAGCCGAACCCCCAAGAAAGCTATTTTGGGTGCTTAATTTTTGTAATTGTTTCTTTTAAGATCTAGCAAAAAGCCTAAGTTCCAGATGTAATTTTTTCCTTTTTGTTTTTAATAAAATTTACCTTCTTTAAGAACAGGATTGGATTTTTGGTGTCCTAAGAGGTTTGTGCATGTTGTTTGATTAGCTGGTAGCCACAGCTAATTTCCTTTGTTTTTTTTCTCAGCTCTTCCCTGGAGGGGGGTGAAAGGGCTTGAGGGCACCCCACAGGGAGGAATTCCTCAGATACGCAGCACCCTACAAACCCATCTGAACCACTTTGGAGTTCCGCGTCCATAAGGCTCACGTTAGATACATACCATGGGCCCCGATTCTCACTAACACTAACGTCCCTTTGCACCATTCTGGCTGTGTCCAGGGGTTTTACAGCACATGTAAAATATTAATTATATTATATTTATTAATTTTCAGGGGTAACTCCACTGATGTCAATGGGCCTGATTCTCTCCTGCCTCCTATGTTATGTCATTATTTGCTACTGAGCACTGTGGGTAAGCTGAGCAAAATGCTAGGCCTTACTGTTCCCATTGACATCAGAGGAAGTAGAGTTAGAGCAATGCTCAGCGCCTTTGAACATCTCACCCTGAATATTTTATTACAGCCAGAAAAGCTACCTTTAAAGAAGGTTAAGGTTGCAAAATCAAGCACACACAACTTAGGAAATGCCAGGATTACGGTTGTCCATGGGGAAAACTTTCATTTTTCTGAAACTATTTTTTGTCAACAAAACATATAAATAAAGATGGAAAAATCGGACTAGCTCTACTGAAAAAAATCCTGAAATTATGTCACATGGAACCATATTGTCCCTCAGCTGGGGTCATCAGCAGGGTTTGGACCATCAGATCCACAACACAGAGCTCTAGCACTTGAGCTAATGAAGTAACTAGTAGCAGTAGAAGGCTGTTATCCTTTATGTGGATCAGACACTAAAGAGGTATGAGACACATATTTTGCCAGTGGGTTTCACAGCTGTTGGCTAAAGCAAGCAGAGGGAAGTGTGCTGTAATGGTGATGGACCCTGTTACAGTTATAGTCTCTGTCCATCCCTCCTAAACCACCCTCTCCTCATCTGCTCCTATACACCACTGACCAAACTCCTCCCTTCTGTGCTTCCCTCCACCTAGGGTGACCATATTTCCCAAAGGAGAAAACGGGATACCACCTGGGGCTAGCCCAAGGTCTTCCTCCCCCCAACACATGGGGATGGGCCAAGCCCTGTGCCTCTCCCCCTTCCCCATGTGCAGGGCTGGCATCAGCTGCTGACCTGAGCAACACACACACACACACACCACCCCCCGCTGATGATCAGTTGGCAAGAGCAAACTGGACAAAAGTCAGGACGGCCAGGACAGGGCTTAAAAAAGGGACTGTCCCGGCCAATACGGGACATATAGTCACCCTGCCTCCACCCCTCTGCACTACAGTCAGGCTGCCTCCTCCATGCTGTCTAGGCAGCCGGAGCATTAACAGCACAGGGGGATGCCTGCCAGTGACATGCTGCAAACATGTTAACAAGGGGCTCTCACAAAATGTTCTCCCCTTCGCCCTGCGCAAACCCCATTATCCCCACAGCCTGCGGAGAAGAGCAGCAATTGACTGGGGAGTCTTCATAGTTTTCCCTATAAATCAAGACCACTTTCTTATCATAACTATAACCAACGGCAACGCTGTGCTTGTAGGAGCAGCCCTGAGCAAGGGGCGGCGTGTCAGCTGCATAGCCCCAGGAACAGCTCCAGGAAGCAGTGGGCCTCAGAGACACACCAACAGATGGAATGCTGGACATTTCCTTCCAATGAACATTGGCTAGGAGGGGCTGGCAGCCCAAGGAACTCCCAATGTCTGTTTCTCTCTAGGAGACATCTCTCTCCTGCACTCGGATCATTATTGCTATTAGACACTAATAATGAAAAAATAAACACAGGGGAGGTAGATGGGTTTTGTGTTTTATGGGCAATGCCATTTCAATTGATCTGTTCTGAGCATTTTGAGAAAATGGACACCCTTTACACTGACGAATCCACAGGCTCAAATCATCTCTCAACATTCCATTCAGCTTTTATAATGCTTCCTATCGATTTTATACAGCAAACTTAATACACAGGCATTATTGCCGTTCAGGGGATGAAAAACGGCAGGGATGGTGAATACATGTAAGGCCCAATCTGCAGCGGTGCTGAGCACCTGCATCTCCCATTGACTTCCAGTGGAGTTGTGGTGACTTAGCACCTCTGAAAATGCACTCCAAAGCATCTCAAGTTGGATGCCTAAAATTTAAGGCACCAGAATTAGTAGCCACTGTTGAAAATGTGGGTCCAAGTCTGTTGGTATAGAAATGTGCCTTTAAGTCACAAGGCCCATCCACCAAGCTCCTACATCAACATTCTCAGCCAAATTTTGCTCTCATTTACTTGGGTCCCATCGAAATTAAGGTTAACTGTGTGACCGCGAGGGGAATTTGACCCATAGAATCACTTTAAACTCAAGAGACTCGCTGCCTTTCTACAGTGCATACAAATGTGTGTGACCATTTCTCAAGTCAGTACGAAGGGGACGACATACATACTGTACTTACAGCCGGCAGATATTGTAAGTAAACTTTGCTAGAAGTTAGGAATGTTTATCCTGAGACAAGGAGCCATAGTATTTTGCTCAGTCAGATTGAAAGACCTCCAAAGCTTTCTTACACATTTTGGGCAAAATCCATCCTCACTCAACAGTTACGCTGGCAAAGCTCCCAGTGATTAAGCCTTGAGTAAGGATGGCAGGTTTTGTCTATCTATGTACAGGAGCCAACACAGAAGGGCAGCCACCTCTGAGAGTGAATGCAACAACTATTGAGCAGTGCACAGCAACACTATACAGCAGTGTAGTGGAGCTGGAGCTTTAAAAGTTACAAGTGGTCAGGACTTTGATTTTATCTCCCCCTGAAAGACAGCATCCCAGCAGCAAGCTGCCTGGGAACTAGCAAAGTACATCAAGTCCAGTACACAATATTCTTATGCTGCCCTGCAGACTGGCAGCTGTTAGAATGCTGTGCTATATAAAGCTCTGTCTCTCTTGGAATAGCCAAAGTGCCTGAGATTTTTGCCCCTTGCCCCTTTTTACTTTAATTTTTTCAGGCGAGCAAATCTGTATGGCTGTGCGACTCCCTGGGAAATCTTGCTATGCACAGAACAGTGCTGAACAATGCAAAGCATCCAGGAAATGATTCTTTGGCAAACCACTTTGTATCAAGTTTCTGATCCCACAGAAAGGCGCTTTAAAGAGACAATACAGCTTAGGAACTCTGAAACTAGCACCACTACCTACTGCACACACAACAACCTGGCGGCCCAAGGCACAAACAGCCATTTCCCCTAGTAGGCAAACTTCTGTCAGATTCATCTCTTCTGCCATTCTTCCCCTTGCAATGTTTCCAAGGGCTCTTGGCTGAGGGAGCCGAGATTCAGATTCCAAAACGTTCAGGGCTGTTGCCCAAATAATAATGCTGAGAAAAAGGATCAAAATAGTGAATAGTGAATATCACTGTATGAATTTATCGGCAACTACAAAATGGTAACGTAACGTGCTCTTCATCCTTTTAAATTCATTTGAAAACAGGACACATTTTACTGCCACAGATTTGAGCAGTGCATTACTAAAGGGTTTTTCTTCCCACTTTCCCCATCGCTTCCCCATGCAGGTTTATAATTACAGATGGGAATTTGACAAGTCAGGTTCCGAATAATGGCAAAGTTAAACTCCCTGATGGGAATCAGGGGAAGTTGAAATGGTCTCGCAATGCATATTTATTAAGGATATTGGTGACTTTCAATCGCCGAAGTTATATTCTGGAGTTTATCTGCTCAGAAACTTTATCTCTAATGAAAAAAAGAATTAAAAAAAAAAAAAAAGGAAAACAGAACAAACCCTGTCGCTGTCAGTGGAGAAATGCTCACCTGCTTCTCATGCAGAAAAGATACTCTGCAGACTTGGCAGAAGTTACATTAATATATTATCAAGTGCAAAAATCTGAGTAACAGAAGTAGCGAGGAGCAGCATTTCGATTCCACTTAATTGAGGCAAGAGAAGCAGTTTTAGGATGAACCAGCAAATATATGTTCTATTGACGGGGATAAGATATAAACACCCTCAATTACCCACCTCATTATAAGTGCCAAGCCACCTCATCTCACTTCCTTCTTGCTACCAAACAGTGAAATTTACCCCTAGCTCAAGACATATGTGACACTAAAATCCCATTTAACCTCTCAGGGAACCAATGGACTTGGCCCAAATTTTCAGAAGAGATGACTAACTCTGGTGCCTTAGGTTTTGGTTGCCCAACTCGAGACCCCAAGGAAGTCATTTTCAGAAGTGCAGAGTCACCATAACGTCACTGGAAATCAGTGGGAGCTGCAAGTCCTCAGCAGCTCCAGACTTGGATGTATTTGCTAGGCCTCTCCATGTTGTTTTTCCATCATGTGAACTACAGTAATGGCTGTGAATTGAGTTTCCTGCATCGAGCCAATCTGAGGCATTCTAAGCTGATGGAGTGTTGAGAGGCAATTTGAGCCCTTGGATTTGTTAATTGATGGGCCCAGCCAGGAGTAGAACGCAGGTCCTGTCACTTATCTATGCGACCATTATCCTTCTCACAGTCCCATACGTCCTAGAGAAGATGCCAAGTGGAGACAGATGAGCAAATCTGGGCAGACTCCTGCTCCACACTGAACGTGAGAAGACTCTACAGACCAGGGCTCTTCTTCTCTCCACTGCAGCTCCACAAAACATTTCCAGGTTCCCCCAGTTTTCTCCCCTCCTCCTGCACACTGCAAATCCATTGCCCATAAGGCTCCAGCTCAATACTGGCTCACTCCCAGGCAGATGCTCCAATATCTGCTGGCTCCCCAAGATCCCTCTCCAACACAGTTCTCCCCTGGCCCAACCAAACTCCAACACATTGGACCCTGACACTTTAAGGTCAGCTGGTTGGCCTAGCTGCTTGCCAAGATCTGGGAATCTCCCCTTTAAGTCTCATATAGTCCAATTTGCATAATACAGCTTGGGACAGGTTGAACCCCTGAGCATATAAACCTTCAGGATTTCAAGGGGAGGCTATTGCTCCACAGTCAGCCCTGAAGAACTCTGACCTATAACCCAGTCCCTGGGTGTATAGGCAGCAGGGGGAGCTTGGTTTTGGCAGCAGAGTTTGTAGACATCTCAGAACTGGAAATGGCCCCACATTCACTGGATTCAGCCACTCCCAGCAGAAATATGGCCAGGCGATGATGTATCACTTATGCAAGTAGTAGGGATACAAATCATCTCCCTTCTGTTATGCTCCCAAGTCTCTCCACGGTGCAGACTGATTGGGAAGGAGCTAGGATTCATACATTGGAAACACCTTCTTGTATTTCCTCCTAATGCAATTTTTATCTCTGCATTTTATACTCCCTAATAGAAATGGAGATTAATACAATGCATAACCCAGGAACATCCCCTTCTAGCCACAGAGGTGGGTGGAAGAATGCTGCCCTTCCGCACTTTGATTAAGGGAAACGACCTGCGTACTTAAGATTTACATTTTGGATAGTTCCAGATACAAATTAGTTCTTCAGCAAATCCTCCCCGTTTCACACCACTGACCCTTGTCAGAGATAAACCCCCAAATCAGGCCCTTTCAGGTGTTTAGTGTAACACCTGGAAATTGAGGCACCAGAAATAACTAGTTGCTTTTAAAAATCTTGGACCAGGATTTTTTAATCAGGGATCAGCAGAATTTTCTGAAGGAGCTCATGGTGCCTGAGACCCATCAGTGTGACCTTGTTCTCTATCTGCCTCTGTAAATTAGCTCTGAACACACCTTCCCTTGTCAGTTTTGCTTTTTTCCTTTCAGAAGTTAGTGGCATCCTCTGCCTCCTGAGCCTAGCTAGCTAGGAAAAGCCTGGCTTTAACCCTGTTTGGAATTGATCATTTGCATCCCATCAAGCTTTGCCAAGTCCACTTTTTCTTTTGGGTTCTTCCCAGTGTGTAAGTCTGTCAGAGGATTTTCTGCTTTTTCACCGGATTTGAACATGCCTTTTAGCATACAAATGTGTAAATACCTTTCTGGACTTATAGAATAATCAGATGTTCTGGTTAAATGCAATGATTAACAGTATCAGCTTTTCAGTCAAAATTCTCATGTAAAGATTTACAGGCAGTTTTTTTGTAAATCAGATGTAAGATGTATAATTCAACCTCAAGGAATGCAGATATCCATGTTCGATGTACAGTCTGCAGACTAACCACAGAAGACTGAGTGACTAAATAAACTCATTTTTTTCCTTCCTACAAACAAGACTCTGAGTTTGTATTTTTATTCCAGGCATTAAAAAAACCCAAGAACATCAAGAAAATGAAAAGCTCTCTCTCCACCATCACTCCCAGCCTCTGTTTTACTTGGCATCCCAGAATTCCTCGCTCTTTGGCTTTCAACTGGGAGAGAGCTAGCTGTGCTGGATTGTTAATTTGCTGCCTCTTGGTGCAATCACATCAACACTTGCATCCCTAGTGAGTTGAGCCATCACACTATTTACAATATGCTTCTCATTTTAACAGCAGGAATGAGCACTGCGCTAGATTTTTAAAAATAGCCCACCTGACACATGAGGAAGCCGTGTTACATTCTAATGGGTCAAAAGTAACTTCATCATGAGAGTTGTTCAGCACGGAGCAATAATGCGCAAAGTTGCAGCATGTTCATGAGTGCATCTGAGGCCTGTGCGAACAGAATTGTGAAATACATTACTTACAAGCCCTCCTGTTTCCCTAGGGATTCCATCCATGTAGCTGTTGTAGCACAGGGAATGGCAGCAGAGTCACAGCTTAGCTGTGCCAAGTACAAATCCACCTGAAACTGGTTGGTAGCTACTCGGCACGGCTCAGCTGTGCCTCCGCTGCTGCTACCTGTGCTACCGCGGCTACACCGCTATTTATACGTGAGTTAGCATGAGTACGTATATGAGAGCAGGGGAACCACACCCCTAGCTCATGTAGTGCAGACTTAGCCACAGATACAGACATGGACACATCCACACAAAGCTCTGATTCTCATCTGAGTTACTTTTTTTTTTTTTGACATTACAGCATGCAAAACTATGAAGAGCCGCCTTCACCCTAAACTTGGTGCTCATCGCTGAATGTCTCTCATCTCCCTTACAGCTGCATAAAAAGAGCGTATGCTCCCTTGACCACTTTCAGCTTTCCCCAGGGGTGCTCCACCCCCACTCGGCCCTGAGGTCCTGTCCCCACTCTGCCCCTTCCACCAAGGCTCCGCCCCCTCCCCTGAGCATGCCCCACCTGCTGCCAAACAGCTGATTGGCGGTGGGCGGGAGGGGCAGGGAAAGGAGCTGATCAGCAGGGCCCCACAGAGTCGGGGCCTATGCCACTGACAACTGATTGACATCACTGCAAACAGAACCAGATCCAAAGGACCAGTTTGCTGGGTTGTTAAAATAGAATTCCAAAAAGAAAACTAAAATTATACCATGTACAAAGCAGGTACTAGCCTCCCATAGACTGGGCAACAGGCAGTGCACCCTGTGTGATTTTTGGAAAGTAGGTGTACACAGCTATTCATGTGAGTACCCGAGAGGAGAGTAACACCCCTAGCTCATAGTGTAGATGTAGTTTAGTGTGTGTGTGAAATCGCCCAGAAAGGAACATAAAACATTTTGGAATAAGTTTCCATGAAAAATGCATCAAGGTGGGATTTTCAACAAGCTTTGTCATTGGTGTAACTCTGCTCCATTGACTTGCAGGGGAGAAAAAGTAAACTAACACCACGTGATTTTGAAAATCCCACCAGAACAGTTTGGTTCAGCTCTTGTAAAATCAAATAATGACATAACCCCAATTCTTGCACGTGGTCCTAAGCTCCTGTCATCTGATGCATCTGTCCGCTTAAAACACCAGTGTGCTGAGCACTTTGAAAATCTGGCCCGGCGTGACTTGCTGGAAGACACAAGGATGTCTATGGAAGAGCAACCACAGCCCCTGGAGCAGGAGCGTTGCTGTGTTACACAACAGTGGCACTCTACAGTGGGTTTCAATGGCAGCCCCAAACAAAGCCCATTACAGAATCAAAGGGGTCAGGAAAGCATAGGGTCACTGCTTCCTAATGAGAGGATACAACCTTTGAATTGATAAAGCCACCCTTGTCCACCAGAAACTATGGCAAAGAGACAGCCCCTGATTCTCAATGACATTCTGATGAGAACAGAGACAATCAACAGGCTCCCAGTGAATGTAACCCTGACCTAAAGGAAACCCTCACACTGATTTGCAAATTAACATTCTTAACCACAATGTGGAGGCAGGACAGTGCTTCCTTCCTACAACTCTGTGCAAAGCAGAGCAGCAACAACACGCAAGAGGGCATTTACCAATAGTTATTGCAAAGTAGTACCCAACTGTGATTAGGGGCGGAACACTTCCTGGTCACCAGAAAACAAGGAGTTAACAGTATCCACCTCCATTTGTACAGGCATTCAGGGAAGAGTCATGTGAATGGTTGCTTGGAACGGAAGCAGAGTGAGAGAGAATAGCTTTGGGGAGGTTTGCCTCGCACCCAGGCATACGCTGAACTCCAGGTTGAGGGGCTTTTAGCTGCCTGCGTATTTTGCTTGTTATGAACATGCACCCTCAAGGAAAAGCCCTTGCTGACTTTGACTATTTTCCTGCTGAGTCATTCCACCAGCACGCATTGAATTAATTTTCCCCTATACTCAGGAAAAAGCTGATGTGTCTTAGAGACCATTAAGTATTAATTGTTAGTAAATGCTGAATTATTCCCACTACCAGCATGGCAGCTGGTCCCAATAAACTGTATGGGGATGGGTGGAGAATGATCTCCTGTTGCACTAATTAGAAAGCTGACCTGTTAATAAAGAAAACCAACAGATTTGCAAGATGAATAATAATGGTCAAATCGATTCAGAGAAGACAAGACCTAGCCTGTAAATGGGTGGACTCTGGAACCTGCTCTCAACTCTGTTCAGTAATAAAATGGTGATTGTCCAAACTCATCCATTCAAAGGGTTTTGTCTTTATTTTACATAGAGATGAATGAAAAAAATCAGATTTTCTGGCCCCAGGGACATTCCAATATTTCAACTTTTTTTCATTGCAAATTGAGACGAGAAGTTGAAATATTAAAATGCCTCAGAGAAAGAAAAGTTCAGAAAAAAATAATTTAATTTTTATTTTGGCATTTTTGCTCAAAATGAAAATTTTCAATATTCTTCAATTGTTTCAGTTTGTTGAACTGACCCAAAAAGTTTCATTTTGAGTCAAGTTGATATTAAATTGCATTTCCCTAGGAGTCACATTGAGTCATGGGAGCTGTTGTTCAAGTTCCTCATGCCCCCATTTTCTCCAGTGGGCCAGGATCATTGGCCAGACTACATCTCCTTTGATGCACCAGGCAACTGTCAGAAGGGAAACTGCAGTACATCATGGGAGAAGTAGTTCAGCCAGGAAGCCCAGCCCATAGAAGAGAATGGGAGTAATGGGACAGGAGAACTACAATTCCCATGAAGCAATGTGGCACAATAGGGAAATGCAGTTTAATGTTGAACGATCTCAAAATGAAACATTTCAGCCAGTTCAACAAACCAATATTTGTGTCAAATCAGCCTGAAACAAAATATTTCATTTTTATTTTCCCAACAGAAAATTGGAAAATTTCCACATAATCAAAATTTACCCCTCAAATTTTTGATTATCTGGGAACTGCATTTTCCATCAAAAAAACCATCTGATGGAAGATTCCCAACCTGCTGTAATTTTAAATTCAAGTACCAAAGCCCTAAGGCAAGACTGTACTCACAAACACAAGCCTGAGCTCTGCTAACTAGCTGATCCTAGGATTTCTCCATTCAGGACCTTCTATTCTTTCCCACTCCCAGCTTTATCTTAGCTCAGAACAGCTCTCAGCCTTTTGTGCTCAGAAGTGGAGCTAATGGGACCCACCTGGCCTGGCTGCCAAGGTGAGTCAATGGCATAGCTCTGCATCTCCATACACTGCCCTCTGCAGCTTGACAGTGAGTTACTCGGCCCAACCCAAATCTGAACCTTTATGTTTTAAAGTTAAGCACCTGGACAAAGTAGACCCCGGCCTCTCCTCCCTCACCTTTGAGACTCTGAGGAGAGTCCAATAGGTCTGGCACCCACTTGACTGGGACACATTGAGTTTGGCTCAAATTTCCTCACTTGTTAGTCACACCCCAGAATGCCTGGCACACCCACAACTGGAAAGCCCCAGAACCATTCAGTCCTTATGCAAACCAGGTGTGCAATGCACTATGGGCCGTCAAGTACCAAGGGAAGTAGTATCAGATTTGAATGCAGCAAATGTCACACACCCTGCAAAGGGGGGGAGGGGTCAGGGCTGCTGGCCCCCATCACCTTACCTGCTTCCAGTGGTGGGGTGGGGAGATGACTGTGTGTCCCCCCAGCTGTCTCCCTGTGATAGATCATTGCAGGTAGGAGAATCCTGTGAATGTTATGGAAAGAAAAAAGAAGAAGTGTGATGTGTTAGGACTGAGAGTAGATGGTGGTGTCATAGAGAAGCAGTTGTTGGCTGGAGCCTTTAAGGAGATGCTTTCAGAGTGATGTGATTGATTAGTCTGCGTGATACCAGGTTCCTTGTGGTGTTCCTAGAAGTTACAAGAATAAATGCAGTTAGGGTTCTAAGCTTGTCAGTGCCTGGACCTCCACCTGCGCCCCCGAAACCTCACTAGGGAACAAGCATCTCTGCTGCTGGGCATTGTGTCCCAGTGCAGGGACAGAGCCCAAGCCGAGCATGCTGGGACTGTAGTGAGGACTGGGATGTTGATACAGTGCTTCGTGTGCTCTCTTGCTGCTGTCCACTTGAAAATCTCAGAATGTGCATCTCTTGTGCCTGCCCAGGTGACACACAATGGATGTTTTCAAGCAGAGAGAAAGAGGTTAGTGACATGGAAAAAATTCCTTATGATAAGAGAATAAAAACACTGGAGATGTTTGCTTTATAGCAGAGGTGGATAAGAAGGGACATGATAAAGATATGCAAAACACTGAATGGTATGGAGAAGGGCGCTTCTATTCTCTCATAGTGCTAGAGCAAGGAACCATTCCATGAAACTGGAAAGGTATACATTTAAATCTGATAGAAGGTTACACTTTTCCACACACTGTGCCATAAGTCTGTGGAACTCATTGCCACCAGATATCATGGAGGCCAGCAATCTTAGCAGGATTCAAAAAAGGGAGTCGGTATTTAGAAAGGTTAACAGGAATATCAAGTATTATAATGCTAAGGATTAAAAAGTAGCCCTGTTTTTTGGAAAGGATATAAACCATCAACGGAATAAGCCAACCTCTAACTAAAGGAGGTTGAGAAGAAATTTCCCTGGGGCAAGTTATCTCATAACTGTCTTCTGCAGGGTCTCTTGCAACTTCATCTTAAGCAGCTGGTACTGGCTATTGTCAGAGCAGGACACTGGACTACAGGGACCTCTGTTGTGACACAGTTTAGCAAACCCTATCAGTGGCCGGAACTTTAATCCCAAAATCAAACTGGATCCTTTTTGGACTAGTAAAAACAATGGTTAACTTTGATGTTGCTATTCCTTGTCTGTGCACCTGTGCTCCCTGATTTGAAAGGAAATGAACAATACCACAAGGGAGGTCCTGGGAAAAAAGAGAACACATAGGAAATTGCAAGCTAAGCCCCAGCCTCACAAGACTGCTACCTCAATTCCTAGCCTAGAGCGCTGGGAGATCTGTGCACAGCTCAGACTTTTGCTTTGACCAAATCCACAACTGGACTAGATCATTGTCTGCAAAATCCAAGGTTCCTCGGGGCTTCAGGACATGAGCCTTGGTTTACACTGATCGCGGCAGCTCTTCAGAGCTTCTTACAGACAAAGCACTACTGCCATATCTCAGTAGTACTAAGACATGCAGCAGGCAGGCAGAGCTGTGAGAAACAGAACATGCTTAGAGGCCAGTGGTACATGCTGAGGCTCCAGTTTTTATCCTGCCATAGTCTCTACTGGCCTCTCTGAGTCGCTAGTTCCGTACCCATTTAGGTCCCTCTTGAAATCTGACCCCATTCTCCAGTTTCATGCATCATATCACAGAGAGTTTCAAAGCACTCCAACTTCTGGCGGCACATCCAAAGCACTCCCCGCCCCCACCCACACATACACACATTGCGTGTGTGTGGGGTGACTTCCCAAAGCACGCAGAGTTGGCTTAACTCAGCTCCCACTGAAGCTGATGGGAGTTTTACCCTGGACCTTGTGGAGGTGGGGGGAGAGGCGGTGTTAGGCCAATATTGAATGCTTTTGAAAATCCCATCTTGTGAGTATCGCCTGTCACTACAACCGTTCCCTCCTACCCAGTGTGGAGGAGAAAACCCACTCCAGCCTCTCCAGTGATGCAAGATAAGTGTGTTCTCCATTCTGCCCAGAACCGGCATTTTGTTCTTTGCTCTTTTTTATTTATTTATTTTAGAAACCCCAGATGATAAATTACTAGACAGCCTCATTAACTGCAATGCTTTGTCAGTTTTCCCAAAGCAATCAGAGTGTTAGTTAGACCCAAGGAGCAAATGGAAAGCTAAAAAGGAAGCCAAGCACAGCCCTATTAATCCTGTGGTATGGATCGACATTTGTCAACTGTATTGAAGTTTGTTCTACTGAATAGAGCCCAAGAGACTACTCAATTACTTTATCTCTTAGCAATTAGGAACCTGCTCCTTCAGGTCAAACGGTTAGCACAGAGGGGAAAAATGTGGATACAAGATTAACCGTAGAAATCCGCTGCCTTTTGTTCTGAGGTTCTTTAAACGAAAGGGAACAGAGTGGTTTTTTTTTAAATGTCCTTTATTTGGATAAGTGAAAGTAAGTGGTTAATTTAAATCAAGGGCCTGGTGGGATTCTCTGACGTGTCTAGTCTGTTGTGCTACACTTGATCCCATCAAGGAAGACTTCCAAAGTTCCTATCTGGCAAGAGGGGGGGCTGGCATATTCTGGTCACCCTATCTCAAAAGAAAGACACAGCGGAAGTCCAGAGACAGCCAACAAGACATATTACAGACATGGAGAAACTGCCTTATGAAGAGAGATTGAAAAAACTGGAACTACGTACCGTAGATGAATAAGGGGGGGAACATGGTAAGGTATGCAAAATAATGAAGAGTTTAGAGACAGTAGATCAGGTGCTTCCATTTACTCTCTCCTAGGCTATGTCTACAGCACAGAGCCTATGCCAGGATAGCCCCCTACTGTACATGTAGTGTAGACTGACTGAAGGACTTTTGCTGCCAGTATAGGAACATTACTTTCCCAAATTACATTGGCTATGCTGACAGAAGAGGTGGTACTCTTCTAAGCTCCGCCCATGTGAGTCACCGAAATGAGGTGTCACTCAATGTCAGCATAAGCCCTCATAGGCCTATAGAGAGCCTGGACTATCAACACTTCCACATCAGCACCAGGAGCTCAGGCTAGATTTCTGTTGGGGGACCATGTGAAGCTAGACTCTGCAGGACGTACTGACCAGCAGGACCTGAGTGGTGGCTCCCTTCAACCAACTGACTGGCCCATGCTGGTATATAAACCAGCAAACCATTACAGGGAGCTGTTTGAGCAATGATGCAGACTGCCTGTTTGCTTCTGCGCCAGACTTTGCCTTATTGTGAATCTCAGACTCTGGTTCCTGATGCCAGTTCGTCCCTGACTCTGCTGCTTGTCTCCTGCCTGCAACTTGGTGTCTGAGTCTGACTTCATGGTATCCTAAACTGGCTCGACCCTGACTCTGCTACTCGCCGCCCACCTACAGCTTGGTGCCTGACCTGGCTCCACCCAGACTCTATTCCAGGTCTGCTGGGTGACTGATCAGTGCACATTGGCTGCCCATGGCAATAGGTTTTGCAGATGTTCAAGATCTGATTGTTTATTTTCTGAGCTCTACTGAAAACTTGGTATAAAGAAAGCTTGGCTCCCCATTGGCTGGGCCAATGGACTATGCCCTCTGGGCCTGACTCCTTGATTGGGGATAAGTATTAATGTTGGTATCTCCCAGACACATACACCCCTTTGACACACCAAACTCAGATGTCAGTCACAGTACACTGTGCAGATCTGTGACCCTCCCTCTCCTTTCTACATGAGGAATGAAATAGTTAACTATCCTGACATGTAAATTATCATCACTGGGCATCTGAGTTAACCCCTCACTGAGATGAATGGAGCAGTTCACACCTCTCCAAGCTATTGTTCCAGGCTCTCTGCAGATTCAGGCAGACATCTGTAGTCACAACTGAGTTACCACAACCAGAACAGCTAGAGAGACTTCCTTTTTAAAAAAAATGAAAGCGGATTAGTAGTTTCAGAGAGGTGCCAGGATGTCGTGTGTGTGTGCCAGCTGTTTCCAAGCTTTGAGGGACATCATGGCAGTAGCTGAGTGTGACAGAGTCAGAGGCAGTACACTCTGCCCCTCACTCTGCCCCTGAGGACACAGAAAGATTTACTATGCTGAATGAGTCCAGTTAGGTATCAAGTCCAAAATCTTACCTCCTGCAGTGACCAATATCAAACCTGATGGAGGTGAAACATGATCACTCAGCAGGGAACCTCTCGACCCCCCCCCCCCACCACCAACATTAAATGCCACTAGAGCCCCACAGACATCATTGTTGTGAACTGCCAAGGTGCTAAAACATGGTGGCTGGGGTGCCCAGTTTCAATAGGATGTGGTCATTTAATTCCCTAAAGCTGTTTTTATAATCCCATCTGAAAATGTCATTGAGAGCCCATACTGAAGCTGCTTCTCTGTTCATGTGCAACATGCACTCTGCGGTCTCTGCGGGGTCTGCCTCCTAATTCTGGACTGGATCACTGTTCAATGGTTGCGGAAGCTATGACCTGGAAGAAAACATAAAACCATCACTGATAGGTTGCAGATGACCCAAATTAGGGAAGTGGTAAATAATGAGGTCACTGATCCAGCACGATTTGTGTCACTTGGTAAGATGGGTACAAGCACACAATATGCATTTTAATACAGCTAAATGTAAATGTAAACGTATACATCTAGGAACAACGAATGTAGGCCATATTTATGGCAGGGAGGACTCTATCCTGGGAAGCAGTGACTCTGAAAAAGGTTTGGAGGTTCCTCATGGTGGATAATCAGCTGAACATGATATCTCAGTGCAATCCTTGGATGCACAAACAGAGGAATGTCTAGGAGTAGAGAGGTTATTTTACCTCTGTATTTGACGCTGGTACAACTGCCAGTGGAATACAGTGCTCAGTTCTGGTGCCCACAAGTCAAGACGGATGTTGATAAATCGGAGAGGGTTCAGAGAAGAGCCACGAGAATGATTAAAGGATTAGAAAACCTGCCTTACAGTGACAGATTCAAGGAGCTCGATCTATTTAGCTTAACAAAGAGAAGGTTAAGGGGTGACTTAATCACAGCCTAGAAGTATCTACATGGGGAACAAATATTAAATAATGGGCTCTTCAATCTAGCAGAGGAAAGTAGAACATGATCCAAGGGCTGGAGGTTGAAGCTAGATAAATTCAGACTGGAAATAAGGTGCATATTTTTAACGGAGAAGTAATTAACGCAGTGTGGTGGTGGATTCTCCATCACTGACAATTTAAAATAAAGATTGGATGTTTTTCTAAAAGATCTGCTCTAGGAATTGTTTCAGGGAAGTTCTATGACCTGTGTTATGCAGGGGATCAGACTAGATCAGTGGTCCCCAAACTTTTTATGTCACTCCCCGCCTTATCCGTAATGTAATCTGTCCATGCCCCAGCCCCGCTGAGCTGGGCCAAGAGCAGGGCCAGGGAGTGAGGCCAGGGCTGGATCTGTGGCTGTGGTGGCGGCCGGGAGTGGGGCTGGAGCCGGAAAGGGGAGCTGGGACTGGGAGCAGGACTGGGTCTAAGCCACAGTCGGGGCTGGGAGTCAAAGCCATGGCCTCAGCTGGGGTTGGGGCTGGGGCCAGAGCAGGAGTGGAGCTGGGGGCAGAACAGGGCTGGGTGGTGCTCCCTCCCCACCGCCTGTGGTGGCTGGCTCAGGCCCTGCTGCGCCCCTGAATTTGATGAGGTCAAAGTCACGGGTGAGACAAAAAACTTCTCATGCTGTTACCCTGCCAGCAATGAACACTTCACAAATGCAAAGTCAGTGCCACTTAACCCTTTCCTGGTTCTCCATGTTATGCTGGAGAAATCACTTAACCACTGTACGCTTTGGGTTTCCTGTCTGAAAACAGATTGAAACCCCCCTGCTTGCCTATCTCAAAGGAGTGTTGTGTGTCATGAATTATTAATTCTGGTAAAGTGCTTTGAGATCTCCTGTTGCTAGGAGTGAAAGAAATGCAAAGCGTTGCAGAGCTCCTTTTGCATTCAGTGGGGGAGCGCTCAGGGGTTAAACACCACATTTGATTTGCCATTTCTTTGGGGGAGAAAACAAGCTGCCTTATTTAATCACTGTTTTTTGCCTTAGCTATAAAAAGGCCAGTAAAGAAAATGCTTTCTGATTATTGTAAAGCAGGGTGGCTAAGATCTCAGCAGCAATGGGCAGTATATGTATCCTATAATGGCAGTAAGAATAGCTGATGTGTACATAAACTTCCCTTAAAGTCAAGGTAAGCCTTGGCAAAGGAATTCTATGTCCCTGCAAACACATTGAGAAGGCAATACAGCCTCATAAAGTCCTTCATCTTATGCAATGTCTATTGGTTTCTCATTGTATTGATTATATTGCAGAGATAAAATATAAATTCGGTATACTCAGCAAAGACAGCTTTACTGCTTTATTGTGCTGATTATTACAGAAGGTATAAATTGGGTCATAATTCTGAAGAGTCATCAGAACTCCAGACACAACTCAAAGTTATTCATTTGAAATAGTGTTTATGAGATCTTCAAGAGAAGATCAATATATTAGTGTGTACATGTCTGTATATATATATATAATTAAATACACAGATAGATAATCCCCACTTCTGTTTTTCATTGCTTCCCCAAGAGGGTGTTTCTCTTCACCTCCCCCCCCGCCCCCCTCCCGACATTGCAGGAAAAGCACAGGAGGTTTTGGTTTTTTTGTCTCTTCCCCTCCAGTCTATATATGTGACAATGCAAGGTAAACCCGTGATTCTTTCATGAGAGGAAGGTGGAATTGGAGGGGAGAGATCCCTGTTTTTTACACAGAGAGTTTCAGCAGCTGGGAGTGGGCTGGGGACTAACTTCTCCCTCAGAGATACTGGGATGTAGGGTACCTGAAATGGAATTCATTCAATTCAATCCATTGCCCATAACACTATGCCCTTTTCTTGCTTATTCCCTCCTTCCAGTTCTTTGCCACCTACTTCTCTCCCTCCACATCTGCCTCATTCTTTCCACCTCCAAACCATTTGGCTTGCCTGTTTTTCATATACTGTTTTCTCTTTATCACTCTTGCGCCATTCTTTAAGAGGCAGCTTCTCCCTCTCTCTCGTTCTCTCTTTCCCAATCCCTGCTTGCTCTCTCCCATGTTACATTGTTTTCCCCCCATTGCTCCCCTTCTCCTGTTTTCTTAGTCCCCCGTGGCCCCTGCATTCTCAGCTCGATTCCCACTTCCTCTCATCAGCCTCCCTCATCTCTTTCTGCATAACGTTTAGCAGTTAAATAGCATTGTACATTAGGGATGCTCAGCATTTTCTTTAGAAATTTTCTTTCCATGGAAAATTCAAGGTGTTGAAATGGATTTTTAATGGCCCACCGCTGGGCAGATAATTACCGGTACCAGTGAAAATTCGGGTACAATATGCTTAATGCATAATAATTTATTTGAGAAAGAATCACACAAGCAGTAAAGGTTACATAATACACATCTCCCTAATGAGCCTCAATTCCCCAAGCATAAACCGTCAGTAACTATGTTGGCCTTACACAGTATCCTGATTAGCAAACAAAGCAGGTATAGCTACCAATTCTAGAGGGCACTTCTTTTCTTCTCTTCTTTCCCCTCTCAGGTACTTGGTCTGTCAAATGTCCCCCAAAGCAGGGTCTAGGTTACCCCAAGGCCTTCTGGTTTAAAAGTCCCACAAAGGTCCCTCATAGCAGGGTCTTGGTTACCCCAAGGCCTTCTGTCTCACTGTGTCACAGACCTCTTCAGCTATTAATTAGGGAACTAACTAACTAACTAATGTACTTTGCTTAGCATTTATACCTTTGTTCTCAAAGGAGTCACATGTCCCAGAAATATGCCCTGCGGGCGTTTTATTACTGGTCTTCTCTAATTAATATTTTGGAAGGGGGCTGCAAAACAGACACAGACCAAAGCTCAATCAACGTTTATCTCATTGATCATTCACTTGAGCTCTTAGTGTGATGCCATCCAAAAGGGTCATTTTGACCCGGGTCAGCCTGTACCAAGCCCACTGCTCACATGTTTTTACATCTTCTTTACTTTGGTGATTTGGTGCCCCCCAGCTGATATATTCCAAAGTTCAATGTTGAAACATACACACAGATAAAGCCTTTATTAACCATACAAATGCAGTTTCAGCACTCCCAGTAAATGTCCACACCATCTATCTAATGCTAAGAGAACCCTGCTCCAAGAATCCTCTAGCAAATTCAGACGTACCAAGCCATACCAAACTCATGCTTATCACATTCATTCATATCAGCCACAGTAATTCATAATAATTTGGCACTGTCCCAACAGCAGGGTGGGGTTGACAAAACAATTTTTTTCTGGTTGCTGCTGAAAATTTTTTGGCAAAAAAGTGAATGGCCCAAAACTTAAATAATTCAGTTGGGAAATGTTGCCACAATGCCCCATGGGAGTTGTAGTTGTCTTATGTCTTCTACTGTCCTCTAAGGTCTGAGCTTCCTGGCCACACTACATCTGCCATGATGCATCATGGCCAGGGGCTCCCCTGATGCACACCTCCGTTCTCCAAGAGGAGAGACCTTGGTGCTTCCTGAGATAGTCTGACCAGGGAGCCTGGCCTGTAAAGGAAAATTGAAGCATGAGGCACCACAGTGGTAGTTCCAAGCAGAAATATTCAGTTTTCTGCCTCCGTTTTTCAGTGTTTCAATTTCTGCTGAAAAACCTGAAATTTTCTGCAGAAAACCCTCCATTTTGCAAGCAGCTCTACTGTATGTAGGCTAACAAATTAATCACCATTATGTAGGTCCCCATTTTACAGATGGGGGACACAGAGGAACAAAAGTTAAGTAAGGCCACAGAGGGAGTCATGTCAGAAGCACGAGAACACAGGAACCCCTTTCCCCGCCCCCCCAGAGTTCCCCCTGTTTCAGCAAAGCTTAAATCAACATAGTTAGTAGGACTTAAGCATGTGCTTAAAATTCAGCCTGTGTTTTTGTGCTTTGCTGAATTGGGGACTTATTCCTCCGGTTCATGCTGCCTCATGCACTGCAGAGCTGCCTCCTTGTGGCCAGAGGTCACCGTGGCTAACAAGAAGATGAGCCAGCTGGGAGGGAGTTGCTGTGTGTCTAGTGCTATCAGTGCCTGAGCTGTGAATTGATCTGGGGTTTCCCCAAACATCAGTGACCTCATAACTGTGGGGGTCAAGCCCAGTTCCAAACACAGGGACAAATTTTCAACTCAATCAACTGACTCCCCTGTCCTCCACCTCTCTTCTCCATGGAAATCTGGGAGTAGCTTTGCTATTTCTATAGCCCCCACAGGGTGGGCTTCACAGGACCTTAAGAACTATTTGTGCCTGTTTAAAGTTAAATGACCAGAGGAGGGAAAGGAGAGGATAACAGAACTGGGGGAGTGGCACATCCTCAGATAGGTCTTGAAGGGTCTGGCTTCTCCCAGGGTGGAGGTAACTCTGGGAGGAAGCTCGGGGAGTTGCTATGTTTACTGCTTGGGTGTAAGCAAAACTCTTGTGTACCAGCAGCAGGAGGGGAGGAGCATTTGTACCCTCTTCCAGCAATAAAGACATGTTGCTCTGTTTACTGAGCTCCTGCCAATGTCATCCTTCCAGGAAATCTGCCTTCTTATGCTGCTCCACCAATAAGACTGGGTCTGGGATTATGCTGTAAACAAAGGAAGGAGGAATTCCTTGTTTAAAGTTTTCATCTCCTCAGCCCTAGAGAAAAAGGGAAGTTTCTTATGGTGTAGTTCCAAATTTTGGTCCAAGTGGCCCCTTGACTAGCTGGGAAGCAGCTGGAAAAGTCTGCACGGATGGTGAATCACTTTCATTCTCAGGCCTAGTGCATTTTAGAATTCCACAAAGGGTAACATTTCCCAGAGCATCTGAGCCCTGGTCTAGGCTACAGAGTTAGGTCCATGCAAGGCTGCTTACATCGACCTAACCCTGTGTGGAAGTGTGAAAGGGAAAAGAGAGTTTGTGTGTGGTTTGGTTAAAAGACAGAGCAAGAAACAGGCCAACCTTAACCCTAATAACGCGAAATTTGTAAAAGCGGGGTTTGTGCGAGCGAGTAAAAAAGAACTGTGAGAGAGGTTGTTTTGACCTTGTGTTAAAATAAAAATAAAATGCAGACTATAGCAAAAATTGTTAAAAAAAATAAAATATCAAGAAGGAATATGCATAAACAATATGCAGCTGTTGCTCATTATTGTCTGTAAAAAAGGTATAAATGTTGGCTCTAATTGTTTATCTTTAGAGAGACCTGTCTAGGTGGGGGAAACCCTGTGTCCTAGTGCACTCTCTCCCTCCATGCAATTGCTAAAGAATAAAGTGTATCTGACTTGCTGCACCCAACCTTAGAGTGAAAACTCTGTTTTTCTCCGACACCTGTAAGTGTCTACACTAAAATTTTGCTCCAGCCGCCGTAACTCAACCGCTTCTCCGACTTAATAACTCCACCTCCACGAGAGGCGTAGAGTCAATGGTGATGTAGTTAGGTTGACGCAGTGTCAGTGTAGACACTGTTGCTCACATCGACTGTTGCTGGCTTTCCGAAGCCATCTCACAATGCCCCACACTGACAGTTCAATCGGTGCAAGTGCTCCTGGTGAGGACACGCACCGCCGACACAAGGAGCAAAGTGTAGACCCCCACAAACGATGTAAATACAGTCCCTCTATGCTGACATAAGTTAGATCGACTTGATTTTGTAGTGTAGACATGCCCTCGGTGACTGAGGAGTTTGAGGGCTTGTCTACACTGAGACTTAGTCCATAACAAGCCATTGAGAGAATCAACAGTGGACTAGTCCCTGTGTGGATGCTGCTAATGTGCACTAAAGGTTGTGTAGTGCTCTTTGACTGACGGTTTCAAACAGCAGCGTGTCAAGGTGCACAACAGAACTTATAGTGTGTGGTAGCAAGGTCCACACAGCTAGCTGGTGCATGGCAGGCTAGTGTGATGCAGATGTGTGCCTTGGCTTGCTGTGCCCTCAGGGTGGGATCCATGAAGGGACTTGAGTGTTGCAACTCTGAGCATCAAGGTGTCTAACTTTTAGGTGCCTAGAAAATCACAGGAACAGTACTGTGATCCATAGAGCTGCATTAGGTGCCTAGGCTCCCTGTACAATGAATGGAGATGGATAGGCACCTAAGAGTGCGACCCACAAAAACCTGCTAGCCAATGGGAGATGTCAACTGGAGGGGTGTATCATAAGCCCCACCCTTCTCATGGAGATAGGCACCTCCCTGCAGCCCTGACTTAGGTGTCTAACTGTTTAGTGATCCAGGAATGGGAACCCACTGCTCGGAGCTGGGCAGCTCAGGCACCTAAGGTGTTTCTTAAGGGAATGAGTTAGGTGCCTCACTCCACACAAGGGCTGGAGGAGGAGGAGCCCATCCTATAACTTTTAGCCTAGTGATTAGAGCGCTCACCTGGGATGCGGGCGATCACAGGTGCTGACTTTTATTTTTGCCGGTGGGTGCTCAATCCCTGCTCCTCCCTGAGACCCCGCCCCCACTCCACCCATTCCCCCGAGGCTCCATACCCGCCGCTCGCTGTTTGCTGCCTTCCCCCAAGCACCTCCCGCCAGCCACCAAACAGCTGATTTGCAGCCCCGCCAAACATCTGTGGCTGGTGGGTGCTGAGCACCCCCTATTTTTTTTCTGTGAGTGCTTGAGCCCCTGGAGCACCCACGGAGTCAACGCTTATGCAGGAAACTCCTGGTTCCATTCTCCCCTTTCTGCCAGAGGGGGAGAAAAGAGGTGGGAGACCCCTGTACAAATCCTAGGAGAGTGACCTAACCCCTGAGCTATGGGATATACAGATGCCAGGCTGCCTCACTCGCTCCTGTTGCACTGTCGATAAATAATGGAGTGATCAAAGCAGAGGGACTGGACCTGGGGTCTCCCCTCTCAATGCCCTAACAACAGAACTACAGAATCATTCTCACTTGCAGGGTGTCAAGTATCAGGGAGTAGCCGTGTTAATCTGTATCCACAAAAACAACAAGGAGTCCGGTGGCACTTTAAAGATTAACAGATTTATTTGGACATAAGCTTTCCTGGGTAAAAAACCACTTCTTCAGATGCATGGAGTGAAAATTACAGATGCAGGCATTATTATAATGGGGTTTTTACCCACGAAAGCTTATGCCCAAATAAATCTGTTAGTCTTTAAGGTGCCACCGGACTCCTTGTTATTCTCACTTGCACTCTCTCTGACCCAATGTCTGCTTCATGGTAGATAAATACTTAAGTCACTGGGCAAAAAGAGAGCATGTAATTGAGAATGCACCTGAAGTTCAGTGGTTTGGGCACCAGCCTGAGAGATGAGAGACCCTCAGTCCAATTGCTCTTTCACTATTTATCCACAGTGCAACAGCTTCAACTGGAGAGACTGAGGCAGCCCCACATCAGAATATCCCATCACTCAGTCACTACAGAACACTAGTGAGAGGCAGCAGATTCCACTTCAAATCTGTTCTCCCTGTCTGGCAGGGGAACAGGAATTGAACCTGGGTCTCCCACATCTCAGGTGGGTGCTTTAGCTGCTGGGCTAACAGTTATAAGGTGGGCAGCTGGAATTTGCATGGGACCTGATCCAGTAGGTGCCCTCTGAGCATGCCTAGTGGATTGGGCCCACACGTGCCTTAGCTGACTGAATGCCTGTCTTAGTCAATTGCTCTGGGGCTTAGGCAGGAGATGGGCATGCAGGCACCCAGAGGGAAGTAGTAATGCTCACACTCAGAGGCAGGAACTTTTGCCTTGAAAACACAGATGCTGAGTGAGTTTAGGCTCCTACAGGGTTCAGGAGGAGTTTTGTGGATCACAGTGGAGCCAAAACTGGCAGTTAGGTACCTAAATCTGGGGGTTAAGCACCTAAGTACATTCATGGATCTCACCCTAAGTTTCTGTGTTGACAAGACCGAGTCCCATTTTTAAAAGCAACAGAGGCACTGAAGAGCCTTTGAAAATGGGACTTAGGGTCCTAAGTCACTTGGATAAAATTTTGTTCTACTTTCATCCTCCTCTAACTCTTTATTTAATTTGGGTGTCCCTAGTCTCTGACGGCCAGAAGCTGGGAGTGGACAACAGGGGATGGATCACTCAATGACTGCCCTGTTCTGTTCATTTCCTCTGAAGCACCTGGCATTGTCCACTGTCAGAAGACAGGATACTGGGCTAGATGGACCATTGGTCTGACCCAGTATGGCTGTTCTTATATTCTAATTTTGTTGCTACCAAAAATCTATCTACTTTATGCATATCCTAAAATACAGCATTTCCATCAGTCCTGCATCTTATAAAAAATTACCATTCTCCATCAGCCACCTGCCATTAAATCATTATAAAAGGTCTTTATTATTCAGGATTCAGTTGTCTCAGTCAGCCTAGTCTTATGACTGGAGGCAGGAGAGGGCCAGGATTTTATATAACACCCTTTGCAATTCATGATCCCGCATGAGCTCTTTTCCCTACAGGCTGGGAAGAAAAGAAGCAAAAGAGACTGTTACTGTAATTTCTGTTGAGTGGAGCTCAGGCACTGTGCTGGAGGGGGCCAGATAGGCACTTAATAGGAAAACAGATAGGAAAACAGAACTTTAGCAATGGCAGGATGAATACTGAGAATGACAGCAACGATGCAGCAAGCTCTTGCAGCAGCTGGGAATGTTTACGACGCTGATTATAGATGTACCACAACTGGATATTTAAGGGAGACACTGGAATATTTGCTTATTTGACTCTGAGGCCTTGGGTCTTCTGTAGTGCAGACTCCATGTTGGAAGTGAGTGGCAGTGGAGAAAATAGCCTTAGAGAATCTCCCATGGACTGTTTTCAGTGCTCTCAGGGCTGTTTTTCTTCCTTTTAAATCCCACCCACCCCAGAGAGCTTCAGCAGGTGTGAAAGGGGAAGCCTCCCTTTCCCTTGTATGTGAGTGGATAAGGGGTTAAATCTGAGGCTGCTTTCCCACCTGCCATACAGTGACTAAAAGGACCAATTTTACTTTACTCTCCAGTGTGAAATACTCCCTTAAAATCCAAAGGTTACCAGAAGCCTTTGGGATTGTAACAGGTTGTGCTCACCACCATGGTGCCTCCTGCTGGTTGCTCCAGGAATTAGCTCTGTCCATCGGCAGAGCGCCCCCCTCTTGTGGTGTCTGACTCTCCATGACTGCTTCTTCACCATCTCCGCTTTCTGTGGGGACCCACATTGCTCCCGGACCGAGACTCCGTTGTCTCCCCACTTCCGGGGGAACCGGCAGTCCTTCGCCCGGCCTCTCGCCACAGTGGCTAACTGCAGCCCCTAATCCAGCCCCTCGCTCAGGGGAAAACTGGAGTCCTCTGGCTGGCCACTTCCCTTGGCCGCCAGTGGGGCAAATGGGGGGAGGGGGAACAGGCCCATCCACTACTCTGGGCCTCAACCCAGAGACCCTATAGCTGGCAGCGGCTCACTGCCTTTCCTTCCCCTCTGCTGCTACCTGCTTTCCCTGGGCCACGTCCTCATAGCGCCAGCACCTACTCGGCCCCTGTATCAAGGCCACAGTCTGAGAGCCAGCCAGGCTGGAGCTCCACTTACACCCCTGACCCTGCCCAGCCCTGCTCTGTCCCAGGTCCTTCTCCCTCAAGCTTCAGGGAGAGACCGAGCTCCTCTCTGCCCTGCAGCCCTTCTTATAGGATCCAGCCTGGCCCTGATTGGCTGCTTCTAAGCCTTCCTCTGGTTGGCTGAGTTCTGCGCAGCCGCTACAAGGGCTGCTATTAACCCTTTGCCAGCCAGTGAGGAGCAGCTGCCCCGTCACAGGGATACAATTAAAATAAACTAAAGCATGCTTAGGAGACATCTTGTTGTTTAAGGTCGTTACTTGCCACCCCCTTCCCCGTTGGGAGGAGCTACAGAAATGGAGCAAAGGATTCCGTTCACCATTGCTCTGCACCTCGCACAGCTATTCACACCAGTCGATGTCAAAGGGGACCAAACTTAGACTCATTTTTCTGGGTGTAAATGGTGACACAAGGTGCATGGCGATAGTGGATGGGGCCAGATGAGTTTTTGGTTTTGTTCTTGTTTTGTTGTTTTCCTTTTGGTGAATTGAGGGCAATTGGTGGCATTCCCTTTGTGAAAAGAGAATTACAGGCAAAGCTCCCCTGCTTTCAAATCACAATTGTGTGAATGCAGCCCTGGCCCTGGAGACAGAAGGCAAGGGCAATACAATATCCCCACCTTGCTCTGCCACTCTGCCTCAGGAGTGATCTGTGGGGTAATCTTTAGAGGAGAGTTCAGGGCCAAATTCCCAGCTGCTGTAAGTGGGCAAAACTCCACTGAGGTTGATGGAGCTGTGCCCATTTACACCAACAGGCACTTTGGCCCTTTGTTTTCTTGACCCATTCGGTCCATGGCCTCTGCCACCAAGGCAGACAGCTAGTGCCAAGTGTGGTGATGTGGACACACGTCTGCTGGGAACTCCACTGAGACTCACCAACACTTCACCAGCAGAGAGTGACAACCCTGGGTGACATCAGAGGGTAACAACTCTGGCTACACAGGATTGAAGCCAGTGACCTAAAGACTGAATACTCCTTATCCCAAGCCCCTGAGCTACTCACAGTTCTGGTTCTACATGTTCTTAGAGGAAGTCCAGGAGCCTTGGAGGTGGTAGGCTGTTTCTCCAGCCTCACTTCCCCTCCCCACTAAGGGTATGTCTACTCTGCAGCAAGGAGTGTGTTTCCCAGCTCAGGTAGACGGACATGCTAGCTCTGTAGGGATTAGCACACTAAAAATAGCAGTGTAGCCAGGGGTAGCACAGGTGGCAGGCAGCTTGGGCTAACTTCCTGACTACAAAGCCATCTGGCCCCCCTAGGTGTGTACTTGGACTGTCAGTTTGAGCAGCTGCCCCTGCTATCCCAGCTACACTGCTATCTTTAGCATGCTAGCTAGAGCAGAGCTAGCCATGCCTGTCTACCACCGTTGGGAAGCACCCTCCCAGCTGCAGTGCAGACATACTCTATAAAGGAGGCTCCTGCTAGTTACGCCCCACTGCGCTATGTCCCTTCCCCACCATCCCCAGCAACTTCCATCTTCCTAGTTAAAAAGGAACAACATACAGGATTGCTTCCACTCCCAGCTCCAGCAGTTTCGCTGCATAGGAACGCCACCTGAGACAGTGTGGTTTGCGCATCTCTAGCACTGGCTCCAGCCATCTAGTCTCAACCTTCCCCCATCTCCACTCTGTGGGGTTCCACTTAGCAATGTGAGAGTCAGCTCAGATAAAATAAGAAAGAACCAACCTGAACTTTCGCCTGGGGCATTTACTGAGGTCACAAAAAGCTCAGGTAGAGTTCTGTCCTTATTAATTGTCATTTTCAGACACATAAGAGTTTTGGCTGCTAGATTGGAAAAACCCACCACATCCCATCCTGGGAATCAGAAAGTGCCTGGAAACCTCAGACAGAACCTGTTCTTGTAACATTTCCAGCCTCACTTTGCAGACCCGAGTGATTTGTATAGCTCCAATCTGCTTCAGATCAGCACCTCGTCTTCTGGGTGCTTCTCCAAACCTCAAGAACTTGACTCATAATCGATTTCTCTCCCCTTTTCATACTGGGTGCATTTCCCATTTATTAGGTTTATTGAGCTATTCTTCACTTCTAAATTACAGTCAGGGGAAGTGACACTAAAGTAACAGAGGTCAACAGCTCAGCTCTCCAGGTTTCATAGCAATCACATTCTATGGGCTGTATATATGAAATGTTCCTATTAACTTATTTGACTGCTTAATAGAGATATTTAACAGCTTTAGGACTAAATTCAGATCTGGTGTGAGTGGGTGCAGCTCATGGCTCTGAACTTGGCCCAGGGTGCAATCAATGCTTTATATTTGCTCTCCCCTTTGTACTGAGCGGCTAAATCAAAGAGGCAGATTAGCAGTATCCAAGCAGTCCAGTATAAATTAAAGGCATTTTAAACTTTCATGGCATCCCACCAATCAAATTAAAACAAAATGGAGGGAGCGATCTTTGAAATTAAAGCCATTTAGAAACAAATAATGGAAACAAATTGAAAAACCACATCCTTCTCCCCTTCTTTATTTCAGTCCCCAAAGCCTAATGTGGATATTAATTGCCTGGATAAGATATACAAGCATCCTTCATCAGAGCAAGAGGCTGTGCAATACCAAAACAAGCTACCTAAATAGAGCTCGGCTGGACTGAGACCCAGGAGGAACTGACAATAGGGAGAGGGTCTGTATTGGAGTGCGGACTTCATACATCTCTTTGTAGGGCTATTCTCAAAGGCTACTGCTATAGCCACCATTTCGGCTGCCTGGGCGGAGTGCGGCAAGCATTACCCTTTTAGTACCTCGACAATGGGAACTCTCACAGCTGCACATCCTGTGTATGGCTTCCCTTTCTTGTAATAACAAGACCCATCTAAAAGCATATAGTGACTACCTTATCCTCAGCACTGCTGCTCCCTCAAAAAGTGGTGACCCAGGGGTGCTAACTCTGGCAAAGGGCACTCATGCTCATCCCCCTCTATCATAAGACCATAGGGGACTGAGGAGATCATTAGAGTTTTTTTCCATGTCCACATTTTTATTTAACAAGGCTAGAGTTCATTTAGCCAGTCTAGGGCCGGACAGAGGACCATTATTAATCTTGCCAGTGAGCACATATTTTACCAGGGAGTCGGTGGTTTTCAGCAAGATGGGTGACAATCCCACCAGCACCAAGACCTCCTTTTCACAGAAAGTGAATTCCTTTTCTACCTCATTTAGAGTTTTGGAGCCATATGCCACAGGTTGGAGCGCTGTACCATGGTTCTGACTCAGTATTGCTCCCATCCCCCTCTCAGTAGGTGCCAATTGTAACACAACTGGCTGTCCCACCCTTGGATGGGCTAGGGATGGGACTTGAGTTAAAGCTTGTTTTAACTGGACCATGGCTTCCTGCTGTTTAGGGCCCCATTCCCACTCTGGTTTTTCTTCAAAAGTTCATGTAGTGGGTCTGCCGTTTCCGGAAATCCATAAATAAAATCTCAGGAGAAATTGACCATCCCCAGGACTGATCTAAGAGGGGTTACATCCATGAGAGCTGGAAATGTAAAGATCAGAGGAATGTCCTTCCTGTCCCAGAGTTACCTCAAGGTGATTTCCTTGCTGAGAGCACAAGTGGGCTTTTGTTGGGCTTACCTAAAACCCTGTTTCCTGAATTTTTTGTAATACCTTGTCCAGTACTTCCAAATTCTTGTCCCTGGTATGGGTACAAATCAAGATATCATCCATGTGGGATATTATACTGTCCCTTTCAGGCACCCCATCCCTCATTCTGACCACATGGGTGTGACAAATAATAGGGGCATTAATCCAGCTCATATGTATCCTTGCAAAACACAGCTGTCTTCCCTGAAAAGTGAAAGTGAATTTATAACTGTCTCCATGTAATGGGATAACAAAGTAATCATTGGCCAAATCTAAACCAGAAAACCACTGGGCCCCTTCTACAATGGAGGCCATCAGCTCCTGATACATGGCCACTACGAGGACCATCAGCAGGATCCACACAACTTAGGGGACGAAAATCTACCGTGTGCCTCCAAGTCTTGCCATCACTTTTAAGAACCAGCCACAGGACAGCATTAATGGTGCTAGCTCATTTCACTAGGACCCTTTGGCTTAAGAGTCCAACAATTGTTTCTTGGAAGCTGGCTTCGACCTATTCTGGATACCTATACTGCTTCTGAGGTGGAGAATCAGGGTCTGTGACTAGGACTTCTGCATCAATTTTACCGCATTCTATTTTATTCTTAGCCCACACCACCCGTGTTTCTCTGAAATTGCAAGAACTTCCGGGGGCCATTTGGACCACTCCAGTTCTTCAGATGCCTTCAGGGCTGCAAACTGGCAGCTTGCCAACATTTTCACTGGTTCCCAGTGTATGCCAGAGGGCATCTCCCATAGAACCCTGTTGGCAAAGTCAACCAGCACTTTCAATTCTCCCAAAGCATCAATTCCCAGGATCCCTACGTTTCCCAGATCCATCAAGCTGAATTACCCTTTATTTTCCCTCTGCCTGACCCTGTACGGGATCTTCCCACAGAAGGAGGCAATGCTTTCTGCCTCATTAAATCCCTGTAAAGTCTTGACTCCAACTGGAGGCCGAAACAGGATCTTATTCTTGGTACTAATCAGGGAATAAGTGGCACCTAAATCTACCAATAAATTTTGTCCAAACACCCCTCCTCCAAATTCTACATAAAACATGAAACTCCCCCATCCATCGGTATCCCAAATGTGCCACTACTGGGGGAGTGAGGGGCACTCGGCCTCCCTGTGGGGAGACATCTGGTGGTACACTTGGAGTCTTCCCTTCATGCTCAGCCAGCTTTAATAGGAGTTCTGGGGTATGCAACCCATCTATTTTTTTCTCTCAGTTTACACTTCAGGAGCCATCTCCAGATTTCTGCCCACCAGAGATCAGGCATTCTGACCCAACTTTTGTAGGGTCCCCTTCTCTTTCCCCTTTCTCTTTTGGTCTTGGCCTTCCTTAGGAGTGTTATCTGAGAGGGTTATTGCAGTGACCTTCCTAACTTTCTTTTTGGGTGGATAAATATCCTTCTGGACCTCATAGGCCTTCCTAGCCCTCTTCTCATTTTCTTCTAACCTAGCTATCCCTGGTTCAATACCCACCAATGCCAGGCAAATCATGGGAAGGAACCTTTGACTCAAGACTTATTTGACTGCAGCTATCTCATACACCAGGTTATCTGCTGCAGTCAACCCAGACTGTTTAGATGCCAGCTTCTTTCTAGCCATACAGCTTTCTGGTCTTTCCCCTGCTGCTTGTTGCTTCGCTTGATGGAATATTACTACAGGGCTTTCTCCAGATAAAAGGGCCTTGATCACTTCCCCTTTCAAGTTAATATATCTTTGGGCAACATCATCTCCAGGGGGGATCCCTACTTGGTTACCATAAGAAAGCCCTGCAAAGTCCTGAGGGGTCATACATTCCCTGGCCAAGGCCACCACATCCCCCAGAGTGAGACTGGGGATGTCATCTATCCTCGACAACCAGCCAAAGGCTGTACTCTGGTTTAGTGAACTAAGTTCCCTGCGCCTCTGACCCAGTCAGGGGAGAAAGGTCTAACCTCTACTCATTTTTCCCATCCCAAGTTACCCTTTGGGGACCAGTCTTGCTTACCATGGTTTTTACTATTGGGGCTATGGATGGGAGCTTCTGCAGCTCTTCCAGTGTTTTGAGCAATGGTCCATACGGGGACTGCCCAAAAGGGCCAGGGGAAACTTGTTGGAGTCATCCCTCTCATAGTCATAATAAGGAGGATACAAATCAGGGTCCCTTTCTGGCCCATCTTCCCCTCCCCCAGGCTATGAACCCCTTTGATCACAGCCATTATTCCCTTCTGTTCTCCAAATTCCACTCTCTTACATTCCCTATGCTCTGCCTGGGTCTTATTCTGGGAGTCCTTCAATAAGGCTCTAACCTCTACCTTGCTTTCCTCTGTCTGTTTTTTCAACTCATATACTTCTGCTCTAGCCTGTCACTCACTCTCTCCCTGTCACACACTTGCTTCTGCATTGCCACTATCTGTGCTGCCTCAGTCAGGGTCATGGCCCAGAGGGTGTCTGACTCTGCTTTCAGGCTGGCTGCTTCCTTTTCTCTTGTAACTTTATCTTTCTCTAACTTCTCCACGCTTGCCTTTAATTTATCTATCTCTTTATCTAATACCGTTACTACCATCCGCAATCCCTTTAATGCAGCCTTATTCTTCACCTTAACATTTGGAGCTCTCCTTTTTCCCATGCTGACCCAGATTTCCCAATGCTTACAGAGCTGCAGGAACACCCTGGGGCCATTGAAGGCACCAGGCTTCCAGGGACCATTACCATAGTCCTGTACAAAATCGGTCAAGCTGCTACTCAACACTGTTTCCAACCTTTCTTTCTTTCTTTCTTTCTTTCTTTCTCTCTTTCCAGATGTTCCCTTTCCTTCTGACTTATTTTCTCACTAGACCAGGCTATCAGCCTGAGCCCTGTGTCCCAGTAACAGAATGTATCCATGAATTGACTCATGCACTATGACATGGCAATTACAGGTTGCGACCCTGTCCCAGTATCCTCTAGTCCCTATTGCAACAACATGCCTATATCAATTGTCCACTTCCTCTCCACCACTCCTGGCTCCTGGCTTGCCAAATCTGCTACCCGGGGCTTTCTGAACCCAAAACCATGATAACTTTTATTTTTCCCTTTCCAGGCGGTTTCAAGAATAAATCCATAGGACACAGCTCCTCCTTCTGATAAATGATTGGCACAAACGTCAGTGCTTTCACCCCCAAAAAAATCTTTTAATTAAGTCTACAGCATGCATCTAAAATAGGAATAGTCTAGAGAAACCCAGATATAGGTACCCAAAGTCTGAGATGGTGTCGAATGGTCAACAGCAGGTTCCTGGTGGCCAGCCTTCCACCTAGCTGCTGGAGAGTGGGGTGTCAGCTTCTGAGCTCGTACAAAACTTCTCGAAACTTCTCTCCCCCTTACACATTCTGATTTACCTTTTTATAGGTTGCTCAGAACAAAGCATATAACTCTAGTAACTCCTTGCAAACTAACAATTTTCCTAACATCAGCAAGCAGCTCCTAGTCATAAAATCAGCAAAAAATCTTAATCAGGAACACCCAGATCCAAGATCAGCAATCCACATTTCCATCCATTTTCATGGTTCTTCCAATTTTTACTTTCTATCTTTATCAGCAAAACTGCAGCTGCAGCTATTTTTTTCTTTATACAAAGCTCAACTTATTCCTGACTACCTTGTGTTCTGGCTTCCAGTTAATGGTGGCTGACTGCACAAAATGGTTATGGTATTGTCAAGTCAATTTCTCTCATAACAATGGGGACAGATTATTAGAAGATACTGCCACTCGGACCTCTGAGCTGAGGGAATAAAAACATCAAGAGCTTGGTCCTGCCTGTAACTGAATTGCAGACTTTGCGTCTCTTAGCTGTTGTACTGATGGGTTTTGCCTTCGGAAACCAATTCAAGCTCTAGTCATATTCACAGATCAAGGCCAGAAGGGACCATTGTGATCACCGAGTCTGAGCTCCTGTATAACACAGATGAGAGAACTTCCTCAAAATTATTCCTAGAGCAGATCTTTTAGGAAAATATCCAAACCGGATTTTAAAATTGTCAGTGATGGAGACTCCACCATGACTCTTGTTCCAATGGTTAATTACTATCCCTGTTAAAAATGTATGCCTTATTTCCAGTCTGAATTAGTCTAGCTTCAACTTCTAGCCATTGGATCATGTTATATTTTTCTCTGCTGGATTTAAGAGCCCATTATTAAATATTTGTTCCCCATGTAGATACCTACAGACTCTGATAAATTCACCCCTAAATCTTCACTTTCTTAAGCTAAATAGATTGAACTCCTTGAGTGTCACTATAAGGTAGGAATCAGAGGGGTAGCCGTGTTAGTCTGGATCTGTAAAAAGCAACAGAGAGTCCTGTGGCACCTGACGTCTGACGAAGTGGGTATTCACCCACGAAAGCTTATGCTCCAATACATCTGTTAGTCTTAAAGGTGCCACAGGACTCTCTTTTACTATAAGGCAGGTTGTCTAATCCTTTAATCATTCTCATGGCTCTTTTCTGAACCCTCTCCAATTTATTAACATCCTTCTTGAATTGTGGGCACCAGAACTGGGCACAGTATTCCAGCAGAGACAAATACAGGGGTGTTATAGCCTTTTTACCCCTACTCAAGTTTCCTTTTGGCCATAGCATTGCACTGAGAGCTCATATTCAGCAGATTGTTCACCATGACTCCCACATGTTTTTCAGAGTCACTGCTTCCCAGGATAGAGTCCTCCTTTGTGTAAGTATGGCCTATGTTCTTTGATGCTAGATGTATACATTTACATTTAGCTGTACTAAAATGCATATTATTTGCTTGCATGCATTTACCAAGAGATCCAGATGAGTCTGAATTAGTGACCTGTCCTCCTCATTATTTACCACTCCCCCAATTTTTGTGTTATCTGAAAACTTTATCAGTGATGATTTGATGATGTTTTTCTTCCAGGTTATTAATAAAAATGTTAAATATTATAGGGCCAAAAACAGGCTCCTGCAGGACCTCAGTGGAAATACACCTGCTTGATGACAATTCTCAGTTTACAATTACCTTGAGAACTATCCGTTAGCTACCATTTAATCTATTTAACATGTGCCATGTTAATTGTATATCTTTCTAGTTTTTTAATCAAAATGTTGTGCAGTACTAAGTCAAATACCTTACAGAAGTCTATCATCAATACTATTACCTTTATCAACCAAACTTGTAATATAAAAAAAATATGATGTCAGACTAACTTGATATTTTCCATAAACTCATGTTGATTGACATTAGTTATACCACCCACCTTTGATTCTTTATTTATCAAGTGCTATATCAGCTGCTCCATTATCTTACCAGGGGTAAACGTCCAAGTGAGAGACCTACAATTCCCTGAGTCATCCTATCTTCTCTTTTTAAATATTGGCACAACATTAGCTGTCTTCCAATCTTCTGGAACTTCTCAGATGTTCCAAGACTTGTTGACAATTAACATTAATGGTCTAGCAAGCTCCATAGCCAGCTCTTTTAAAACTTTTTGGATGCAAGTTATCCAGACCTACTGATTTTAGTGTCCAACTTTAGTAGCAGTAATATCTTTTATTGAACTAACTTCTGTTGGTGAAAGAGACAAGAATGTCTTTCTCATATCCTGGGACCAACATGGCTACACCAACACTGCAAATAATTAGAATAGCTTCTGTTTAACATCCTCCAGAGATACTAACAGAAAGGAAAGTGATATATTATATAACTACATCATCTATTCTCCCCCCCTCCCCCCCAGAATAGAAATTTATTGAACATTTCTACCTTTTTCGCATTATTGATAAATCTACCATTTCCATCTGGTAATAGACCAATACTATCGTCAGGATTCTTTTTGTTCCTAAAAGATGCTGAAGAACAATACGGAGTTTTTTAACACTGCTGGCCATAGATGTCTTCTTGTGTCCCTTTGCATCTCTTATTCAGTTTTTTACAATTCTAGCTTCTTATTTATATTCATTATTATCTGCTTCCCTTTTCTACCATTTATAATTTTTTAATTACTTGTAATAGCTCTCTTCACTTCCCCTCTAAACTAGATTGGATTTTTAACCACTAAGGATTTCTTCCTCAGTTGTGGATTTTTGGGCATCTAGTATAATGTTCTTAAACAATTCCCAGTTATCATTCATATTTTTCTGATTAAGTTCTTCTTCCCAGCTTATTTGGCTCATAATTGTTTTCAGCTTTGTGAAATTGGCCTTTTTAAAGCACACAGAGAGAGTGTGTGTGTGTGTGTGTGTGTGTGTCTGTCTGTTATTGGTCTGGACTTTTTTCAGTTTGTGTAAGGGACTGGGGCATGAGCAGTCTTGCCTAGAGGTCACAGGCCTGCTGAGATCCGCTCACCTGGCAGGAGTTGAAATAATCACAAAAGCCAGGTTCTGTAGGCAACAGTCAGATCAGAGTCGGAAGATCAAGCAAAGTCTAACATAGCATCAGGCCAAAGTCTGTGTAGCCACCCAAACAACTTCCTAGGGCACCTTCTGGGGTTAAATATAGTGTTTGGCCAGTCAGAGGGCTGCACGATACCATCACTCTGGATTTCTTGGGTGGCACTTCCTGCAGCATCTACTCTCCATATTGGTCCCTAGCAGCACCTCTGTATGACCTCCTAGTGGTATTATGGGAATATCAGCTATTCCAGGTTCTAATCCCTGGGTCCTTACAATTTGTACCTTATGCACAAATGTGATTGTTATTATCACTTATACCTAAGTTACCATTAACTTTTAATTATATGTTCAGTTCTTTTTCAGCTGTCAAGATGAGAATATAGAATTTCCCTGGGTTGGATGCAACACTCTTTGAGTTAGAAAATGGTTATCTATAATATTTACAAATTCCCAGGGTGTTTTAGTACCAGCAGCAAGGGACCTTCCACATATGTCACTCAAACTCAAGTCCCCTGTGATCTGGAAGGTTTTTCCCGATACATTACAGATAGGTGCATAAGGAACCAGTCATCCTGTTCCCTAGTGTGATTTGGGGTCTGTAGCAGACACTAATACCCCCTCTTGTTCTTTACCTATTAGGACATTGATCCATAAGCACTGAAGATAATTTTCTTTTGTTTCCAGTCACTCGAAACAGGTAATGCCATTTGTGACATAAAGTGCCAGTCCCATTCCTCTTTTGCCCACTTGATCCTTCCTAAATAGGCTATAAATAAGGCCCTACTTGAATTGTGGGATGATTGTCAAAAAATGGCGGCTGAGTTGCAGACAAGCCATGGAAAACTGTGGAAAAGTAATAATGGACCTTATTATTTGCAGTAATAAAGTCCATTATTACTTTATCGCAATTTTCTGCTATCGGCCGCTCAGGGCTGAGAATGGGGGCTCCCACTGCCAGCCGCCCGGGGCTGAGAGCAGGGGCTGGGGCTGCCAGGAGGAACACAAGGCTGAGAGAGGGGGTTCCCACTGTTGGGGGGTCACACTCTCATCCCCAGGGTGGCTTGGGCTCCCACTGTCAGCCCCATGCATAGTAGGGCTCCTGCTGTCAAAATTGCGATGGAAGCCTAATATTGTGGAATCCGCAATTTCCACAATATTGCAAGTTAAGTAGGGCCTTAGTTATAAACCACTGATTTTTAGCATTCCAATCATGGCAATCATTCCACCAGGTTTCAGTAATACCAGCTAGATCAAACTTATGCTCCTAAATGAGCAATTCCAATTTCTCTTGTTATCCAGGCTCCTAGCATTGGTGTATAAGTAATTAAAGAATTTCTTCTCTTCATGTCCTTTGGTTCCTTGATTAGTTTTGCTCTCAGCATCTTGATTTTCGTGCTAGCTGAGTGCTCATATCTTCCCTTTTTTAAGGCCCATTTCTGCTCAGAACATGTGTGTGGGGGGGTCAATAATAATAGAGACAGTGCTGAGAATGGCACCTCTCAGTCTGCAAACGTAGGAAATCTTCACTCAGCCCATGGAGGTTTGGAAGACGCAAATGTGACCTTTTCCATTCTACGCTCCAGTTCCTCAGCCTTAGCTCACATGATGGGACTCGTCCCCTTTCAGCCCATAGCAGATTCTCTACAAATCAGACCTTTGTGACTTGGGAGGATGGTGTTATTGGTGTGTTCAGGTTGGTAATTTGCTGTGGTTTAAAAAAAAACAGCAACAACTGTGGGGAGGGAGGTAGTGAGTCATCGTAGTTTTCAACATATTTACACTTATGACTGTACACGGTTATATGTGCATTGTTATGCCATAACCTCCCTATTGTCCACATCTGAAGCTCTCCAGAAACCAGGGCCACTCCAGAAAGGTATAAAGGTCCTTGACCTCCCCCTCCACCCCCATTGCCAGTGGTAGTAGTGACCTGCACTGAGCACTTCAGAACACTTTCTTCTGAAATCTATTGATCAGTGCAGGTGATCATGGATCATGATCTGAGAGCAACTACCTGGTCTGTGGAACACACCTCAGCAGAGTACACCATCCTCCACAACTTTTTACCGTAGTGGTACCCATTGTGGCAACTCATGCACCCTCTGCACACTCCTGCTGCCATCTTAGAATGTCAAGGGGCAGAACTGTCCACACACCCCTCAGTTCCTTCACACCGGAAGCTAGTATATGCTGTGACTCTGCTATGGACTATGTCTACACTCGTGACTGTCCACAGTCACATGTGCGTTGCTATGCCAGAACCCCCCTATTGTCCACATTTGAAACCCTGCAGCACGTTCCTGAAGGAGAGCTCACAGTGCAAAAGCTAGCACGCTGCGGGGTGTATGTACACAACTCTGCTGTGGCATGGCCCCGTACCTGTTCTACAGTGCAGCGTGGACAGGGGAAAGGGCATGTTCCAGGTCATGAGCGTTGATAGTACTCCAAGGCCATTCCCACAATGCATTGACCCTTACCCAAAGATCCCTGATTCTCTCCCCCCGTTGCCAGCGGTAGTAGTTACCTGCACTGAGCATTTCAGAACAATTTTCTGCTGAAATCTATTGTTCAGTGCAAGCGATCATGGTCTGAGAGCAGCTGCCTGATCTGTGGAGCACACCCAAGTGCTGATCAATATGTGGGCAGAGTACACTGCCCTCCACAATTGCACCTGGATTGGCAGGAAGATACACCTCTACCGGGAGGTTTCATGGAGGCTGGAGCAGGCAGCATTCACCAGACTCTGTCCCAGTGCTGGGAGTGCATGAGATACCTGAGGCTCCTGTGCCAGAGGGTGAAGGACCTAGCACATGCCCATGCTACAATGAGCCGGCCAAGGTGCTCTCCAGGGCTGTGAGTACAGAGCCTGAAGTGACTCATGGCCCCTTCTTAGCCCCACTGGCCTCATCATATGAAAGGGGCAGGGCAAGGAGGATGCAGGGACCTCAGGGGAAGTCCTGGAGAAAGAGGAGCATGTGATTCTTCACCTCTACCCTGTGGACCTGGTTGAGGAAGCCCCCCTGAGAGCCTGAGGAGGAGCCAGAGCTGCTCTAGGAACCAGAACCTGAGGTTGGTAAGCCACAATACACTCCCCCAGAAATATCCCCTCTTGCTCCAGTAATAGGTGCCTGAAGCCAAACTCTCCCCTCACTCCTGTTCCCCCATGACATGGTCCCAGAGCATGACATGGTTGTCAATCTACAATTGTATTGAAATCCCAAGACCCCGTGTAAAGCATTTAGTGGCAGATATAACTGATTGTTAACGAACCGGCACCATGCCCCAGTGTCTGTGCATTTGTCAGTCAGCACTCAGGCTGTGAGGACCAAGAAGGGAGGGTGGGGTGGGTTCCAAAAGGTCCTGGCTGGGGAAAAGAAGATTGTTGTGACACTTACGGTTGTGCAAAGACCCAACACTACCTCTCTTTGCTCCTTGCAATTGTTCCTTCCCATTACGAATAGGAACCTCGGAGAAGGGGGGGGTGGGGACGTTTATTGGTTGCTTGTGTGTGGGCCCATCTAGGTCCAAAGGGAAAAGGAACCATTTTGTTGTATGTAAAGTAAATAAGGTTTTAAGAAGCTTCATTTAAAATTAAATTAAAATACAGAGCCCTCTGGACCGGTGGCCAGGACCTGGGCAGTGAGAGTGCCACTGAAAATCAGCTCGCGTGCCGCCTTTGGCACGTGTGCCATAGGTTGCCTACCCCTGTAGTAGGGTCTAATTCTCTTATGTCTACCCACCACTAGAGGGAGACATTCTGAACCACATTCTGAAGCTGTGAGCTCCATAAACTCATCACATTTATTGGTGGAAATATTCACTTTTTGTGTCATTCAATCAGCTCTAGTGTCTGCAGCAGTTGCACTTAAATTATTCTTACAATCAGTTTAAGAGTTGTTTTCTAGACCTACAAACAGGAGTACCACTAGAACAGTGTTTCCCAAACTGTGTTCCACAGAACACTGGTGTTCCGCACAATGTGAATAGGTGTTCCGTGAAAGAATCATAATTTTTAAAAAAAGGGTCTTTAAATTTTTTTTTATTTTAAATTTGGCATATTTGAAGCGTAGTTTACAACTGTTTTTGAATTACCATAATTAACATAAAACTTTTTCCGGTTATTGATAGATCTCGTATTGAACGTGGCACGCATGTTTCGGGCACGTTTCAGTTAGTGACGTCGTACCCCTTCCGCTCGAGGCTGCTCTAACTGCAGCGGTATGCACACACCATTCTCTTTACACCATGTTGAATATAACATAACATATTCACTCAACATGTTCAAAACCGTGGGTCTTTACCGTGTGTGTGATAAGCACAACTAAACTTGCTTTGCTCAAAACAATATAAATATTTGTGACAAACAAAATTTGACAAAAATCAGTATTTCTAAATNCTTTAAAATTTTGTGCGAGGAAATGGCTAGTCAGCACAAAACGCTTCTTTTCCATATGGAAGTGAGGTGGCTCTCCAGAGGAAAAGTGCTTGTGAGGCTTTTTGAGCTTTGTAGTGAACTACTGGTATTCTTCACTTCAGATAATTCAGGACGAAAATTTAATGGCTGTCTGACAAATTCCTCGAGGCTAACGAGACTTGTGTATCTTGCAGATATTTTTGCAAAATTAAATGAAATTAATCTGTCGCTGCAAGGAAAGAATGTGACCATTTTTACTACAATGGATAAAATTTCGTCGTTAAAAAAGAAACTGGAATTCTGGGCATCTTCTGTAGAACAGAATAACTTCGACTGCTTCCCTACAGTACATGAATTTCTGACTGAAATAAATTCTACAGTCCATGAAGAAGTTTCCAGCACCATTTTACAGCGTGACTTGCAGGCCTCTTTATTAGAATATTTTCCTACAACACTGATGATAATGCTTGGGTTCGAAATCCGTTTGTAATTACGGCCAAACCAGTCGGCTTTAAGTGAATTTGTGATAGAAAAACGCAGAAACACCAATCCCATTAAATCCAAATTTGTATTTCTGTTTATAAAAATAGATTTTCCTAGTAAAAATCTAATTTGTTTGGTGTTTGTGTATATATAAAAACAGGTTTTTTTAAGTAGAACACTGTTTTTAGTTTTGACTCTTGCACTTGATTTTTGTACTACTTTATACGCGCTTTCCAGTTAGAAATTGTTAGTTCAAGTTATTTTAAATTTGTATTTTTGCTTTGTTTTATAAAATAAAATATATTTGAGCATAAATAACGCAATTTTTTANTCAAGTTATTTTAAATTTGTATTTTTGCTTTGTTTTATAAAATAAAATATATTTGAGCATAAATAATGCAATTTTTTATTTGAAAACCACAAAAAGACTACAAAATAATATTATAAGTGTTCCGTAATAGGCTAAAAAGTGTTCCATGGCCAAAACAATTTGGGAAACGCTGCACTAGAACCAGGGAAAGCTTTTCCAATACAGTCAGTGTGCCATATATGTGCGTGTCTGCACCAGTGTGCTTCAATTAGATTTACACTCAGCAAAGCTTAAACCTGCAGACTCAAGCTTTTAGTGGGTGAGATGTTTAACTGGCCATTTTTAAACTGGCTTATCTGCCTTTCGAGGATTTCTAAAGTGAATTAAAATTGTCCTGTGATGAGTTGCGGTCACTCAGTAAGAAATCTTTGCAGGTCTCTCTGATCTTGAACATTGTTAAGGGGGAAAAACAAGCTGACAAAGAAGCAAGGGCAGAGGATGAATCATCTGTCAGGCAGCTAACCTACTTGCAAGTTAAAGAAAATAGAGGCCCCAAAGGAGCCCAAGCTGTCAAAAATTGCTGGATAATCTCTTCTGGTTTCCAGACGGCAAATAAAAATCCAATCGTTCAGACTGGTTACTAAAAACATCTTTAATTAATTTGTATAATCACTAGGACAGTAACAAATCCACTTCCATATGCAAGTAAACAGGGCAAGACTCAATATATTATCATCCTTGGTTTGTGCAAGAAAAACATGGATTGCTAGCAGTATATAATATATTCCTTTGTATAGCAATGCTATATATTTGTTTTTCTGAGAACCATGCTGCTTTGTGTTAATCATATTGTTTCCATTTGAATTATATTCATTTACATTTAATATATATTGTTTTGTGCATGAAGTCCTGATTTAAATGCAGACATGATTTATTAGTTTGTAGGTAGGATATGCTGCTCTTGGTGGAATACCAGTTTGGCTGCAATAACATATCAACTCTAATCTGCTGATGGATTGTTTCATGTGAGGTTTTTGCATTAGTGACAGGAAAGTGCTAAATATAACGCTCAGAGATTCGTATGGATATTGCCACTAACCCAGAGGTGAAAGTGGCCGGTACGGGCTGGTATGGTGTACTGGTAAGAAGTGGCCGCTGGGACCGGCCTGTATACAGCCCATGTTAAAGTGCTGCCGTGGCAGCACTTTAACTTTGCTGCCCCTTTTGTCCCCACCCAGGGCCGCCGACAGGGGAGCCAAAAGGGGCAGCTGCCCCGGGGCCCGGCAATTTAAAAGGGCCCAGGGCTCCCAGCTGCCGCTGCTGCTACTGCGTGGAAGGGCTAGCTGGGGGAGGCTGACCCCTAGCCCCACCCCTTCCGCCCAAGGCCCCGCCCCTTCCAGGGGCCCGGAGCTGGGCCCCTGTACCGGTAAGTATTTTATCTTACTTTCACCCCTGCATTAACCCAGCCTGCTAAATACTGATAAAGGTATGGGTGGGTTGTATTCGGGGACCTGCCAGCATTCCATACATACCAGGCCCAGTGGCATTGCACTGGCTATTCAGAATGGGAAGAGACCTGTCATATTTAAGCAGTAAGATAGTAAAGGCTTGTTCCTGCCCCACTGAGAGTTTTGCCATTGACTTCAGGGAGCCCCTGAGGCTACATTTATGCTTGGAGCTGGGTATGTGATTCCCAGTCCAAGCAGACAGTCACGCTAGCTCTCCTCAAGCTAGCACTGGTAGGGTAGCCGCGGTAGCAGAGGCAGCATGGGCAGCCGCCCCGCGTACGTACCCATGGAGTCCTGGTGTGTCTGTATTCAGGGCATCTAGCCCATGACACCACTCATTCCTGGTCATGATACTGCGGCATCCACCTAGCACATATATGTCTATTCCCCCAGTTCCAAGTGTAGACACAGGCTGAGAGCGGAAGCAGCTCGTGCTGCTTTTGAATTACCCCATTTGTCCATTCCAGGAGAAGCTCTGGAGGGAACTTGCATGAAGCTTTCCTCAGCTGCAGGAAGAGTCACTGGAAAAGAGTGGGGAGACAAAAGGAAAAAGGGGAGAAAGCAGGAGATTGCGGCTGCCCGTCCCCATTGCTAAACGGAGAGATGGTCTTGTCCACCTACCAGCTCCTTGGCAATCAGCAGCAATGAGAAAGGAGACAACTTTTAAAACACCCTCTAACTCTGCACCGCAAGTGTGCACCACAAGTGACAGGAGTTAGATTTCTAAGGGTTCGCAAGTCATGAAACTAGACATGGAAGGACAGAGTACCCCCACAGAATTGTGTACTCTTCACTAGCACACATTGTATGTGCAACCTCTGACCTGTGCATATGATTGCTTCAAGTCCCAGTGTGCAGAAATCAGGGTTTGTGGCACACTGGACGTTGCACACACACAGAACTCTACTTGTGAATTTGAGCACTCGAGTTTGAAAATTCACCCTCTAAATGCTTTTGTTTGCACCTACATGTTGTTGTGCCTGTAGGGTGACCAGATGTCCTGATTTTATAGGGACAGTCCCTATTTTTGGGTCTTTCTTATATAGGCTCCTATTACCCCCCATCCCCGTCCCGATTTTTCACACTTGCTGTCTGGTCACCCTATGTGCCTGCGATTTTGCTCATGCAATGGACAGGAGGTGTAATGTCAGAGGCTGGACTGGGCCTTGTCCTAATGTTATTCCCAAAGTACGTGAGTTTGGGTACAAACACTGCACCACATACTTAGCCCCATTCCAGCTCCTTTGCAGCATTATGGCAGAGCAAAAAAAGCTAATGTAATACCCAGTAGGGGGGAATCCTATGTGGCCAGCAGCTCTCTTCCTGGGCTCCAATTTAACTTTTCTCCATCTTTTTTATGGCAGCCTGTCAAGCATCTGATGATTGCTATCATGTCCCTCCCCTTAATCTCCCCCCTTTCCAAACTTAACATACCAAGTTCCTTCAGCCTTTGCTCATATGGCTGGCATTCCATCCCTTTGATCATCTTTGTTGTTCACCTCTGGGTCCTTTCCAGTTTCTCTACATCCTTTATTTTTGAGCTTCTCCATTATTGAAGTGATGGGACTACATGCCGCTGTTACTGAAAAACACAAAGCAGCCATTTTCCCCCCTCAGAAGGGAATTCATTGAAAGATGCCTGCTTGACAAGCCTGGTAACTGAAGCCACTTGTTTATCCATCAACAGGGTACAACATGAGCAGTGACAGAGCGAGCCTGCCCTGTACCAGCACCTAGCAGTATGCTTCCATCTTCTCTTAGAGGAACCACCCACAGGGCTGGCTCAGTTTCCAGCTGTCTATTCCGTCACTATCCTCTCTACTCGGACTCCCTACAAGCATGATACTGCAGTGAAGGGGCAGTGTAGGTATCAAGAGATGTAGAAAAAGAGAGTAATAAATGGAGAGACAGACGCGGTGCTTCTTCATTTCAGCTATGATGGTTTTTTCTCATGTGGACACCCATTGCCTAGGACCTCTGCTGAGATCTCCACCTCGTGTCTCCAACTGCTGCACAATACATAGGTATCAGATGGCAACAGCTTGTGGTTGGTACTGCCCTTTCCTGGGTTCATACTAATAGCTAAATGTGAACCACTCTCTTCCTCATCAGATAACTTCTGAGTTACCCATTTTCCACTAAGTCCCCAGGCTGCATTCTGCTCCAAGTTACAGCAATGCTGACAACAGCTCCTCTGTGACTTGAACCGGTGTAAATGTGAACAGAATCTGGCTCACAGCATAAACTTCAGCTTGTGACATGAGGGGGCAAATAATCAGTGAGAGCCAGTGAACCCCCAAGGGACAAAACTTCTGTTTTCAGGCAAACCCCCTCCTCAGTGATAAAGGGTACAGCAGACCTACCAAGGAGCAGAACTGCTTCTAGACAGAATGTTTTCCACTGAGCATCTGCTGCCTTTTTTAGGTTCTACATGCAGAATGGGAAAACTAGCATCCAATTTAACAGCAGAGACGCTGATGCAGTCATCAGATGGATAGAACTCAGCTACAGAAAACAATAACACACCCTGTTCAGCCTCCCCCAGGTCTCTTTTGACAGGCAGAGATAAATACTTGAATGAGTTCAGGTCAAACTACTCCCAGTTAGCCTGATCCAAAGGCATTGATTATTCTGTCTAGAAGACATCTGAATGAGAATAAAGAAGGGGTGGTGGCTGTTTTGTTTCTTTGCTGGAAGTTTGTGGTGGTAACTGAACTAGCTTGGAGTTCCTGTGTTACGTCTTAAGCAGGGGTGGGCAAACTATGGCCCGGGGGCCGCATCCGGCCCACCAGATATTTTAATCCGTCCCTCGAGCTTTCACCTAGGAGCGGGGTCGGGGGCTTGCCCCACTCCACAGAGCTCCCAGAAGCAGTGGCATGTCCCCCCTCCGGCTCCTACGCCAAGGGGCTCCACATGCTGCCCCACCCCCACAGCTCCCATTAGCCGGGAACAGCAGCCAATGGGAGCTGCCGGGGCAGTGCCTGCAGACAGAGCAGCACGCAGAGCCACCTGGCTGCGCCTCCACATAGGAGCCGGAGAGGGCACATGCCACTGTTTCTGGGAGCTGCTTGAGGTAAGCGCCGCCCGGAGCCTGCACCCGACCTCCACCTGCACCCCAATCCTCTGCCCCAGCCCTGATCCCCTCCCGCCCTCCGAACCCCTTGGTCCCAGCCCAGAGCACCCTCCTGCACCCCCGTCCACTTGTTAAACAGCCATACAAACACCCTGTTTCTCCCATGTTGTGCCACTAGCTTGGGAGGTTCTCCTCTTTAAACCTCTGCAAAGATACCACATTATCCACCTTCAGATTCCTCCTTCAAACTTTCCTTTGCCGCGATGTCTACCAAAAGCTTGACAAGAGTGGGACTGTGCTGAGTCTGCTGCCTGTCATGCTGGCCAATATTGTGTCATTGTTTCCTTGTACTCCCATATCTGTCTATACCTATCAGTTGTTTCTTGTCTCATACTTGGCACTTGTCTACATGGTGCCACAGTCGAGACCACCGGGGTGTGATTTGTAGAGCTCTCTAACAAGCTGTGCTCAAACTGCCCCTTATAGGTCCTTCTGGTGTGAACTAACAGGTACCTAGTTTGTGCGGCTCTAGTCTTGGAACCATGTTAACGCAAACTAGATACCTTTTAGTTCATGCCAGCAAGCTCTACCAGGGCAATTAGAAATCCCACCCCTCTAGTCCAGACTGCAGCACCATATAGACAAGCCCTCGGGACTGTAAGATCCTTGGACAGTGACTGACTTTTTGTTCTGTGTTTGTACTGCGCCTAGCACAATGGGGTCCTAGCCCATGATTAGGGCTCCTAGATGCTACGGTAATACATGTAACCCCCTTCAGATTGTGCAAGCCCCTGGAACACTAGGGGTCATACCCTCTGGACTACAGCAACAGTGGCTCCAGAGCCTCCAGACACAACGTCCAGCCTGCTTAGGGTCTGGGGTGGGACAGAATAGCCTAGGAACTCCTACAAAACCCAATGGGCAGCTTCAGGCAGAGTGCTTTATATAGACAGTTTGCTGGATGCATGTGACTTTTATATGATGTGAAACTTGCATTAAGTTCCTCCCACTTCCCATTCTAACAACCAGTCCCTTAGAATGTGATGGCAACGGGGTTACAAAAGGGCTTCTGAATCAGCTGGTCAGTCCTCCTGCACCAGTGCTATATTATCCTCCATGACAGTGCTATTGCCTTCCCCGGACAAGTGACAATATTGTGTAATTGACAGCATCTTAAAAAAATTTTTTCCTTCTCCAGCATGTGACCACAGGTAATTAAAACCCATGTGTAGAAGCTGCTAGTTTGCAATATTGGCCTGTTGGTCTTCCTTTGACTCTGCCTCCTGTTTACTTCAATTCAGAAGTAGTCTTATGAGTGCAGTGAGTTAGAGGACCAGGGGAGGGTCATTGAAGATAATGAATGAGCCCAGGTAGACATGCTGCCATTAATTTATAGCTGGTCCAGCAGCACAATGCATTCAGTAACAATACAAATCCACAGGGGGCTGTTTATGCATTCCCCTAGCACAGGAAAATACACTGGAAATCTATTTTTCCCAAATTAGTGTTTATTTGATTCCAGTCTGGGCTTCACTTGTCCCTGCTCTTGCCTAATGCACTAGTAGATCCAATCCATCCCTCTTAAGAATGAGGTTGCCACATGTCATTCATCCCACAATACTTTGCTAGTCTAAAACGAATATGTATCTTTTTTCCACCCAGCAGTATGAATCATTCCTTTGCATTCAGACACAGATCCAGGGTACTAGAGTCTGAGACAATAGCAGGATGTCTCAAGGCCAATTTATCAATGGGAGTGAAACTGTCAAATACTCTGCATCTTAGCTTCTCCTGAGGAATCACCTGTAAGAGCAGCATTTGCATCAGCTGAAAGGCAGCTTCTTGTGCTGAGAAAAGAAATGAAAATGCACGCACTTAGGAGAGACAAAGAAATGCTTTGTGATTCAGACAGGCACTCACAATACAGGCTGTCAGCAGTGGGCCAACTAGCAAAAAGGGCAGAATAGGACAAAAAGTGAAGAATAACTTCCCAAATTCAGCATGCTGGGGAAATGTTATGTGGCTCGAACCTAGTCAGCGCACCAGAACTAATATTCTGATCCTTGTGAAAAGTGCAATGCGCTCATGGGGAGTCAATGCCAATTCATCTGACAAGCATCCACCTCCTGCAGCATGGAGACCTCTAACACCTGCTTGGGAGGCACTAATGCAGCACTGACTCAGAGAAGAGTGCAGATTCACAGAGAGGTTCCCCATATTCAAATATTAGCTACACCTAGGCAGAATTTTTCAGCCAACATTTTTTTCAATGAAAAATGCACATTCGGCAACACCAAAACATTTTGTAAATGTGTGTCAATTTGGCCAATTTATTTATTTTTTTATTTATTTAATAAACCAAAGTCTGAATAACTCAAACTGTTTCAACATTTTCAAAACAGTTTGTTTGGATTTTGATTGAAAATTACATTATGATGAAATGTCCTTATTTTTTTTTAATTTAATTTAAAAATGCTTGAAATTAAAATTAAAAGTTTTAATTCAACCCAAAATGAAAAAAAAAAAAGTTTCAACTTCTTAATTTGCTGAAAATTAACAAAAAAAATATTTCAGTTTGACCCAATTATTTTTTTTTAAATTGATGGTGAACCAAAAACATCTGTCCTTTTCCCAGCCTTATTTAGCTTCTGAGAACTGATACAATCAGAGCCTGTCTGAAGCAGTAGGGCTTTCCTCCACCAGAAAGCAGAAAATACCATCTGACTCCTGTCTCTGGCTACATACTATCCCTCCCAATATTCACCAGCATTGCTTGGGAACATAAATAGTTATGAACAAAATACACAGACCTGAGGAGGAAGAGGAGACTGTTTTTAACAGAGATAAAATATTTGGGGTAAAAGGAAATGATTTTCCACAGAACAAAGCTGCCCAGTTAGTTGCTTAGTGCCCCTCTTTGGGGCAGGGACTTTTTGTTCTGTGTTTGTACAGCACCTTCCTCAATGGGGCCGTGGTCCATGACTGGAGCGCCTAAGTGATACCACAATGCAAATAATAAACCTAGGAGAGATGTAAACAAAGGCCAGATCTACAGAAAACATAGTCCATCAGTTTAAGGCAACGGAGCAAAATAAGCATGGCTGAGGCTACTGAATAGTCTGGGGAAATCATCATTCCATTGACTTGATTAACAAATAGTGTCCCCAGCTCATCTACTAGACAGGCCAACAACGCTGGAGCAGGAAAGCACAGTCGGAAGCCATATCTCTAGTTAACCTATGTGCTCACTAGGAGTCCACTGAGCTGTTTCCTCAGCCCCTTCTCAGGTGAGCCATCTCGCAATTACAGCAGGATCTTCATCACAAACAAAAAACAGCCCTGCAAGAGGAATGCAGCATATGAAATACACGAGATAGATATAAATAGTATCTTTGTTGATCACAAAAAAACCCCATCTGATTCGGTTGGGCAACCCTTCATCTGTGCTCTGTTTTAAGGTATATTTCAGTGCTGGCGAATGAAAGCTGTCGGGGAATATGGGGAGGCAGAAACAAATCCTCTAGGGCCACATTCTGCAGGCCAGAATCCCCAGCCCAACTCCCACAGAACTCACAGAATATGGAATTTGGCCTGTGCAATGAGATGAACACACCCCAGTGCTTGTGAAAAGTGACCCGGGCTCATTAATTACTGTCAATGGTCAGAACTTCAGCTTTATACTTCATCTGACAGACAGCACCTCAAACCGCATGGTTAGGTTAACACCAAGCTGGGACACTGGCCCAGAACAGACTCAGAAGACTATTACAGTGGGTGTCATTATAAAAATCTGAAGATATCATACGCTGGTATTTCCTATCCATTAGAACAGCTAAATCTGGAGGATGTTGGTATATAAAAACGACTGAGCTTAAATGGAATATTCTCTTTGGGAAGCAGGCCAGGCTTCGAACAAGCTCAAGGGTAAATAATCAATATTTTGTGCAGCAGGTTACATAATGGGACTTGTGTGCTTACGTCTCCCTCCACAGCACTAGAGCCATCTCCTAAGTGTTCTGTAGGATACTTCAGAGTGAGGCCAAGTCTGTTCAGTTCTCCTACAATTTAAGAAGGACTTTTAAAGAAAAAAACCCTAGGGTTTAATTCAAGAGGCAAAATGAATGTTGCTGCTCAGACTCATATCTGGAGTGAGGTCAATACTGCAATACTCCTCGACTGGACTGCACATTTGTTGCTAACAGACATCTTTTGTAAATTTTCCCTGGAAATGTTTTTTTTTTTTAATTCCCAAAAGCTGGTTAGGCAATGACCTTTCCATGCTAATCATACCTCATTGGGGCAGAGTTCTACAAGTGATGACTGAGGTGTAAATGCCTATGCAGACAAACAGTCAGATGGGTGATTCAGGGGGACAATTTGCACAATAGTTGTGGAACGGGGGTTTTAAGCAAATGCAAGAAATATATACAGGACATAATATAAAAAAATATTAAAGCAAACTTTACATGGTGCCTCTGCTAGGACAAAGAACCTGACTCTGGTCTCACACCAGTGCAAACTAGCAGTAACTCCACTCAGTGCAAAACATGGAGAACATTTCTGTACCACAATATAATCAAAGGGAAAGACGAAGGGGAGAAAAAAATGCAGTTGATAAACTGGCTACTAAATCCCACTATTGAGCCCCTGCCACATTTAGTCAAGGCGAGAGCAGAAAGTCAACAGTAGAGTAACAAATTCTTGAATCCTTCATCCTTAATGATCTGATATCATCCCGGAGGCCTAGTCCACATACATCTCAGTAGAGGAGTGACACATGTGTTCAGAAGCAAGGACTCGGTTCCACTTTATACATGATTTTTGTAGGGCAAATACATCAAGAAGCTTACCACGAATATTGGCTAAGAAAAAAAACCCACCCTGTCCTGGAACTTGCTTTGTGTGTGCTCATCCTTCTGTATTTGCTTCCCACAGCTATTCCTGTGGATATTCCTGCCAGGGATCTCGTTGAACAGCAAATTTAAATATTGGAGATAATAGAGAATTATACCATACTGCTGTGACCCGTGTCCTCCCTTATCCCATCCCTCCCTGCTGTTTGTCAACCTCACTCATTGAGCCTGATTGTTCACAGCTGTATTGCCAAACCCCAGGGCTCAAAAATCAAGAGTCAGACCCCACCCCCACCCCCAATTTTAAAAAAATAAATAAATGTTAAGGGTTTTATTAATTATTATTATTTGCCAGCTGGTTTTTGCAGCATTTATAGTGGAGAGCTAGAAATGAATGTATTTATTTTGTTAAATGCAGCTGAGAATCTCAGGAGGTAATCTGACACCAGCAGCTGGAGGCTTTAAGAAAACACCCAAAATCATGAGATTCCCAATAAAATGACATGGCTTGGTGCTGCTTTGTGCCCGGTCATGTACACCTACACACAGCAAGAGCAGAGTGGGGTGTCAAATGCTACCAAGCCAGAGTTCTCCACTCCCGCACACCGGTGGGAGCACTTGACACCCGCGTTGCACAGGTGTAAATGATGCCCCCTAGCTGCAGGGACTGAGGCTGGGTTTTACCAGAGTAAACAGTGGAGTCTTTAAATCAAGATTTGAGGATTTCAGTAACTCAGGCTATTTAGGTCGACATGACTTACGTCGCTCAGGGGTATGAATAAGCAACCCCCCAGAGCGACGCAAGTTACACCAACCTAAGTGCCAGTGTGGACATCTTGGTGGGAGAGCTTCTGCTGCCATGGCTGCCGCTGCTCGTTGGGGGTGGATTAATTAAGTCGACGGGAGAACTCTCTCCTGTCGGCTTAGAACGTCTGCACTAGTAGCGCGACAGCATCACAGCTGCGCCTCTGTACGCTCGGTAGTGTAGCCATAGTACGGGCCTTTTGCTGGAGTGGATGGGTGAGGTTCTGTGGCCTGGGGGGGATCATGACTAGATGATCATGATTAGAGTCTAGGAGGCCCATCACTCACAGCTTGTCCATTTCAAAGGTTGTTTTGAGAGATTGTGCAGCCTTCTGTCCTGGGTCATTTCTTGTCTAACCTGCCCGCTTCTGCACATGTATAAAAAGTAGCTGGTGGCTTATGGAAAATGGAGATAAAATAAAAACTCCTTTGCTTTAATGGCATCTGTAATTTCTGTTCCTTTCCCTTGCTTTTTAGGATTTTATTGTTAATTATTAATTATACATCATTATTAACATGAAAGCGGGATCCTTACTTTTCGGGGCCCGATGCCACAACTTGTACTCGTGCTCCCGACAGTGGCCCCATGGCCATAACAGAGCATTTGCATGAAGAAGCGCTATTTGTCAGGAATACAGGTTGCAGAATAAGACTCTGAGGACTGGTCTACACACTGGTTTTGTACTACTGTAGCTAGGGCAGCGAGGGGTGTGAATTTTAACTGATATAGTTACATTGGTACAACCCCTAGTATGGATGCATTTATAAATGTGTCTTATAGTTTATTCTCCTTCCCATATGGGAATAAGATCTACTGGTATAAGCACCATTATATGCATATAACTGCATCCACAAAGGGAAGGGGAAGTCTGTATTGATTGCTTAAAGTGGTACAACTTGTGTGTGTGTAGATAAGGCCTAAAAGATCACCAGCCCCTCTTGTTCTTTCCCAGCCTGGCCCTATCCAGCATGGTGCTGACACCCTCCAGTGAGTGCTCTCAACTCCTATTGAGTAGAGATGCCACCCCTTCAGGATTGGCCTGGAGGCTCCAGGAATTAAAGATTAATCTTTAATTAAAGATTATGTCATGTGATGAAATCTCCAGGAACTCATCCCACCAAAACTGGCAACCCTACAATTGAGTCCAGTGAAGGTTAAAAGCACCCAGAACTGTGCAGGATCTAATCCACCTAAGTGCCCATTTCTAGTGCCTGAATCACCAATGAGACAATTACCACATGTAAAAGCCTGCACGTGGTCTATGATTTAGGTCCAGAATCCTTCCATGACCTCAGTGTGCCCCCATTACATGGATTATGGTATCCAAAAGAGGGGATTCCAGGTGGGGAATAAACAGCAGGAGCTACTGAGCTTACCACAAAGACCACTGGGATATCCCTAGGAGTAAAGGAAGGGGTGGGGAAAAAATGATACAATTTTCAGGCAGAAACATTTGGGAAATGTAAAGAGGCCGTTCTAGTTGTCCCACAAATGACAGCTGTTTCCAATCAGGTTCTTACAGCAGAAAACACTGCGATGGGTTTGTAATTTGGCTGGTAAACCTTGTTTTCAGCTATAATTACCCCATCAAGGCAGCTAAATGGAAACAACATTTTAAGTGACCTTCAGCTTCCAGCTGCAATAATCATCCTTGTGTAGAAGGCGAGATGGGGATGAGAACGTGATTCTGACACACCAAGGGGAGAGGTGCAGTGTGAACATGGCAGACAGACATGCTTCCCTAATAGGCGGGTTTTGCTAAGACAGCCTGGGACTGAGGACAGCAAAGCTAGAGCAGTGCGGTAAAAGAGACAGCAATGTCCACAATGAATGACTCAGTGTCTTGGCTAGGGAAAGGCCTGGTGGGAGATTTCATACACACCAGGTGTTTTGCAACAGTAGAATATCCAAGGAACGTTTGCTGGTCTGGTTAGAACTGTCATTGCAAGAATGAAGTGTGTAGGGGTGTTGCTCCCTGGCACAGTCTCAGAGGTTTATCATGCATGTCAAGACTCCTTAAAGCCTCCACTGCATACAGTCATTCACAGCACAGTACCTCACAGTACCCCTAGATCACCACCCTTCCTCTGCCACCTGGAAAAGGTCCCAACACCACACATTACTTTCTCCCCACTTCCTTTAAACAAACAAGATCCCCCAGCACTTATCTTGGCTTCCTCCCATCTCTCCTCCTCTGGTGCCATCTTGAGTGGCTCCCATCTGGTGCTGCAGCAGTCTTCAGGCAGCTTGCCAAGTTTCCACCCACCCTCTTATTCAGGGATTCTCAACCTTTTTCTTTCTGAGGCCCCCGCAACATGCTATAAAAACTCCATGGCCCCGCTGTACCACAACTGGTTTTCTGCATATAAAAGCCAGGGCCGGCGCTAGGAGGTAGCAAGCAGGGCAATTACTTGGGGCTCAGGCTTTGGCTTCAGCCACGGGTGGTGGGGCTCAGGTCCCCAGGCTTCAGCCCCATGCGGTGGGTCTTCAGCTTTCTGCCCTGTGCGTCAGCGAATCTAACGCTGGCCATGCTTGGAGGATCCCCTGAAACCTGCTCACGGCCCCCCAGGGGCCCTGGACCCCTGGTTTAGAACCACTGCCCTAAATAACCCAGCCTCTCCTCTTTCTACTGCTGACTTCCCTGTGAGTGAAATCCCCCTGTTCCTCTGCTTCCCACAGACTCCCCCAATGTCTCCTCCTGGTCCTCAGCACCACCTCTGCCAAGACTCTCCTTCCTCCAGCCAGTCTCTTCTCTACCAGAACCCCCCAAACTCTGTCTCCTCTCCCTTTCCCCAACCTCATCTCATTCTCACCTAGTCCCCAACACCCCTCATTCTGTCACCTAAACAGTCTCTAACCAGGGGCCAGCAGCACCACGGGGGCTGGAGTGCGGGCCCTGGCACTCAAAGCAGCTGCACACCCTCCTCTCTGCCCTTACCCTCATCTCTTTGCACATACCGTTCCCCTGGCTGCTGCAGAACTATCCATCAGCAGCTGCCTGTGCATGTTTTACAGGCACATCCTGAGATGAAAATTTGCTCCAGACTCTAACGCTAGCAGTTTGGTTTTGCTGACCCTTCCGCCTCTTCAGCACTGGGAACGCTGGGCAGAAGAGGGAGGAGAATGTGAGCAGCTCGTCAATCGGAAATTGGTTGATAGAGTCAGCTTGCTACCATCTTTAGTAGACATGAAACCAGTGCGGACCACCCTGAGCCTCCTTTGAGAGAAACGCATTCAAGTGAGACAAACCCAGCATTTGACAGTGTGCAGCAAGAGGAGAAATGAAACCATTGGAGAGCCTGATAAACTGGAGGGAATTCCAAAAAGGGGCAGCAAGGGTGAGAAATAGGTTAGAGGGTACAACAGCTATCTATCCCCATTCACACCCCACTATGTATGTACCCACCCATCCCCATATAGACTGCTATCTACTCATCCCCAAACACACCCCATTATCTAGCTACTCATCCATATACACACCCCATTATCTAGCTATATTCCCATCCATCTCCATACACACTCTGCTATCTATCCATCCATCCATTGCCATAAACACTCTGCTATCTACTTACACTGGCTCCCATCACTGTAATGTAAGGAAGTACATTTAATATGGCCAGCCGAAAAATGTGGCAATAAAAAGGATGGCAGAAAATATAACAGCGTCGGCCCAGGCTCATTAATTATTCTCAGTCTCCCCCAGCACAGCCCTCCTGACCTCACAACTCCAGAATCCCAGCCCATTTCTGAGTTAAAATAAATACAGGAATGGATGGGAGGCCAGCAGGTCGATGGGGCTAGCTAACTGCTTCTGGAAATGGATTTTAATTACCTTGGTCACAGCCTCTGACGCCCAGAGACCACCACAACCAGTGTAATTACTTGATGGCGGTGCGGTGTATTCACTGAAGGGACTTTGCCTGTTTTGCAGCATTAAAGGGCCAGAAAGTTATCGATCAGGTCAGACGCACGCCCCACTCCACGAGGCCTGGGGCTTTAACAAGTCACACAGAGGCTGTATTGGAGTGGTCACAGTTTCATGCTCTGTTTGTAAGCAAAACTGAACCAGATTAATTGAACCCCTCTGCCCTCAGGGTGGAGAAGCAAAGCAAAGCTTGCTGTCCAAATCCGCAGCGGACTCTGCCCAGCACTCGTTCTGCTGGGACTGCCCTGCTCTGAGCTTCGTCAATAATGGCTGGTAGAGGCATCTGTCATAGGGCAGAGTCATACGCAAATGCTGTGGAGCTCTCCGGTCAGGAAAGGATGCTGCTGCCGCTGCTGTTCTCTTACTGTGAATGTGGGTAGCTGCTAAATGCTGCTGTGTTACTGCTGATGAGATGATGTCTCTCTTTCCAACAAACAGGTGCCCTTCAGGTTAGTTGCTAAACTAGTCATGGTTTGGCCCAATACCTCCATCCTGCTCAGGTCTAAATATGGGACAAAGACCCAGAATGGTTCTCAGGATGTTCTTCAAAGTATAAACCAGCCTGAGAACCCCTGCCTGAGAGCTTATCTTTAGCAGTCTCATGTGGCTTGGGCAGCATTAAAATGACAGCTAACACCTCAAACCATTCTACCCAGGAAAACTAGAGCATTTAGGAAAGATACTGTGACACAGTGTACCCCAAAAAGCACCCTGTAACCCCCATATTCATCATCCACATACGGTTGTGATATTTCATACAAAGCATGCCATGTAAGATATCATATGAAAGGTCATGATCTGCTGAAACCCAGTGTTCTGTCAAAATATGTATATTGTTAGTGTGTATAAAGTTATGAGATTGTGCTGTTTGGTTGTTATTGACATATGTTGTACGTTTGGGAATCACCCACTGCCGATTCTCCCGTGACAACAAAGGAGGTGATCCACACGACCGTTATTCAGTAGGGGAGTTGGGGATTTACAATGCTGTAAGAGGGCTGCACAAGCATCACACAATGGGGAATTGCTGCACTCTGTGACGTGGCAAAGCCCACCAGGACATGTCTGGGCTAGTGTTTTCCAAGCACCTGGACTGAGGATATAAAATAGGGGACAGTAGCATCATGGTTTTACCTTTTCTCCTCCCCCACCTGCACTGGAAGCAACAAGAACGCTGGGAAGACAGATTTGAACTGAGGAAACTGGTCCCAGGCTGAAAGGGGAAGCCTGGTTATTAAGGACTATAATCTACCTGCAACATCCAGTGGGGTGAGAAAAACTGCTTGATCCAAATAGTGCTCAGTCCAATAAGGTTTAGGATTTAGCCTGCGTGCTTACTTTATTTGCTTTGGTAACTCTGACCTTTTGTACCTACCACTTATAATCACTTTAAAAAAAAATCTATCTTTCTGTAGTTAATAAATCTGTTGTATATTTTACCTAAAACAGTGTGTTTTGCTTGAAGTGCTTGGAAAATCTCAGCTCAGTTTACAAAGGCAAGTGTCTGTCCTCCCACATCGAGGGCGGGGTGGACTGGGTAATAAACTAACACTGGTCAGACTTCTGACCAGGGCAAGATGGTATATTCTGGGGGTGTAAGGCTGGGGACTTAAATATTAAATAAATATATGCCTATCTCCCATCTCATTGAGTCCAGCCCCCTGCCTTTACTAGGAGGACCAAGTACTGATTTTGCCCCAGATCCCTAAGTGGCCCCCTCAAGGATTGAACTCACAACCCTAGGTTTAGCAGGCCAATGCTCAAACCAGTGAGCTATCCCCCCCCATGCTGGTACCTTTCTCTGTGTGATTTGTGAATGGCTCTGGGAGCATTCATGCAATTTAGCTGGGTGTGGGGCTCCACATGCTGTTGTGCTGAGTGATCACAGTGCCTGGAGGGGTTTGCTGCTTGTCACTAGCAAAGCATTGTGAGAGACAGCCCAGGCTGGAGAGTTAAGGGGGCACAGCAGTACCCCAGTTCCAGGTTGTACCCCAGGGATCCTGTCACAGATACCCAGGGATGTCTTTGGCCCAAGACTGCACTGAAATAAAATCCCATGCTGTAAAAGCCAGGCATATCACTCACGAATTGTAAGACTCAGAAAATGGACAAATGGAGGAAAAATCAAGTGAACTCATGTGGAGAATTAAATAATTAAAACATTAGGGCAATTGGCAATGAAAGGAGATGAGGTAGTATCTAGCAGGAAGCAAGGGACAAGTGTCACCATGATTGCATTTAAAATTCAAATCAGCTTAAAACAGTGCTAGCTCATGTGTCCATTGCTCAAGTGCATAGGAGTGGTAGTAGGGGGCGATAAGGTGTAATCACTTACATTATAATTATCAGAAACAAGGAGGCACTACATCATTTCCAAGGGCTGCTAAGAGCCGGAGAAGATATCTGAAAACATATCCTCTTTTCAGGGGGCTCCGTTGGAGTTCTTTATTCATTTGGATATGAATAATGAGCTTGGTTGTTATCACGGCTAAACAATATAATTACAGAGGGGCAAATGGGTTTGGATAAAATCAGAAGCAACCCAAACATCCTGTTATTCACACTGAGCCCAATTTAAAGCTTCAAACAGGTTCAAAGAAGTTCAGTTCAATTTCCCCTCCATCCCACCATTTCCCTTGCAATGTCATAGACCAGCTCAGAAAGGGAAATACCAAAATCCCATAAAGAGAACTGGGAGTCAAGCTATCGGGGGGGGGGAGTATGAGATACCTCATGCTAGAGCGAGTTCTACTGAGTTTAGCGTTTTGGGTGCTTCTCTGAACCTGGTGAAGTTCAATATGACTTTAAATGACCCATGTGGAGACTCACATGACATCTGCATTGGCACAAGAGCTGAGCAAATAATTGATTTTTCAGTTTGATAGCAGAGCCAAAACAAATTGGTTTGTTTCAAACCAAAACTAAATTCTTGTTTTGTTTTATTCCCCCTGAAGTAAAAACAAAAAAATTGGTGGATTGACAAACGTTGTGAACACCGATTTTAAAATGACATGTCACTTAGCAAATGTCATTTCAAAACAAAACGTCAAAATGTTTTGACAATTTCCCTTTTCCCCTGCTGAAATTATTCACTGAATTCAAGCCAAATTTGTGAAGAGTTTTGGTAGCTGAAAAATACATTTTTCAGGGCAAGTTATTATTTGCTGAACATGTTTTGCCCAGCTCTAATTGGCACCACATCTCCAGCCACCCAGCCTACTCCACCCAGGTGCAGCTTCAAGAGCTCCTGGTAGATACAGGAGGGGAAATCCCTCCCGCAACAGCCCATGTACAACATTGTCACAGGGTACAGGAGCCATAAGAGTCCTCCAGACATAGGCTGTCCTGGGCAGGCCCTTTCACAAGCCCAAGCATTGGAGGGGAGTCCCAATCATTTACCCAGCTATGGAAATTCTCCGGTGCTGTGGGCTAAAAAGCATCTCATGGGTCATGGGTCACTGTAACTTACGAGTACCTCTTGGTTCCTCTAAATCAGTGGCTCTGAACCAGGGGTACTCAGAGGTCTTCCAGGGGGTACACTAACTCATCTAGATATTTGCCTAGTTTTACAACAGACAACATGAAAAGCACTAGCGAAGTCAGTACAAACCAAAATTTCATATACTGCCCTATATACTAGATCAGTGTTTCTCAACCTGGGGTTTGCGATGTATTTTATAATTACGTGGTATAAATGAGAAAGCAATTTTTCAGTAACAGTGCGCTGTGACACTTGTATTTTTATGTCTGATTTTGTAGCAAGTGATTTTTAAGTGAGGTGAAACTTGGGGATTGCAAGACAAATCAGCCTCCTGAAAGGGGTCCAGTAGTCTGGAAAGGTTGAGAACCACTGCTCTAAATTACACTGGGGACCACACTGGGCCCCCGAGCAGCCCAGAATATGGAAGGCACAAAAGCATCTTTTGTCCCAAGCCCCCTGGGCTTTGACTCCAAATCTCAGCCTAAATTCCTAGTTCAATTAACTTGGCTCCTTTAAAATAAAATAAATATATTTTTTAAAAAAATCATAAAAATGGTTACCTTGCCAAGCGGTAGAAGTAATGGTGTTACAGCTATAGTTGTAGTTATGATTCTGTATAATATGTTACTTCATCAATAAAGTTTGATGAAACTTAAGAGCCACCGTTTGCATGAATCATGTCACTTCTTGACTCCCCTGGACAGACTGTAGAGGGCCTATCACCACCAGATCATATGCTGAACTCACACCTGGATAGATCATTACCATGGTCTCTCAATATGTTTGAGACTTGAAACAGCCCGTACAGATGTGAAGCTGACTTCTTTGAAGCATTTCCCTCTCCCTCTCCCCCCTACCCCCACGGGATTGAAATTTCTTACTTCTCAGGCCTTTTTATTTCTCACAGCTAGTTAGCACAATGGTCAGTGGCAGAGTAAATCCTAGCAAGTCCATCAGGGGAGGGGAATGCTCATATCAGAGTTGCTTCCAGACTTTCTTCCTTGGAGATTTTGTAAAGAACAAAGGGTGAAGTATTTGGGAATCGTGTGAAAAACAAGGGTTGAAACAAACATCAGCTGAAACAAATTTTGCTTTCCCCACCAGGGTAGCTATGTCAGTTACAGTGTAAACCTGTAGCAGATGTGTCAAGTGATTGATGGGCCAGACCTACACCGCCGGATATATTTTAATAGTTCACATATGCAGATTGGGCAGAGAGTAAGCTCTCATTTTTTTAAGAAAAGCGTACATTTCATGAGGGATAAACCTCCCCAATGAAACTGATGCAACATAGTCTTCCTGCATCTGCAGACTTCCTGGAACAATGGCTCTTCATATTTATGTAAGCTTCTCCATGGGAGATCCCAGGTGGGAGATGTATTGAGGGGAGTATGTCATGCCATATTTACAGCATGGCTCACTGACTATAACTCAGTATGGAATCTGGTTCTCTCCACTGAATGAGTTTGACAATGTGACAGGGTTCGACTCACCACCGCTGGGACCTCCTGCTGGTCGCTCCGGGAATTAGCTCTTGACCACTGTGGAGCACCCTCGACACATGATGTCTGGCCCATCATCTCTGCTGCTGCCCTGGGACCTGCACCCTCTTCAGGAAAGTCTTCGTCCATTTCAGGACACTGCCCTCCGGCAGCGCCCACTAGTCTAGTCTCACCCCCTTCCGGGGGGTGGGGGAGGGTTGTTAACAGCAGTCTTTTTGTCTGCACCTGCCTTGCTGGCCAACCATACCCCTGTAGTCTAGCCCCTTATCTCAGGGACAAGGTGCGGTCTATCTCAGTCCCTCTCCTCAATGGCCAGGTGCAGTGCAAAGGGGGGGACCCAAGCCCACCCGCTACTCTGGGTCCCAACCCAGGGACCCTCTAGCAGCAGCCTCCCTCTTCCTTTCATCCTTCCCCTCTTGCCTGCCTTGTTTCCCTGGGCCACTTCCTCTTTGGCCTATGCACCTTCTCGACCCTTTTCAGCGGGGCTCCAGCCTGGCAGCTCCTATCTGCTCCCCCAAGCCTGTCCAACACTGCTCTGGCCAAGGTGCTGCTTCTTTCACCAGGAGCCTGTCCTTCTCCCTCGCTGGCCAGGGAGTGACTACCCTCTCCCCCAGCTAGGCAGCCTTTATATAGGACCTAGCCCGGTCCTGATTGGCTGCCTCTTCTCCTGCCCTGATTGGCTCTCCCCAAGCCTTCACTGATTGGCTGCTGGTCCATGCAGCCTCTCTGGCCTGGTTCAGCCCTTTTTCTCAGGGCGTGGGGCACTGCCCCACCACCGACACCTTGACCTGCAATCATTGAGACCTTCCCATGCTATAGTATGGACAGGGTGGGCTGCAGGCCTTTCTCCACTGAAAGCTCAGAACTCCAGCATGCTCTACCACTACAATATATCCCAAAGGAGGAATATTTTACTCTGAGTTGATGGGTCAATAGACTGATGTGAGAGGTTTCTTTACACTGGCTCAGATATTCTAGTTGGGGCAGCGTTTTAGGACCTTTGAAATTTTTCCAGTTTTATTGTATGTTTTGCAACACTCCTACTTCCAGACTCGAGCACTTAAAACATAGATATGAAAATATTCCATTGAGGGTGCTGGCTGGGAGCCATTAAAATGGATTATCACAGGCTCTTACTGGGGAAGAAGAGGAAGAGAAAGGGACAACAAGTGATGGAGCTACTTTAACAAACTAAAACATGGGGGATTCAGTTCTATTTAGATAAACCTACTAAAGTTTAAATGCTTCACTACAGCTTATCAAGATGTTGGTCTGGGAATCTTGCTAAAAAAGCTCTCTCTAGTACTTCCTCAGTTAATACAACAATGGCTTTCACTGCAGTATTTTTATTTCTGATCTGGATTTTTGTGACCATTTAAAAAAATTAACCTATAGTTTTACTTTTTCCACTGACACAATATTTGCTAATCACTGAAAAGAAAATGGGATTTAAGTAGATTCTTTTCATGCTTACCAGATCATAGGAAAACCTCTTGGAGATATGGGAACTTTAGTTATGTCTGGGGTGGGAAAGAAAGAGAAAAAGAGAGAGAAATTCCACTCAGGTCAAAACTCACCAGGCTGCAGATTGCATTACAAACTGAATCTCAGGCTGGGTTTGCAAAGCTTTCATCCCAGCAGAGCCAAGTTATGGTTCAGAGTAAGGTGGTGCTTACAGCTGAGTTTTGCTTTGAGTGAAATTCAAAGGATGAAGAGATTAGCCCTGCAAAACTAGGGAGGGTGTATGTGGATCAGTGATAACCCAATGCTTTGACTTCCACACAGTTCTAGTCTCCAGCTAGTCTTTCACACTCATGTCCTCAGTTTCTTGGTACCTCATTTTACCTCCTTTAAGTCATCTTAAGGGAAATAATGATGAATGGAGGTCAAAATAGACTTGTACAGTGGTGGATCCTTAAAATTCCACCTGTCCTACATGGGTAAGTTCCATTAAATAACATTAAGCCTCCAAGCAAAGATTCCTCCTCTACAAGCAGGAATTATTTTAAGCTGCAGGATTTAAACGATCAGGGAAATCATGCTGCTGAGCTATTTCACCCGAGCCTTAGAGTTTTGAAGGTTTTCCCATAGATTCCAAGGCGATAGGGTACCATTGTGATCATCTAGTCTGGTCTCCTGTATGCCACAGGCAATAGAATTTCCACCAAATAATTCCTAGAGCAGATCGTTTAGAAAAACATCCAATCTTGATTTTAAAATGGCCAGTGATGGAGAATTCACAACAACCCTTTGTAAGTTGTTCCAGGAATTTCCCTCATTGTTTAAAATTTACACCTTATCTCTGAATTTGTCTAGCTTCAACTTCCAGCCATTGGATCATGTTATACCTTCCCCTGCTAGACTGAAAAGCCCATTATCAGATTTGTTCCTCACATACCTACTTACAAACTATAATCAAGTCACCCCTTGACCACTCACATTGTTAAACTAAGTAAACAGACTCAAGAAGCTCATTTACTAGAAGGCACATGTTCTACTCCTTTAATCACTCTGATGGCTCTTCTTTGATCTCTCTCTAATTTATCAACATCTTTTCAATTGCAGGCACCAGAACCAGTCACAGGATTCCAGCAGCAGTCATACTATTGCCAAATACAGAGGTAAAATAACCTCCCTACTCTTGCTCAAGCTGCTCCTGTTTACACATCCCAGAATTGCATTAGCCCTTTTGGCCTCAGCATCTGAGTGGGACCTCATGTTCAGCTGATTATCCACCATGATCCCCAAATCTTTTTCAGAGTCACTACTTTCCAGGATAGACTCCCTCATCCTGAAAGTATGGCTGACATCCTTTGTTCCTCGATCTATACATTTACATTTAACCCTATTAAAAAAACATATTGTTTGCTTGGGCCCAGTGATTACCAAGGGATCCAGATCACCCTGCATCAGTGACCTGTCCTCTTCATTATTTACCACTCACTCCATTTTTCAGTCATCTGCACACTTCATGAGTGATGATTTTATGTTTTCTTCCAGGTCATAGATAAAATGTTAAATAGCATAAAATATATTCTTCATGAGTGTTTCTTTGGGACCTATGAACATGGAGGGGAGTCGTCTGGTCTGTGTTGTTCTGACTCTGAGCCAACTTAGAATTTATAGCTAATGCACCCCTATGCATGTACACACACCCTTGTCTCCACAAAAGGAACTAACTTGTTTTCACATGAAGTCTTGTGCTGGTGTTACTGTATCCTGCAGACCTCTCCCCATAAACTGAAACAGTTTACAAGCAAATCTTGGTATGAAAAGCTCTTTAGAATGATTTGCCTTCTGTGACAAGTGTATGAGGCTCCCTAAGACAAAACAGCCTAGGGGCCCCAGTTGTAGAAGGAGATACTCTATTGTTTAAGCCTAAGTTTTGTGGTCTGTAAATGGTTCTGGATTGCTAGACGAGAGCTAGGTTAAGATGGATTTAAGGTTGAGACTATTAGTTGTTTGAGGTAAAATACTGTACATGAGAGGGCTGCTGTAATTATCTCCAAAATAAACATTTTAATCCCAGGAAAGGTTACATTTAAATGCAGCTTAGTTCCTTATGGTGTCACTGTTTCTTATTTACAGTGTGACTAGTTCTGCTAAGAGCTTAAATGTGATTCCCAACTCACCCCCGCCCCAAGATTTGCCAATGGTTCTTTGGTAAAGAGTAATTATGAGGTGATAATGGGACAAGGAGGGCAGTGGAGTGATAGGACCTCCCTGGTTTTAGTTCAAATCTCTCAACACCAGTAGCGGCGCCAGCTCTGCCGGCGCCCTAGGCGGCGGAAGGTCCCGCCCCCGAAACCCCGCCCCCAACAGCGGCGGCGGAAGGTCCCGCCCCCAAATTTCTACGGGCGGCGGGGGCGCAGGCGCCACCAAAATAGTAGCGCCCTAGGCGACCGCCTAGGTCGCCTAATGGAAGCGCCGGCCCTGCTCAACACTAGTTTGGCAACTCAGATTGGCTTATTTTGTCTCCAGCAAGGCCTGATGACTGAATACCTGAGAGAAGGGTGGGTAATTTAAGTTGTTTGCCTGTGTTTGTGAACTACTCACCAGTCAATGGGATTTTAGGCACTTTTGGAAGTATTATGAAAAGGACACTGCAGACTTTGGTATTGTTCAACCAAAGTTATTCCATATTCACTTCAAGAGTCAGACTTTGTTTATGAGAGAGGAGTTCTCTCCACCTTATGAGAAGACACCTCTCATGTGACAAAGAGGCACAGTAGAAACAGCAGATATCTTTATCAGACTGCTCCAGCACAAGCTAGTCCTACCTTCACTTTTGCATAGTAATGCAATTACAGCTGTGCTGATAACAGATTTCTCAGTTCACTGAGTTCTAAAAGAAGGAAAAATTCAGATTGAGTTGAACTTAAAACCAATTTCTCATAAATGAAAGACCCCACAAACTTTGAAGAGTTGTTGGGGGGGGGGGGGATAAAATGAAGTGTTGCATTGAACAGAAAACAAGATGGAAGTTTAAAATAAAACAAATCTAAGGAAAGAGGGCTAAATACCCAAGAGCCACAAATGAGTGAGGCAAGTGCCCTAACCACTGTGCCTCTTTGGCTTAAGGTGGTCCTCTGCCTCCTCCTGTTTGGTGAAGCTACCCAAACAATTGGTTGCCGAAGCCATACAGTGGATTAGTGTTGAACTCACAAGCAGCTGTTATCAGCCTTAAGTGGCCTTCTTTTGGTAAATGAGGAGCTCAAACAAAGAAGTTTCCCCCAGCTCTAAACCATAATTCTTTTCTTCCCATCTCCTACCAGCAGAGTTGGCTGGAAAGTGGAATTTGAGGTGATGAACGGCCAAAAGGCTCTTACCCTGATCCCCCATAAGCTCAGCAGTGCTATTCCCAAGCTATGCTAGACGTAGCACTAGTACAATAGAAGTTGGTTTATCAAACTAGATTATTTCAAGCTTTGGATGGAGTATACTAGGTCTTTAATAAAGAGTGCTTGACCATTGGAGAGGTTGTCAGCTAGGGGAAGGAGAAGAACAAGGAAATCTAGCCAAGAAATGTTTGTATGCTGTGAAGATTTATTTTTTAAAGTAGAAATATTGGTCTAAATACAGTCAATATCAGAAGAAAAAAAAATCCCCTTTCAGTTGATCAGTATCATTCTTACACCTGAATATAGACCTTTGCTACTAGCTANACCCTGCACTAGTACAATAGAAGTTGGTTTATCAAACTAGATTGTTTCAAGCTTTGGATGGAGTATGCTAGGTCTTTAATAAAGAGTGCTTGACCATTGGAGAGGTTGTCAGCTAGGGGAAGGAGAAGAACAAGGAAATCTAGCCAAGAAATGTTTGTATGCTGTGAAGATTTATTTTTTAAAGTAGAAATATTGGTCTAAATACAGTCAATATCAGAAGAAAAAAAAATCCCCTTTCAGTTGATCAGTATCATTCTTACACCTGAATATAGACCTTTGCTACTAGCTACAATACTTCCCCTAAGGGAACAAGTCTTTCAATAAGTGTTTAAGACTAGCAGGGGTATGGGACATCCTCTACAGCAAAGTTAATGGTTACAAGTTCAGTCTTAATTCTGCTTCTGGCCTATGGAGGATAGCAGTGTTCTGGGAAATAAAGCTTCTGTTGTGTCCTGCTGAAAGTATATGTCTCTGCTTACTCCCTTGCTACTTGGCTAACACCTTAGAATGAGGGCAAGTGGAACTGATGAGTCAATCTAGTGCTGCACCAAGTACAGCCTCTACACCTGGTTTAAAGAGGAATTTCATACTTGCTAGAATAGTTAGACTGCAGCCTTTTGGATTTTCTGTTTAGGTACTTCATACACAAGTGCACCATGGCCACAGTAGTCCTGGTCTCAGAAAGGTACTCCAGCATAACTATTTGAACTCAGTGACGTTTAGGCACATTGCCAAAGTCAGTCACCATAGTCTGCAGGAGTCGTTTTGTCACCCAGAACTGCCTTTCCAGTGCAAGCCACACATGGCATGCTGTTGAGTGATTAAAGCCATGAGGACATTACCATTACGTGGATGTGGCAGTGGTGAACAGATGTGTTACTCAAGTCCTACATGGAGATATCTGCAGGCTAGTCCCTACTCTTTCACCTGGACAGCCTCCTGGAAGGTAGCAGAAGCTTTGACCATTGGTGAGAATGGTCCCACAAGCCAAGAGAGGGGGTGTTATGCTTTAGATATACCAGCAGCTCCTCCATGTATTTTTGGGCCATGGACAACTTCCCTTGGCTCTGGATCAGGATATTGCTGGACACATCCTTCTCTGCTGCCAGGTCCTTCAGGTAGCATGAAGCTCTGCAACATTGCAATAAGCCTGTTTCATCTTCTCCTAAATGCTGGAGGGAAGGCCTTGGATCATGGACTCTAGGCTCAGAAAGGTGTCCTGCAGCTGCTGCTGCGTGATCTTTTGGGACACAACAAGAGCCAAAGATTCCATCTTCTGGAAGGAAGCAGATTAGGAGAAGTTGAGAGAGGTCGTTATGTATAATGAGATATGGGTGGTCTCTCAACCAAGCCAGAACCCAGTAATCTGGTACCTCAATCCCCAGACAGATTTTTGCCCCAGATTCCTAAATGGCTTCCTCAAGGATTGAGCTCACAACCCTGGGTTTAGCAGGCCAATGCTCAAACCACTGAGCTATCCCCTCCCCCCTACCTCTCTATCAGTGTTATAGAGGGAAGACAATTTATGAGTTTACCCTGTATAAGCTTTATACAGAGTAAAACAGATTTGGGGTTTGGATCCCATTGGGGGCTGGGTGTCTGTGTGCTGGAGACAAGAGTACTTGCTGAGCTGTTTTTAGTTAAGTCTGCAGCTTTGGGGGCATGGTTCAGACCCTGGGTTTGTGTTGCAGCAAGTTAGCATATCTGGCTCAACAAGGCAGGGTTCTGGACACCCAAACTGGCAGAGAAAATGGGTTCAGAGGTAAAGTCAGCATGTTGGGTGACAGTCCCAGGGGGGTGGGGGGTCTCTGTGACCAAACCCATCACAGGGGGATCAAATCTCAGTTCAACTCAACAGCTGCCTCAGTGTCTAATGGAGCCAGCCTAGCATGGGTGTCTCCTTACAGACAGACTTGTGTGCTATTCCATCCCCCACCAAAGAAAGCACCTAGCACCAAACCAGCAGCTTCCCATTCGTAGCTGACAGCAGCCTCTCCCCAGAAAGGTTTGACACCCCTCCCAGACTGTGCTAGAACCTTAGCAGTGTGGAGAAAATACCCCCCCCCCCCCTTCTTTGTCCCCTCAGGTTGTTTCTCCCTCCTTTCCTATCTATTCCCCCACTGACCTTGCCCTGGGCCTAAACCAGTCTCCCTCCTACTCCTCTTCACCAGCCTCTGTCAAGCAAGGCCTGCTTGGTGTTCACTCAAACCCAAGCCAGAACCACACTGCCCGGGCAGGAGGGAGGGAGTGGGGGCCGAAAGAAAGGGGAACTGGAACATTTGCAAGAATATTTGGCAGCACTCCAGCCTAAACTGTCTGCATAACTTCTGCTTTTGTAACAAGCTTTTGTTTTAAGTGTCAAGCCATATAGTCTATCTGTAATCAATGTTGTATACTGATATATGGGTAATAAGCATCTCTCAATAACCTGTAACAATTAGCATAGCAATAGGCCTAGTGATTATATCAAGGGGTGGGCACAACATCCCTCCCTTGCTCCACTATGTAACTCCTGTTCTCAATACCCTATTAATGCTTATAAATTAGAAGAGATATATTAACATCAAAACTGTCATTCAGGCTGTAACCCATATTGAAATGTACCCTTGATCTTGTGAAACCGGAATGTGTGCTCATGTTTTTGCCTTGGCATAAGCAATAACCACTGTCTGCCCTTTTGTGAACCCTTGCTTGCCCAAACCAGGAAATCACCCCCCTCCTCTAAATGCTTGGCAGTGACACATGTGCGGTTGCGGTTTAAGACTATAAATTTGTACAAGACCGTTAATCGGGGCTGGCAGGTTTCGACCTGCTGCCCCAACGCGTTGGTGATCGGGGGCTGCTGATTTCGGTCGGCTGCCCCAGCGCGTTGGTGTGTTTGTGTGAGCTCAATAAACGGGCCTCAGGCTTGAGACTATAATTCAAATTTTCTGCCTAGGAGTGGTTTGTCCCTGACAGGTCAAATGACTGCCTAGGGGGTCGTTTCCGCGACAGCAGTATATGGGATGCAGCAGACAGTTACATGGTACTCTTCCCACCTCTGTAAATCCATCAGCTCAGTACTCTGGTTGCCTGTCCCAAGGTGTCAAAGTGCATTGACAAGCTAAAGAGAATCCCCATACAGGGCTTTAAGCATTGTGCACTCAGAGCAACACCCAGGCAAACTCAAAAAAGTGGCATTCATGCCCCACTGGAGTCCCTGGAGAAACTCCCCTTGGCTCAGTGGGGCCAGGCTGTGACTGGAGGCCTGTGTGCTAGCCTCCTGTTGGCCACGTTTAGAAGACTTGCCATTTCAGCAGAGCATGAAAGAACCACAGACAGCAGCATGCATATCCCATGGATACTCTAAGTGACACTAGTCTGCTCCCATGCAATGCAGTGGGACGGACGGACTCTCTCTCTGTGGTGGAAGAGTAGGCCATGTACACCACGTGGTGGGGAGAGCTGGCCAAGGGAAGACTGGCCACTCAGCTCACCACTTTCTAAGAGTGCCAGAAGGAAAGGGATAAGTCAGGCTGACAAGAGACTGTTAGTACTGAGCTACACCTTCTCCTTCATACCATCAAGAGACCCCTCCCCTCTACCCCCAAACCTGCTCTGGGGGAGGAGTCAGGCTGCAAAAAGCAAGAGCTAAGCAGCACTTCAGCTACCTGTGGAGACAGCTCAGTGGGATAATATGCCCAGCCCCCTGGCCTCAGAACACGTTGCAGAAGCCGTCCCTTAGTACAGAGCTGTGCTCCAGAACACCTCATTTTCAGAGGGAAACTCCCCATTTAGTACTTATGGTTGGGAAGGAAGTCCTTGCAACATGAGGCAATGACAGTGATGCCTGTCAGTTGCAGACAGCCGGAAGCCAATAGCTCTGAGATATATTTACACTGACCTAGTTGTCTGAGATTGGAGACCAGCAGAATCTAGGGCCCACTGCCTAGATATAGGGAAAGCCTAAGATTCTGTAACTTCTATAGAGCAGTTATGCACTTTCAATACTCAAAGTGTTGCTGGGATTTTGGGAACTGAAAGTGTTGAGACAGCATTAAATAAATTGAATTTAAACAAAGTAACAGGGGGATTACTGCACTGACTGAATTCAGTAAGAAAATGGATACAATAAATAACCCTTTAATGAGACGAAGCTGCTGCAGAGAGAGTTTCCAGCCTGGTACACCAGAAGCTCGGGAGCCTGCGGTAGCATTGAAGTCCAGCTTGCTGCTGCATGTATAGATGATTGACTACACACAGGATGGACTGGAAACCTGGAGTGAAGTACCTTTAAGTAGCAGCAATGCCTCATACATAGCACATAGTTGCTGGCCTAACTCGGAACAGTCTTCTAGACACTCTAGCTATACTCATGTCTATGCTGCTCTCACCAGTCCTGGAACAGGTTTGTTTGATCAGCACACAAAGATACCATCTTTCTTTTGGTGGACAAGTGAATTCAGCTCTGGATCCGACCTAGCCATGGTAGTGACTAGGATCACATGGCCATCCCAAGTTATACTGATGCATCTGGACGCTCAGGAGTGCAGATCCAAACCCACCTGTTGCTCCTGTTCCCTGCTTTCTGGGGGACTGGTAAGCGTTTCCATCTCTGTCAGGCACTGTGCAGTCCAGCGTAACTACAAGGCAAGATGGAGAAGAAGTGCAGCAGCTCCATCCTCATGTCTGAGCTCATCAGCAAGTTCTAGCACTGCCACTGACTGAACAGAGGAAACTCAGGCCAGGCAGGCTTCACTGTTCAGAGAGTGAGGAGCCACAACGGCTGGTGCTCTCTCAAACAGGATTTCATGGCCCTCTAGGAGCCAAGAGCTCCATTATGCAAGCCCAGACTGGGGGAAGAGTCAGACACATCAGAACGGGAGTCACAAGTGCCAGCATGCTGGTTTATGCCTCCCTGCCACCTGAGGGGGAGAAGATTTGAACAGGGAGCTGCAATCTCACAGAAGAGCTATGGGATATTTGAGGCCAGGGTCCCTCAGCTCTCCTGAGGAAGCTGTTCCACTGTGAATAAATAACTTTAAAATGCCATTGGAGCAGGGGGGTGGGAGGCGGGAGACCCAGTAACCAGAGTGCTCTAACCACCAGGCTAGACAGTAACTCATGCTCACTCTCTCTGGCCCAGTGATTCGTTCGTTATTTATTCTCAGTGGAACAGCTCCAACGGGGAGGCTGAGGAAGCCCTCATCACAGCACCTCATGGCGAGTGGTTAGGTCACTCACCAAGAGATAGCACTTCCCAGTTCAAATCCCTGGTCCCTGAAGTAGACAGGGGACTTGAACTAGGGGTCTCCCACATCCCAGGGGAGTACCCAAACCACCAGGTTACAATTATGAGGTAGGTGGTTCCTCTCCCCTCCCAATTTTGTAGAAGCTCACGTATAAGAGCCTGACTTGATAAGCCTGCTCAGAGGTCACCCACCGACTTGGGCCCTGCAGGCAAGCTGGGCAGAGGAACACTGAGCCTCCCCAGTCTGTGCAGTGCTCTGGGGTCTCAACACTAGGACACCTGGCACGGGGCTGCAGTGCACATGCTCAGAGGCAGAAGCTCAGGAACTTTGACTGCAAACATTTAGGTATCGAATAAGTTTAGGCACCTACAGAGTTCTTGGAAGGGGCTTTGTGAATCTCAGAGGGGCCTGATTTTGGGGGTCAGGCAGTTGAGTGGCTAAGTCCTTTTGTGACACCAGCCCCAGGAGCGCCAGCACAGGTGTGGGGAAGAGGAAGAGGAGAGCAGCGAGCCCACCCCTTGTTTTTTCTCCTTCAAATACACTCTCTCCTGGTAAAAAGGTTTAGGATGGAAGGAATCACAGGCTCAATGCTAGAGCCAAGTACAATTGCCTCGATGTAGTGCCCATTTGCTTAACTACAAAACTGAGCACAATTACTTGTGCATGTCAACACAAATCCTCCCCAGAAAGAGCTGTGCTCCTTGAAGGATAAGTCAGCATTTAGGTCTCATGTCAGACATCACTGAGTTCTGACTGATACAGGAAGAGTCTGTATGGAAGCCATTTATACCCAGGAAAGCTGCATCTTCCTGTTAGCAGGCAGGCACGCAATCAGCAGTTGTTTCAGCACCCTCTCCCCCACTCACCGCAGGTAGATAGATCACACATCCCTCTTTCTCTTGCCACCCTAGGGCTTGCTTTTAGGAAGATTTAGCACCCAAAACCACAATAAACCTACAGCTAGAACTAGCATCTCTTAGAGTTATTTTGTTATTGAATACAGACTGCAAACTGAACCTAGCTTTTAATCCAAGGACAAGACAGATACAAGTTCTATTTAGCCTTTTAACTAGGGCCACTAGGAAGCTTACCGTAGTGAATTGAAGCAAGTCTCACAGTTGAGTAAGACAAGCTATGTCTCAATTTGAACTAGAAACTTTTAAAACAAAAAAAACCAAACCTCAATTTTGCTCATTACCTTTAAAACTCAAACTACTTCATCTTTAAGTAAAAGTGTCTTCACTCCAGGGATCAGGCCAGTAAAAAGAGAATAACTAACTTAAAAAACAAGTGAGTTGGAGTAAGTTAAGTTATCCCAAACAGAACCTATACCTCAGAGCTCACCCGCTGTTCTGCCTTTATATAGTGGTTAGCGCTAGTGTTGTAACAATGGAGGACATATGACTGACAATTCAGGGAAGCAATAAAAAAAAGCCATGATCTGTCCTGACCAATGAGAGCTAGAACCTGGGTGGGGCATAGGCCTGAGACCCAGGAATATTGTGATGTGTGGAAGTGCATGATCATTAACCCATGTGATTCCATCTGCTTCTGCTGGGTCTTTGATTGAGAGGCTGCCTACATTGCGGCTGGGAGGTGTAATGCCCAGCTCAGGTACTGTACACACATTAGCTCTGCTTGAGCTAGCATGCTAAAATAGCACTGTGGCCATGGCGGCTCAAGCTAGCTGCCTGAGTACAATGCTGCTTGACCCCCTGGGTATGTACTTGGGTGGCCAGCCTGAGCTGCTGCAGCCACACTGCTGCTTAAGCAGAGCTAGCACGTGTACCACTACCGGAGCTGGGAATCACACCTCCTAGCTGTGGTATAAACATTGCCTACGAGCAGCCAGTTTAATCCTGCCTACTGCTAGTTAGGACACCCCCGAAGCTACAGTTACTGGAGTTGACATAATAACAAATCAGTGGTAGGCAGCCTCCCATTTGAATTTCCTGGGATAATAAATATGACCTGGAAAGGGGGAGGAAGAGCTATTGTTGTTTTTGTTTATTTTAGAGTGTAATTAGAAAGGAAAAGATATACGCTGTCTAGTCATAGAGTCATAATGATTGACCAGGGACAAATTATCCTTTGCAATCATATAACAATAGAAATGATTATTATAGGTGGGTCACATAGTCTGGGAAAATAAATAAACATAAGAATTGATGCCCATGCAGATCTGATTGCAGGATCAGGGCTTATAAGGGGGGAAAACGGTGAAACTCACTATATGCTGTCAAATACACAGAGAAAATGAGCTGGAAAAACATAGACAATCATTTCCCTTGGTTATACGACTCTTAGGCCCTGCTCTTGCAAGCAGCTCCATGACAGCTGGCCTCCAGGGTTCTGAGCAGGGGCAGAGACCCACCCATGAGGATGGTACTGTGATATTTATATTAGTGGTATCCTTTTATGGACCTGATCCCACAAATACACACTTGCTTAACTTTACACACAAATGGTCCATTGTCACAGCAGTCCTCTGTCATGGTACAAATGTTTTCAGGCATTCCCATGCCCTGCTGTCCAGTGCCTGCCCACTCAAATCCATGCTGCAGAAGCTGGGAGAAATGGGGATAGGTCACGGATCTGCTCTGGCTGCACAAACACAATGTGGTTCTCTTTGCAGTGGGGAGGCGAGTGGTTTGTGGTCTTGATCTGAAAGTCCCTGGAACACAGTAAATTGTGATGTGACTCTTTTTTTCCGTATTCCGTATTTCCTGATGCTGCAGGGGCTGGTTTGGGGATGTGTGGGCATTTGAAGTGGTTTCCTTCTCCCCCTCCATTCAGGCTCCATCTGCAACTTTAAATATCATCTGCTTCCATTGGAATTGCCTCCCGGTCCCGTAAGCATATGTCAGCAAATGTCTGGTGCAGCAGAAACTCCAGCTGGTTCTTAAGGTTCAACGGCAGTGTAAATGGGCTTGGTCCACCTTCATGGCTCACCAAACCCTGCATTCAGTGATATGTAAAGGGGTGACAAGTGGCACAGACATCCCTACAGCACAGATTGCCAGATCTCCACCACCAGACTGGAAAGCCAATTCCCTTTTTCAGTCTGGTGCTTTCAAAACTGCAATGTTCTCCACCAGATGGCCACCTGTAAAGGAGAAATTGAGAACACTTAACATTGCCCCTGAAATAAATACAGCCCACCAGCCCAATCAGAAGCTTTAAGACATTAAATATTTTAAAACCATTAGTTCATGCCACATACCATTTCCAGCAGTTGCTCCTTTCCTGGGGGCTGCGAAAGTCGTTTGAAGAAACAAGGATAATGAAACAATCGTGTTCCAGAAATGCTGAAACGCATCTATATTGGTGGCTTTCCAAAGCAAAGTTCTGGTGTGTGTGTGTGTGTGTGTGGGGGGGGGGGGGTTCTTCCCTGCTTTCCAAGAAAAAATAAAGTATAATGGTGTGCGTGTGATTGACTTGGCAGGACCTTTGGCTGAGGAGACTGCACCCATTCTGCCCAAAGCCAGGAGCAGCACCCCATGGGCAGTAGGGGCAGGACCCTGGCAGAGCTGCTCATTGGCATCTACAAGAGCCAAGAGCAGTTTGACTTTTTGAGGAAAAGGGAGGAACATGCCACTGAGCAGGAGCCACGGGCTATGGAGAGGGAGGAAGGTTTTGTCCAGAGGCAGGGGGAATGAATGCTCCGGTTCCTGGAGCTGGACGCACGGTTCAGGGAACAGCAGCTCTCCCAAAGGCACCGGGAGCATGCCCTTTTGGAGTCCATGATACAAATGGTGGGGGAACAGATTTGGGTCCTGCCTGCCACAATAGCCACTGCCAGTACCTGAGAGCTGCCACCTCCTCCTCTGACTCCCCCTCCTTCTGCATCTGCAGCCCACCAAGCTGCTGAGATGGAGGACACCAGCCCCCATGATGCGGGGAGGCCACAGTACAACACAACATGCTGCACTGGCACCCAAAACTCCTCCCAGGGGGAGCCCTGTGACCATGCAGGAGACTGATGAGCCCAAGACTGGGCCTGAAGGTCAGCATGTGTCCAGCCCCCAAACCCCATACAGGAGACACCCCCAATTATCCCCCTGAAACGTTCTCCACAGCCATTCCCCCCTTGTCTGGGGAAGCGGTTCTTCCCTCCTGAGGGGGAAGGGGAGATGAAGGCCAAGGAGACGGGTCACAGGTAGTGATGTTATAATGTTCTTCAGGGCATCTGATTAGTTCTGTTTTGATTTTCTCAGTTCCTTTTTAAAAATGCTAAGTGTTATGCTACATGCACTAGTTTCAATAAATGTTTGCTTCCTTTATTGATATGTGGACCCTTCATTGGGGCTGTGGTGAACACCTACATTTTTTGTCCACCCTTCGGCTGTGGGACCCTCCAATCGGTGCCTTGAGTCATGTAACTGGCTGGGGCAGAGACCTGTAAAGTCCTCTCTGTCCTTCCCAGAACCACCTCCCAATCCCCAGTCCAATACAGGGAAACTAGAGACATGAGGAGAGTACACTGTGCATGGAAATAACTGGTAACTTTAAGACCTGGGGAAAGAAAAATGGGCTGGGTGAACTTCCCTGTGGGTTTTACAAAACAGAGAACAGGAAAAGCAAAGTGAAATACCTGTCATCACACCCTGAACAGCACTAAAATGCCACCTTCCTCCACCCCTCAAAAATTAGCACCACTTTGAACCCTGGGATTACTCACAGTTAACAGCCACACCCCCTCACCATCTATTCTCAAGGTTCTCACGCATTGAGCAATCCCCCTAAACTGTGGTGCAGCTAACAGTTGTGAGCATTAACACAAAATGAAAGTGCAATTTAACTTGGCAGACACCCTCCGCAGAACAATCATAAGCCAAAAGGCAGGGCCGGATCTAGGTTTTTTGCTGCCCCAGCGAGCCTTCAGCCACCCAAAGGCACACTGCACTACCAACCTGCAGCTGCTTAGTTTGTAGCTGAATTCCCATTCTGCCAGGTTGTTGATGTTGGGGTAGGGTTTCATTAGCCAGGATACAGTCTCAATGTCCTTAGCACCCTGGTGTCATGAACCTTCCCTGCGTGTCCAATGTTAGTGACTATGAACCTGCCTTTGAGGTCCACTAGGCCTTCAAGAACAAGTGAATAATACCATTTCCGACTGATGTGCTCACTCACTACTTGCAGGGGGTAAAGTATGGGATGTGGGTGCCACTGATGGCCCCACACCATTTGGAAATCCCATTTTCTGGAACCCAGCAAGAATTTCCAGAACTTTCATGATGGCGACCACCCATGGGTAGATGGGAGTGTTGTTAGTTTTGCAAACCGGCACCACAATGGGCCCAATAGTGGAATTCCCCACCCAAAAGTGGTTTGTGATTGAAACATAGCTGTCCAGCATTGCCAGCTTCCAGAGGGCAATAGCCACCCACTTCTACACCAGTACAGGTCTCCAGAACCAAGTGTTTTGCCAATGTAGGGTAGAAGCCAACTTCTCTCAGAGCTCCAGGAACATCTGCTTCCTCAGTCTGAACCTCTGCAGCCACATCTCATCATCCCAGGTTTCCAAGACAATATGATCCCACCACACTGTGCTGATCCTCCTGACCCAGAAGCAGCAGTCCAGTCATAGATATACAGTCACAACACCAGCAACCTCCTGCGTTTCTCTGTCATATAGCATCAGTGGATCAGTCACTGTCCCAGTCTCTCACCTTTGGCTTGTGAGAAAGGTGAGGCCATTCCACTGAGGTTCTTGCAGGTCGTGTACTGCAACACAGACACATTTGTCCTGCAAGAAGGAGCAGTGGCAGAACCACATCATCAGTCACTTGCTCCATGTCTTCCACCAAGATTCTCTAAAGATGTCCACGCAGTGTGCAGAGGCGGTCAAAAAAGCAAACAGGATGTTAGGAATCATTAAAAAGGGGATAGAGAATAAGACTGAGAATATATTATTGCCCTTATATAAATCCATGGTACGCCCACATCTCGAATACTGTGTACAGATGTGGTCTCCTCACCTCAAAAAAGATATTCTAGCACTAGAAAAGGTTCAGAAAAGGGCAACTAAAATGATTAGGGGTTTAGAGAGGGTCCCATACGAGGAGAGATTAGAGAGGCTGGGACTCTTCGGCTTGGAAAAGAGAAGACTAAGGGGGGACATGATAGAGGTATATAAAATCATGAGTGATGTTGAGAAAGTGGATAAGGAAAAGTTATTTACTTATTCCCATAATACAAGAACTAGGGGTCACCAAATGAAATTAATAGGCAGCAGGTTTAAAACAAATAAAAGGAAGTTCTTCTTCACGCAGCGCACAGTCAACTTGTGGAACTCCTTACCTGAGGAGGTTGTGAAGGCTAGGACTATAACAATGTTTAAAAGGGGACTGGATAAATTCATGGTGGCTAAGTCCATAAATGGCTATTAGCCAGGATGGGTAAGAATGGTGTCCCTAGCCTCTGTTCGTCAGAGGATGGAGATGGATGGCAGGAGAGAGATCACTTGATCATTGCCTGTTAGGTTCACTCCCTCTGGGGCACCTGGCATTGGCCACTGTCGGTAGACAGATACTGGGCTAGATGGACCTTTGGTCTGACCCGGTACGGCTTTTCTTATGTTCTTAAGATGGTGGTGGGGGGGGGGGAGAAAGAGAAAGAGAGTTTTCTACAGCCTTAGCTACAAGTCATTTGGCGTTTAGCTCATGCAGTAAGCTCCAGAGGTCCCAGGTTTCATCCTGCCCACCCGCAACTGGAGTCTGTTGGTTACACTTGCTCCCTTTTCCCCCCCCTGTACTGGTTCCTGATTTTAATAATGCAGACTATGAGCTAGCATGGCAGACTGGACTACAGAGTGAGGAGAATGAGAAACTATAGTCACTCGTGAGAGATTTTCCGGTGACCCTCTTTTGGTTCTCCTCCAGTGCAGCCAATAATCTGGGCATTAAGTGAATGAGGATACAAAAAAAAAAAAAAAAAAAAAAAATGGGGAAAAGCTCAAGGTTTTCCCAAGCACAGTCCCTCCTGTGCATGAAATGAGGCAGGAGTCCTGTTGAAAAAAGTGCAATGTGACCATGCAACTAGAGACTGTATCACAATTATGGCTGAGCAAAGAATTGATTTTTTTCAGTTCGGTGGCTAAACCGAAAAACCTGGAAGAAAATTCACTGTTTCAAACCAAAAAAAAAAAATTGTTTGGGTCAAAATGAAATGCCAAAATGGTTCATTTTGACATTTTTTGGAAACAAACTGTTTCAACATATTTGGACATATTGGGGGGGGGGGGGGGGGAAATCAAGGTTATTATTTTTTCCTGATGAAACAATTCACACAACTCAATTCAAGTTCATGATTACTTTTGGTGTCCTGAAAAATACATTTTTGATTAATTTACTATTTGCCAGAAATTTTTTGCCCAAGATAGATATGCACAAAACAACCTTTCGTCTAGCATTTTCTAACTTGAGAGCTTGACTTTTCAACTGTAACACTGTTCTCTCACTGTAGGTTTCATGCAGAATAGCATATAAACTAAGGAAATTACTTCCTGCAGTAAGTATAGGGAAATAGCATATGTCATATTCTAGGGTGGTAACTAGATAACCATCAGCTTTTTAGTGGTGACAACAGTAGTATTTTCATTATGAAGGTCAACCCAACCATGCCTTCAAGGACATTTGCTTTGCATTTAAATAAGTTCACAGAAATTTCCCCATTCTCTCAGCTGTCTCATGGAAGAGGCTAATTATATATAGCTGCTCCTTTGTTGAGCCATTATTCATATTGATAGCTGCATCCCATCTTGCATCTATTTTCCCTGAGCAAGCTTCTGGAGTAGTAGGTCTTATCAACTTCCTAGAGATTTTTGTTTGACTTTCACATCATCCTTCTCTATGATGACCTATTCCTTGCCCCTCATTCTCTCTTGCTCTTACTACATATAGTTGATATGGAAAAGACCTTTTCTGTCTTCTAGTCCATCTCTCTAAGCCTGCACAAACTCCATCTCCACAATATAGCTTCTGGTTTTATTCACTCCAGGTTTGAAAACTTCATTCAGTTGCTAGACAATTGGTTTTTCAGAGCTTAACTAAAAAATACATGTCCCTCGGATTAGCCTAACTCCTCAGGGGAGGGATGGCCCATGTCCAGTACAGTGGGACCATCACAGTCTTAAACTCCTAGTTGCTACTAGGTACATTCCAGTTGCTCTGTTTTCCCTGTGAGAGTTTTCAATGGCCCTCCCCCTATTAAGCTTTTTCATTTTCTTCCTTTTACAGTGGCTGCATCACTTACTGCTATCCTGAAGTATTGCTCCATCCTTGCATACGACTTTCAGAGAACTCTAGCTAAACTTCAACAAACAAAGTAGTGCATTAAAGGACTTAAGATTGTAAAGTCAAACCTTCAAGTTAGGAAATGCCCAACTCAAGGTTGCTTAGCCTTCCTGCAATGCCAATGGTAGACTTTTGCTGTTGTATTCAGAGGTAGTTACTTAGCCACTCACAAAGAGATGCTGTTACATTCATAATGGTTAGGTTACTTCTCCAAGATGCATTGAGCTAGCGTCTCTTCCCCCCCTTCCACAGCCTGGTTAAACCTTATGTCATGTGCCACAATAGTGATGACCCCACCCAGTTTGGTCCCACTTGATACTTTAGTTCTTTGCCATGAGACGACACCTGAATTCCAGCAGCTGGAGTTACTTAGGTAGCAGGCAAGAAGCTGCGCATGTACAAGAAAGCTTCACTCATTAATCTTTTAGGGGTTCCTCAGTTAGGAAAGATGGTACCTCCTGTTGCAAAGATATTGATTTAGCTGCTTACTGGAGTGTGAAACTAGGGGTAAGAGGGAGTTCTATGGGATAGTGGTGTCGTTGAGGTCACCCATGGGGGTTTAAAGTATTAATCTACTTCAGAATTATGTTTGCTCTTGCTGTATGGGAAACAAGCCCCTTGGCGAGAGCAAACAGTCTTCTTTTATCTCGGCTGACTGGAAGAGGTGAAAGGGGGACCCAGCCTAGAAAATGCAGCTGTGGAGTGGTAGCAGCAGGGTCTAGCTCAGTCACTCCCCTAGTAGATACTGCTCTAGCCATGCTGTGTTATCTAATGGACAGAAGCAACACCTCTGCTGGTCAACCTTAGTGTTGACACTTATCATTCAGTGCTGACTAGGACACTCCACCATGTGTCCAATAAGCACATGCTTCAGGAGACCCACAGAGCACTTCCCTGGAGAGGAACGCTTATATAGTTTTGTTTCTTCCTGCATCTATGAGAACATGTACGGATACAAGTTGCACTTCTGCTGCTACATGCACACATTTTAAGAGCCAGGAGTTGCTAGTGCCCACCCTTAAGCACAGGTAGTTCACCCTGATTCAGGAAGGACAAGAGTCATTCCCCCTCCTCCTGCCAGCTGCATGGTGAATGTTAGAGGTAGGCTGCAACCTCTGCAAAGTTTCACACTTTAGACACACAGACGTTCACCCAGCCTGAGTAATAAGCAAGGTCGGTCTAACAAAGGAGCAGGGCTCCTGCTCCCAGCTTAAGATCGGGTTAGGGGAACAGTTAGTGAGACATGAACACCACTCAAGAATCAAAGCACAGATGTTTAGTCTCAAAACTAAACTGGTTTTCAGTAGAGATCTTAGTCACATCTTTTCACATACAGGCAGCTTTTACATTTTGGCCAACCACACGGCACCAGCTTTGCTTCTTTGCTAGCGTTAAATGCTTAGAAGTGTTGCAATACAAACAGTTTATTACTTAGAGTATAGGGGAGACTAGATATCAGCATCTCGGCGTCTAGCCAAACACCTGCTGCATTAGAAAGAAATCCTCGGGAAATTTTTGCTCTAGACACCTGCACAACAGGTGTCTGTTGTTCTATTTTTATGGCCTACTAATTCAAGGTTTACACCCTCCATATACAGGCAATTTGTACTAGGCTGTGAAATGATCTAGACCATGCTTGAAGCACCACTGACTAGGTTAGGTGTCCTAGTACTCTATTCCTTCCCACACAGCTTCGATTAAGTGAATAGCAATACAATACATGACTGATAGATGAGAACTACATGTTTGATATGTACCATGCACAGAGAACCACCTTAAGGTCTCAAGCCTAACACTAAGGGATGTTCCAGCTTAAGGAGTATTATCTAACCCATGGTGTTGCCTAAGTGTGGGTGGGGAATGTAGTTCAGAGCCCACACAGCTCATCAATACCACTTCAGTTGATTTCCTGCAAGATTATGCTAGCACTAGGATTCTATAGCAGGCTTGGATAGGTGGACTTTCAGCCTCCTCTCGGAGGAGAGCTGCAATTCTTTGGGATACCAGGTTATTCTTCCCCATCAGCTTCCTTATAACTAGAAAAGTAATGCTTGTGTTTGACAAGGATGCTAGCAGGGTTCTCTAATCTGTCTCCACCCTGCAATCTTCCTGGTGCTGCAATTCTGCAGACGTTCTGCCACAGGAGGTAAAGGGTCCCACTAGCCAGGAAAGGTGAGCATTATGCACCACATATTCAAACAGTTCATCCACATATTCCTGGGCCTTGAGCAGCTTCTGCTTGCTGCAGGTCAGGATACTGGTGGACAGGCCCTGGAAGGAGCTGGCCTTGGAGAAGACAGCATGGACCTCTTGCAGATTGTGATGAGCCTGCTGCATCTTGTCCTGAATGCTGGTAGGAAGGCCTTGGATGATAATGACTAGGTTCAAGCACATAGTCTGCAGCTGCTGGGTGATTCTCCAAGACATGACCAGAACCAGGGTATCCACCTGCTGGGGTAAAGCAAGTCTGTGTTTGAGAATATATTAATGGGCAGGATAGAGCATCACTGCCAACATGAGTTAGTATCCAAGTACCTCTAGCTGTGCAGATCCCTTGTCAATTACTGCAAGCTCCTTCTTAGTCCACTCCAGCCACAACTGGTGCAGCTTCTGCTGACCCTGCTGTAGTTTCTTACCCACACTCTGCTTGACAGTCTGAATCTGAAGTGGGGACAAGAACAAGGTGTTTTCAAACTTTACTGTAGGAGGACCAGCCTATGAAGCAAAGGGTACCAGTACAGACAGTCTGCTGGACAGAAGTGTCAGACAAGTCTCCCATGGATATCAGAGATGATTGCAGTCATGTAGGTTAAGCCAGAATACTTTAGAGGAAAGTTTTATGTGGTTTGCCCTTTGGGGCAGGGTTGTCCCAAAAAGCTACTAGCACAGACTAAGGACCACCTACCAGGTCAATGGTGTGCTGGATCTGAGAGAGGTTCTCCTGCATGCTCTGATGAAGCAGTCTCACTTTGCCCATGGACTGCAGGTAGGCACACTGGCGGAGTTCAGTGGACAGAGACCCCAGACGCACAAAGTACTTCTGCTGCTGTTCCACAGAAGCCACCTCAAACCCCTTCACAGAGGCTGCTAATTTAGCTAAGGGAGAGAAGGATACACAATTTAGGCATCCCTGCCAGTGCAGAGGCTTCAGTCAGCAAGACCATGGCTATTTCAGAGCCCTCATTAACATCTGGGTCAGCAGCCTTTTCCCTTAGGAATACATCACCAGTATCTTCACCTCCATGTTCCTCTCCATCAGCTCCCTGGAAGGTAGGTGTTCCCCATCTAAGTGGTATTTGCCACTTGCTTGGGAGCCTCCCCCTGCCTTACTACATTCCATTTCCAGTGCCATGTAGGTTCCCCAGAAGAGAGACTGACTGGAGATTCAAGGAATTACAGTTACCATTATTGATGACCATTACCTACATTTGTTTCCACAGCAGAGTCTATGGGAATCATTCCTCTGGGTGCATGTATCTAAGTAATGTTTTAACAGCCCTTTAGTCAGAGTAATAGGATTGAGACCTAGATCATTGGCACATGAGAGAAAACTAGTGCAAGGGGAGTCCAAGACTTATGCTTTGGGAAGGCCAACTGCTATGGTGTACTAGTGTCATCCAGGTATTTCCCCAACCTAGTGCATCATCTGTGATGGGGAGGGAGTGATCCACCAGGTCTGCTGATTTCCCCTGCATAGCTTCTGCTCCGCTCACAGCCACAGGCCCCACTCTGGAGCCCATGACTGTGCTCATGCTGCTGGTTACTGCTGATTTTGCTGCCTGCATGGTCTTGTCCAGCACCTCAGTCACTCTGCTGTTCATGGCATCCCTGGTACCTGTCACCAACTCTTTGGCATCCAAAAGAACCTAGAAAAGGTCAAAGGTCATCACTTCATGCTACTTCACATTCATGACTGTTTCAAGGAGGGAACTAAAGTTACAGGATAGAAGCAGATGTGACCCCTCAAGGGATGCTTGCAGAGAAGACACCATGTCAGTGGCGTAGACACCACTAAACTGGTAGAAGGCCACAGCAGGGGTCAGAAGTGCATAGCCTCGCTGGAGAGTCAGTTTACTCTAGTTAGTGGTCTCACTTTAGGCATCCAAGTTTGGAAGCTTTGGCACAAGGTTTAGCTAGCTACAGCAGTGAGGAAGTGGTCAGTTCCCACCATACCCAGCCTTGAAACTCGAGGATTGACAGCATTTAGCTACAAGCTAGATAGAAATATCAGACCAAGGCCCTCCCTTCCATCTAGGACCTCAAAAAGCTAGTTACCTTATCAGTTGACTGTTGAAGGATTGGCAGTTTCTCCTCCAGCTTATCCAGTCCTTTGCAGGCAAATTCGTTTGCTGCTGCAACTGTAAAAGTTAACACTAAGAATTAAGTTTCCCAGTTTTTTTTTTTAAAAAACAAAGAACTCTAGTAGCTGATAGTCCTTCCTGCTCTTTGATTTTCTGGTTCTGTAATATCCTTGCCATAGGCCAAGGACACAGACACTTTCTCGAGTGTTACAGTGTTTGCCTATAGCATATTGTGGGAAGTGTTTCTGAGTAGAGAGTGTCTCACTGAAGGAGACTTCCCCTTTCTCAATTAGATTTCATGGGCAAGCTTCATTTATAGGGTTGTTAACCTACCCCAGGAAAAACCTTAACTTGGCATCTCCTTGCATGTTATGGGAGCCTTTTACTATAAGCCAGTGCCAATACCACATGTAATTACTCAGTGGAAACGTCTCCAGACAAGAGACTCCGAGCATAAAGCAAGACCTCTGTTGTGACCTCATTCTTTCCCCAGACACGGCACTTGTTAATGCTGACTATTAGCAAGTGTTACTGAGGTTGTAATTGAGGTTTTGCATTGTACCATGAGGGAGATTACTGTGTAGTACATTTCCTTATCTGTCAAAGGCAGAAGGAAGCTCTGATGCTGCCAAGGGAATTTACCCAACCTTAATCCCTTAAGACAGTTTGCTTACACAGTTTGTTTAATATAGAAAGTGTAGGAGGGTTCTAGAGGCATGGATGCCTCCCAACTTCCTCTGGCATGTGGGGATATGCAGGGAACCCAGCTGTTCCATCTTTAGGCTTTAACACCAGTGGTGTCTGAAAACCAAGAGCAGGTGGAAACCTTGCAGATGCTGCATCTGGTCTGTTGGGGGCAGCCACAGCTCCTCAGAGTCAATGTGCAATCTTCAAAGGCTAGATATCTGTCAGTGCTGGAGCCCAGAGCTTCTCACCCAATAACCCTAGATTTCACTCCTGGGCTAAGCAGTGGTTCTCAGCATAGATTCTCACTTCACTTTCCTAACGAGGATACGATACAGGGTGGCCACCTTCCACGATGGAAGCTGCTGACTGACATCCAATTGGAGACAGAGCTACCTGTGACAGATAGGGCTCTCAAGGATATTATGGGAAATTGCCCTTATTGTATTAAGTTTACCTCTCTAGGGGGAGATGTAAAACCTGGGAGTTCAAGGGGCTATATTAAGAGTATGCCAGTCAAGTCCAGACTTCTGGGATAAGTGTTAAGTAGATTTCCTGGGGAAGTCTCTAGGTGAAGTTAGTCACAGCTAGGGAATTTGCATTATGCAAAAATCCACCACTTCGGACTACACCTGTCTGCTGATTGACATTCTGTAACAGGCAACATCAGAAGCTCAAGCTTACAAATAGCTGCTCTGCTCCACCTTTGTTCTGGTTTGAGATCCAAGATGAACTTTTAGCCACAGAGAAACCTACCTGTGGTGTTTTGAAGACTAAAAAGCTATCAGAGCCCTAAGATGGAGTTGAGGGTGACCTCTGGTAAGCTTGTAGTAGGTGTAGATTTTTTTATTGCTTAATGGTTTTTGCTCTAATGCAGTCCTTAATGAGGAATGGTTCCTACTGCTGCTAGGGTTACCAGGCGTCTGGTTTTCAACCAGAACAGTCAAAAAGGGACCCTGGCAGCCCCAGTCGGCAGCACTGACCAGGTGGTTAAAGTCCAGTTGGCAGCACAGCAGGGCTAAGGCAGGCTCTCTGCCTGCCCTGGCTCTGCATGGCTCTTGGTAGTGGCTGGCATATCCCTGAGGCCCCTAGGCACAGCCAGGGAGGCTCTGCATGCTGCCCCGGCTCTGCAGCTCCCATTGGCTAGGAACTGTAGCCAATGGGAGCTGCTGGTGCAGGCAGCGCATGGAGCCGCCTGACCATTCCTCTGCCTAGGGGCTGCAGGAACATGCTAGCCACTTTGGGGAGCCACTTGAATTAGGCACCACCCAGAGCCTGCACCCCAAACTGTGCCCCAGCCCTGAGCCCCCTCCTGTACCCTTACTCCCTCCCAGAGCCTGCAACCTGCACCCCCTCCTGCATTCCAAACCCCTCAGCCCCATCCCCTAGCCTGGAGCACCCTCCTTCACCCCAAACCCCTCATCCCTGGCCCCATCCCAGAGCCCACACCCCCAGCTGGAGCCATCACCCCTTTCTACACCTCAACCCCTTGCCCCAGCCTGGTGAAAGTGAGCTAGGTTGGGGGGCCCCTCAGGGAAGGGGCAGGGGTATTAGTTTGGTTTTCTGTAATCAGAACGTTGGCAGCCCTAACTGCTGCCTCAGGAGGCAGTCAGTCGTTCATTAATTCCATTGTAAAATGGTATGGCTGAGAAGCTGCACCAAGCCAGCGGTGGGAGTAGAATGTAGTAAACAGTTTGACCCTGCCCTATGGGGTGGGGAGCAGGGAATCAGGGTATTGATTGCAGGGGATTGTGAAGAGTGTGCATGCTGCATAAAGATTATCCCTTTGTCAAAAACCCAGCCTCCCTAAAAAAAAAGTTTTGATTAAAGTTGTCTTTTTTTTTAAAAGCAAAAACTGAAAGCTAAGGTGTGATGAGATGAAGTCTATTGTAACTTTCTTTGGAGGAAAATACTTGATCTTCAGAAAAGATCTGTCTAATATGGCAGACCCCATTTCCATCCAGCAGCTGTGTTACTATGTCCTCCAACCACTAGGGGACACGCCCCTGCAAGGTTAAAATAGAATCCAGGAGACCAGATCCCAGCATTAGTGTTGTCTGGACAATAGTTGTGTAGCTCCCTGGTAAAGTGTGCCACATCCCCCTCCAGTGGAGTTCCCAGAGCAGAACAATTACTCCTCTAGCACACGTGGCAGAAGTGTGGGCTGAAGGTTCAAACCCTGCTGATTTCCCCCTCCTCCATGGGTTATCTGAAGGATTGCCCACGGTAGAATTCCTTAGCCTTTGTGAATGGAATAAGTCAGGGGTAGGCAACCTATGGCACGCGTGCCGAAGGCGGCACACGAGTTGATTTTCAGTGGCACTCACACTGTCCGGGTCCTGGCCACCGGTCCACGGAGCTCTGCATTTTAATTTTAAATGAAGCTTCTTAAACATTTTAAAAACCTTATTTACTTTACATACAATAGTTTAGTTATATATTATAGACTTATAGAAAGACTTTCTAAAAACATTAAAATGTATGACTGGCACGCAAAACCTTAAATCAGAGTGAATACATGAAGACTCGGCACACCACTTCTGAAAGGTTGCTGACCCCTGGTTTAAGTCATCCAGTGAAGTTTCCTTGGGCAGTTTATACTAAAACCCCCAGGCTCAAGCATGTTTCAAGTTTCACTGCATTTAAGTCTATGGTCACAGTGGCAAGAGTTTTGTTTGAGTGGCAAGGTAGCCCTTGCCCTTTTAACCCATTAACCAAGGAATAGTTAGTAGAAAAACTCCAGGTTGATTCACACATTTGGCGACACTTTCTCCACATGAGGTTGAAGCCAGCTTTCGCCAGCTAAATCCAATCTCGGCAGTGCCTGTAATTCATGTTTGTTAGCCATTTTGGCTATTTTCCTCCCAGTTACTTTATGTTGTGCAGGAGACATTGTCCCTGCAAAGTGAAGGCTTTTGTCACCAAACATCTTAAGGGTTACTTGTGTGATCAGACACCACCTACCCCTATTACCGACACTTGTTGCACAGCTGTTTGGCAGTTACTTTTCAGCAGTGATCTGGGTTGGAGGTCAGAGTTACTCTCTGAATGTGATAGGGGCGGAGTCTCTTAGCAAGTACAAACTTGCTCTTGCTAAGAAGGATCAAGCTTTTGTATAGTGGAGACAGGCCACCCACTGCAGTGAGAGGTTAGTTGCGCACATGGCCCCTTCCAATCACCTGTTCCTCAACCACACATTCAAAGAATTGCATGTATAGGTACAGCCACTACACCAGTTAAGCCCAATAATGGTAAGTCTCCATTAGAGAGGCATTGTTCAGATGCTGAAAGACAAACTCTGACCTGAGTCACTGAGTGAGATAGAGGGGAGTGGCTTCCACCTAGGAGATGAGCCAGCATGAGGTTCTCATGTGGGATTTTACACAACTGAAGCCTGTGTGATCACTTGGAGACACCAACACCCCCACCCCACATACAACTTTATGTCATGGTTTACTCACTCTGAGGTTCAAGTTTAGTCAGAACCAGCTGTGCACAGTTGATTGTAGCTTCAGTCATAGTCTTCACTCCTTTAGCTGCCACATCACACAGAGATCTGATGTGGGGGTGGCTCTCTTTAGTGGAGGTGTAGGCCATGGAAACCAGATCACAGGCAGAGCTGACCAAAGGCAAGTTGGCCACCCTGCTCACCACATTCTGGCAAAGAGAGAAGTCACACCAAGAAGAGATCTACTGTGGAATGAAGGGAGGTTTGACTGTTTTCCCCACACACTTAACACATTAGTCAAAGAATGAGAGAAACTCCCAGTCCTCTATAGACTGGAAGGTTAAGTGACTCTCCAGCCAATTATGGCTTTTGTACTTGATGCATTTAACTATTCAGTAAGGGAATGTCCTTGTCTACAGCTGTGGGATTTGAATCTCAGAATTTCAGCTAGAATTAGACCCCATGTGCTTCATGGAAATAGAGCAGTGATTTCAGTCACCAGTTACCTCTCCCAGGTTTGGCAGCATTATTCATGACTAGTCAAGTTTTACAAGGCCATAGACCCTTGGAGAGTCTGCTTATAGAGCCTGAAGGATGCTGCTGCAGATTTGTCTGGTGTTTGTTAGTGGCCAGATAGCGGCAGGGTGGCATAAAACATGGGCTACCAACCTGCTGTGCACGTTCCCTGCTCTCTGGGGTGTCAGCAACAGGAGTTTGGGTCTTGTTTGCAGACATTGTCTAGTCAGACCACTAAAGAGGAGAGAGATAGAATAGTTACACTTCAGAGCTTTGTCCCTTCCCTAGACAGTATTGGTGCATGGCTGTGAAAAGGGAGCCCAGTATAAAGACAATATGCTCGCCTCTTCAGTTTGTCAGGGCTCAGTGGAGAGCACAAAAGCCTGACCTTCAAGTAAAATTCATCCATTTAGATTAATTACAAGTGCACCTACCCAAAGCTCTGGCTATCTTACAGTAATACAAGTCACATTACTAGGCAATCAATATATTCCAAAAGTGCTCCAAGTCAGCTGCTGGAGGAACCAATCAGCCATAGAACCTTCAGCAGTCGACTTCCCCACCCTACTCTCAAACAGTTATTTGTCCCCTTGTTAGTAGTTATGTGATTGAGAGTAGTTTGACTTCCCCTCCCTGGTTTCAGGGTTAAGATCTAAGGCTATAAAAAGGAAGCAGTTGGTTTATCATATGATCACTAGTAGCCCTACTGAGCAGATCTATGGCACTCAGAGTAAGACACTCTCAAGCAGAGCCCTAGCCACTTACAGGGTTTAGACTAGTAAGTAACATTCACAGGACACTCCCACTAAGTGTTATGAGGGTACTAGAATCCAAGCTTGACAAGAACTACTGTGCAAAGGTCAACAGCTCTTCCCTCACCACCAATTAGAATTTGAGGCCAAGTTGATGTGGTAAGACAGACCAAAACAATCCACAGTAGTGAACCATTGCCTGAAGCCACCTTCACACCTCAAGTTATATAGGAGGGTTTCCATCTTATCTGAAGGTTTTAGTGTTTATTAGATTAGGGCTCCTAATGCAAGTGAGATTAAGCATGGTTTTCCTGAACTATGCAGTATAACTATGCAGGATCTGAGAAATACAAACCAAACAAGGGGAATTTGGGGAGGTGAAAGCTACCCTTCTTACGGCCTTCAACTAGTAGGCTTTGCTACTATTTACTTCAACAATTCCAAGCAACTCTATTTGAACAGAAATAAGAACAAACCGCTTACAATAAAGCATTTACTTTAGAATAAAAAGTAACTTCCATACCACTTCTAAACAACTTTGCCTCAGATTTAAAGAGCAAAAGAAAACCTCTTACCTAATAGATGAAAAGTTGTCTTTACCCAACAGGTTTAACATGATAGAAGCCAGACCATCTTCTGCCTTTATGTATGGGCAAGTGATGTCATCATGGGAGGGGAATCAAAGTACTGACAGCTTGGGGAAGCAGTGAGAATGAACCATACTGTGCCTTGACCAATGAGGGATGGAATAAGGATGAGCAATTGGGAGAGAAAGAGAGAGATACAGACTTCAATTAAGTTGCAATTGTTCATTCACCTCATGCAATTCAAGCTGATTCTTCTAGTTCTTGGATTCTAATGAGCCAATGGATTTTAAAAATACACAGAGAGCTGACCTAACATGTTTATGGTAATTGCTTTTGGGTGGCAATGTTACAAGTAGCAAAGCCATGGCTGAATTAAGGAGCTTGCTCCTCCTGATTGTCAATAAAACTTTTGCACTCCCCCCTCTCCTTCTTGTAGAATGCCACTTTTCCCAGATTTTTCTTAGAGCATGTTTTAAATGTTGTTGGTATTATTGACTTGCCTCTAAGGTCATGCTGGTATTGTACTGATTAACTGTACTCAGATGGAGAGAACACTTTTTTTCCCCAAAAACCTTTAAGACATTACCTAGACTAGCTTTCTTGTGCGTATTAATTTCATGATTGTAAGATCCAACCTTTCAGGACTTTCCAGAGCTGGAAATAAAAACTGTCCCATTTAGCAAGGGTAGATTCCCAACTTTCCTGTGGTGTGAGTATGAGGGAAGAGACGCTTCTATGAATACTTCTATGTAATAATGGTATGAATATTGTAAGTGACCTGGTCAGTAAGGTAAAGTTACTGTATAACAATGGTGGGTTATTGGAATTTCTGATATGATTGTATCTATCTAACTTAACAGGGGGAAAACAACACAATACATGTGGACAAGGCCACCCCCCACACACACTAGAAAGACAATGGAGCAAGCTGCTAGATTCAAAGATCCTGTCTCCCCCAAGTTGCAGGCCTTCTTTCGCCGAAGTTAGAGCCTGGAGATTCAAAAAAAAAAAAAATCCTTTCTTAGTGGGGGACACTTGTCAGAATCTGACTCCAGGGAGACAGGTGGACACAGGGAGGGAGTCTAAGCAGTAGGGCCTTCCCAGATCCAGGGAACGATATGGCCTTAAGGAAAAAGTAGACTAGTCTGTTCTATTGTTTTTAAGATCTGTTTGCTCTGAAAGCTTTTGTTCTAAGCAAATAATACTTTGCTCTAGGGAGGCTGCTTGGTCATTGTTTTACCACTATCATTGCTCCCAAACTGAAAAGGTACAGAACTGCAGGTACTGAACACGTCAGGCCTGCTGAGGTGTAGGCGCTGGAACAGGTTTTTATAGTGGGGTGCTGAAATCCTGTAAATGATAGAAACCACTTCAAACCAGGGGATGCTGCCACACCCCCAGCATCCCTAGTTCCAGCACCTCTGTGCTAAGGTAATCACAGTTAGCACCTGGGAACTGCAATCCAAGGCTCAGTCTGAGAGTAGGAGAACCACATGATCCATCCCGAGTGAGGTGACAGCTTGTGGCCTGGAAGGGGTGCACTTAAATATACCAGGAGTGGTTGGAGATGCTATTACAAATTACCCATTTTAACCCTGAGAAGAGGGGAAGGGAAATCATAAAGTGACGATCCTAAAACTTATCATTGGTCCAAGCCTGACTATTGCCTAGCCTGGGCCTTAGGTGAGTGTCATTGTTTATAGCAGTGGTTCTCAACCTTTTTGGGCTCAGGACCCATTTGTAAGTATTTATGACTGGTCGCAACCCAGTAAATAGTCTGGGGATGGAGGCTCTGGGGCAAAGCCATCACTAGGCATTTTAGTACCCAGGGTGAACAAGCATATTTGTTCCCCCTACCAGAGGCAGCACATGGGGGCACATAGGCTCATGTGCCCCCCCCCCCCCCCGATTTTTTGGTTGTGCCCTCCCAACCTAGACAGACTGGGTGTCTGGCTGAGGTGAGTCAGGGGATGGAGGTGGTGTGCCCTCCCTGAGCCCGCTGCATGGGTAGGGTTACAACCTGGCTGGTATTTGACTGGCCTAGCCGGGTTTTTTACTGATTTGCCAGTTGCCAGAAAAATAATTTAATCTGCTGGGGGTCAGGGGGTTATGTGGGTCTAAGATTTGCATAATTATCACACTACACTGGGATCTCTAATGTTAAACGTTTCTGTGTCCAGCTAAAGATACTGCAGTGTTCCCACTTCCGCAGTTTAGGCAATAACAGATCAAAACTGTTGATAATACAGCAGCTGTCTGCCCACCAACACACAAGCACACTGCGCATGTGTGTGAGAGACGGTTTGAGTCATGAGAGCGTGAGGAGATGTGCAATGTTATCAATCTTATATGTGTTATCTCTCTACATACTATACGTGGCTGTTGAAGGGGGGTTGCGGAGTTGCCTTGTGGTTGGGGGTTCTGGTTGCGACAGGCTTGTCTTGTGGGGGGTGGTGTCCGTTTTTTGCATTTCAAAGGTGGTGACCCTACACGTGGGGCTGATCCCACCGAGCCCCGTCGACTCCCGCCACACATGGCTGGCCCTAGCTGCCTGGCATTGCCGGCCCAAGCCACTCCCGCAGCTTTGCATCCTGGGCAGCTGCCCCACCCTGGTTATGGCCCTGTCCTGGGGTGGTTTCCTTCAGATCCTGCCCCCCAGACTCCTGTTATCTTGACGGCTGGGCCTAACTTGAGTGGCATTGGGATCCCAGAGGCTGCAATGCCTAGAGCAGGGAGGCAAGCTCAGCCAGCCTTGTGGGACAGGAGCCTCAGGAACTACCACATCACCTTTTGAAACATTCTGGTGACCCAGTTTTGGGTGCTGACCCACTGGTTGAGAAGCCCTGCTGTATAGGATGAGTGGGAGAGTCAGGAGACAATGTCACTTTTGTGGGAAAAGAATATTTTTCTGACAGGCTGAGGTTTCTTTAAGATGCAACTGTTTGAAGCTGCTCAGAGACCCAGAGTGTAGATGTAGTCCTACTGGAGTCAGCTGAGGACCCAATCCTTCAAATTGTTCCATGTGTCTAGCCCAGGGGTCGGCAACCTTTCAGAAGTGGTGTGCCGAGTCTTCATTTATTCACTCTAATTTAAGGTTTCGCGTGTCAGTCATACATTTTAACCTTTTTAGAAGGTCTCTTTCTATAAGTCTATAATATATAACTACACTATTGTTGTATGTAAAGTAAATAAGGTTTCAAAATATTTAAGAAGCTTCATTTAAAATTAAATTAAAATGCAGAGCCCCCCGGACCGGTGGCTAGGACCCAGGCAGTGTGAGTGCCACTGAAAATCAGCTCATGTGCCGCCTTCGGCACGCGTGCCATAGGTTGCCTACCCCTGGTCTAGCCCCTTGTATCCGCACCAAGCTCCATTGACTTCAGTGGACCCCACAAAGGTGCAGGAATATGCCCAAGCAGAATAGTTCATAGGATCAAGGCCTTAGTGTGCAGAGTACAGCAGTCTGCCTGCACTTAGACCTTCCTGGAAATGGCACCCTACCAAGTAACAGCTGGTAGTCAGCACAAGCTTGTCCTACATGTACGGAGTAGGTAACTGGGATTGCCATTAAAAAGTCAGCATTTAGCCAGTTACAGAGTATACGCTTGAGAGGAAGGGTGGTCTAAGTAGGTAGGGTGTTAGTCTAGGGCTTGTGAGACCTGAGTTCAATTCCCTGCCCTAGACTTCTGTATGACCTTAGGCAAGTCCTGGCCCACACCCTTGATGGTATTTAAGTGCCTCACTTCTATTGATATCAATGGAAATTAAAAGCCTAAGTACTTCTGAGGATCTGGGCCTTGGTGCCTTAGTTCCCCAAGTAGTATTTCCCTACCCCCCAGCAATGTCATGAGGCACTCAGATACTGTCATGAGGATGGCTAGATGGATACAACAGATACTAGCTGTGTGTCTCCGGCAGCCATTGCTGGTAACTGCAGGTGCATAATCACTTTTTAATGGCATTTGCCATATAAAGAGCTTTGTGCAATGGGCTTTCCTAGCTGACTATCTCAGGATTCTAAACATGAGCTTCACAGAGTTCTTTATCTGTTTTGAAACTTGTCTGTGAGCTGGTAAAATGAGCCTGTTGCAATGAGCACAGCAATGCTGGAAAACATCAGAATGAGTGGCACACAATCCCCATCATGGGGAGAATAAGCGCAATCTCATTCTAAAACCACCTTTTCTCTCCTTTGGAGCTTTTCTGCAAGACAATATTCCTCTGAGGATGAAATTTCCCATGGTTAGGCCCTGATCCTGCAATGAGCACCATGCCAGAGGATCCCTCTTCCCACAGAGTCCCACTCAGGTCAGGATCAGGGTCAATGTCATTTTCCATCACTTATGACATTTTTTTATTTGTCATTGAAATGTCTTCAGCTATGTCAAACTTCATCACTTAAGCTTTCTTACAACGCTTGGTGCCGGAACTTGTATTGCTGAGTCACGCATTCATTAATGAGAAAAGCTTTTCCTAACTAGCAACTGTTGTGACGTAGGCTGTGCCTTCCAAGACAGACCAGCTGGATGAAAGGTAGCTGTCAATCAAAGAGCTGGCGGTCTCAATTGGTGTCACATGTGGTGAACAAGTCACTTTCCTCCTAGGATCCTCTCCTCCTGCCTAGAGCTGCAACCACATTCCATCTCCCATTGGTCAGGACAAGCAATGCACCTGGCTTGTGTGAGCTCCCCATTTGCTAATGTCAGTAGCTGTATATTAAGGGCAGAGTGAAGGGTGTATTGTATGGTGCTTGGATTGGTGAGTAGAGATTCAGGCAGGAACAGAGGTGAGTGGGCTGGTTTCTAAGTGTTAGACTTGTTTAAACCCTGATGGTTCTGTTATTTAATACAGTATAGTCAGTTGTTTTTCCTTGCTGTACCAAGATGGGAGGGAAGAGGAGTAATTGTTTTTAAGCAGAAGGGTGATTTTCTATTGCCTATCTCTAACTAAGAGAGAGAGACCTATTGTCCTGCTTTAATGCTCTTAAATCTAAATGTATTCCTAAGTGCTTGTTGAGTAAAGATTTTGGTCTCCATAGGAGGTGGCATTCTGGAAAGAAGCTGCAGGGTGTCAGTCTAACAGCAGGACTGACTGCTTATATTTGGGGTGGGAGTGATAAAAGGTTGGAGTGTGGAGGTCTCTTTTCTGACCTGCTACTGTTCTCTCCTCTCCACCTTTGAGTAAGAAAGGAGATGGGTTTTCACTGCAACCAGAGCCTTTGATTAGGAAGGAGCTGGCAAAAATGCTAACTACCTGGAGGTAGGAGTTAACTACAATGAAACCTGTGGTGAAGATTCTCCTTCATTAAGCTACTACCTGCCTCTTGTCATGTCCAGGTATCATAATATGAGGTCTTAATAAGGTCCACTCCAGGTGCTTAAAAAAATCCTGACACTTGTAAAATAAACGTGATGGGTTGTGTGGGTTTTTTTGTTTTTAATTGCTATTTAGGGGGTTTGAGCCTTCAGGGTTCAGGCCTTCCTGCTTTCCCTCCACAGCAGTCAGAGCTAGAGACTCTTCTAACACACACTTAGATTCTGCCAATTGCATGATATGGGGCTGGAATTTGGGGGGGGGGAGAGGAGAGACAGGCAACAAGTGATAACTACTCAAGTGATGAGAATACTAGATTCTCTTAAAACTACCTAGACCTGGTCTAGAAAGCAGACTGCCCAAAGCACTCTAGAAAATGTTCTTTAATGGGTACTCCCAAAATCTGTCTGGGAGATTCTGTCCTCAACCTCTGTAGTATACTTCAAAATATGCTTACAAGTTAAGTAAAAGGAATCTTGTCTCCTTTACTGCTTGTCTAGGCTAACACAATCAGTGTTTTGACTGTTATCAACTGTTGCACAGTGGGGGGAAAAATTGACTATATTAATAAGCCTGCATCTCTTTAAACTATAAAGCATGGTGAGGCTAGAGAAACAAGTGACAACACCCTGAAAAGCTGTGATCAAAACTTGTCTAGATATGTGGGGAAAGTGCATCTCTCCAGCTGTATTGGAAAAGATGAACAGCATACAGAGAACCTTCATGGGTAATCTTAAACTGAGTAGACTCCAAAGTGTTTGACCTTTCAATTTATGTGATTTCTATAATACTCTTTAAAAGAGAAATGAAACAAACTGGTAGTGAGGCAAGCTTCAGTCCTGTGACCTGACTGAACATATGCGGAGAGGGAGAAGCTCGGTGTCCTCTTCCCCTCCCCCCCTCCCCCCAAATAATCCCACCAAAACCCCCAAATGTCACCTGCTCGAGTGGTATAGGCAGGGCCTTATGTTATCATGGGATCTACCAGCACATGGACTGTGTTCCAGAATTGAAACTTTTTTAATCTGAAAACTTACATATCTGGTTCCCATGTCTGTGAAGAAAACCCTCTGCGAACTAGTGACATCTGTGGACATCCCGAAACAAGTGTAATTGAATGTGCTGCTGTCAATTGGGTGTCTAGTTATCAGTATTCAGAGTTCTGTTCCCCTTGTGAATATCACAGAAATGATTTTTCCCATATCCCCAGCCTGTTGCTCTGACCTTGCCACTTAACATCCAGCTTTGTCAATAATGCCCCCTTTCTAGGTTTATTTTTTGGTTAATGAAGCATTGTACTGAAAGCCAAACTTGGGGCAAGAGGAGGAAATATGCCATGTAAACAAAACTTGAGCCCATGTGATGACACAAGGGGACTGACTCTTGTATTAAATTTTAAAATAAGACTTTAAAAGTTTCTTAAGCTGCCCAGACTCTGGGATCCCCTGCAGAAATGGGCAGTGGGGGTGAGCTTGCCACAGGCTTGCTAAGCTCTAGCCATGGTTTTCATGGAACAAATGGGGGCAGGGCAGCTGTGTAACTTTTTTTCCTCTTCTCTTCCCCCCCCCCCCCCCCCCCCCCCCCCCCCCCCCCCCCCCCCCCCCCCCCNATGTGCTCATTGATCACAAGGCAACACTTTGGAGGGGGGATTTAGGGAAATAGCTGGGGCCTGCATCCTGGGGAACAAGCTGTGACTTGCTGGATGTGCAGCTTGGTGCTGTGGGTGCCAGCAGGGGGTGACTGTCAGTGGAGGCGTGCTGTGGTGACTGCATTGCACTAGGCCTCAAACCCCAGCACAGGGTGCCAGGAGCCTTGAGCTGCCAGTCAGCTTGCGCCAGCTAGATCCCGTAAGGTCAGAGGGGATTGGGAGGGGAAGGCTTAAAATGGCAATGGAGGGGAGACCATCACCAAGAGCAGCAGACCCTGGGGCAGGGGGGACTGTGGTGCATGGGGCCCTTGCGCATGAGCTGGGCCCTGTAAAGCCTGGGCCTCCCCATGAGGCTGCCTTGAGCTGCAGTAGTGAGATGTGCAGGTGCATTCTCCTGATCCTGCCTGCAATGTGTGAGTAGGCCTGGCTGGCTTTGCTTTCCCCAGAGCTGGGCCAGCTGCCCAGGTCTCAAGGGAAATCTGTGAGACTTTGGGATGAAGGAGAACTTTGCTGAACAAAGCTAGATCTTGGTGCCTCTGGAACTTTTTGTTTTGTGGGGTTTTTGTTCGGGGGGGGGGGTGTTTGACGGTGCAGTTGTACTTGCTCTTCTCTGAGAGCATGAGGCTTGATCGGAGATGGTGGCTGTGCTCTCTGGTGGGAGACCTTCTGTATAGACTAGAAAACAGTCTGAACAAAAGCTACTTGGCCCAGTGATCCTGAGCAGGTTGCAGACTCTAGCACTACTCGGCTGCCTTCCCTGTGAGTACCTGGATCATTCCTCTGCTCTCGCAGTGGGGCTGCCCTGCAGACTCCCTTCTTAGCAGCACCCTATTGCCTTCAATGCATGTTGCAGTTCTTGGGTTGTACTCACTCTGTTGGAGGCTATAACTTGTAGGAGAAGTCCTGACTTAACTGCTGGATTGTTCTTGCCTTTCAGTTGCATCTAACTAGAAGATGTCTGACGAGAGCCAAACAACTGCTCCTGCCCCAGACAGCAAGGAGCAGCAGGTAACTTGCTCCACACCATGTGTAAGATCCTGATCTGTGCTACTACCAACCCACAGAGGCAGCTTAGTCCTTCACCAGTGTCTAGGCATGCAGTCCTTGCCCCTGTTGTAGTGACATGGGTCTCTTTCTCTTAGTCCTGAACCAGCGCCTAATGGTCTTGAGTGGGAATGGTCTGTTACCAGTGGTGCTCTCCACTTAAGAGGTATAACCCAGTGTGTGCTCACTGTGGTAAGTGGAACTTCCTGGGTCTGATTCTCCACTGAACTGCAGCAGCATTATGCTGATGGCTGAGTGGAGACTAGGCCTGCTTTTTGAGCCCAAACTTGGCAAGTGCTCCTATTAATCTAAATGCCTTCTGATATCTTTGCCAAAGTGACAAGTGCTATAACTTTTTTTGTTTTTTAAGCTACATGCAAGTGACTATTAAAAAGCTTTTTGGCTCAATCTCAGCCATTGCCTGCCCTAGGTAAAATGACAAGCTTGCTAGCTGTCAGAAAGCTAGTTCTACCTAATTGTCTCTAAATATGCCACCCATGCTTGACTTTCCCATGCCACTTGACCTTCCCCCCCACTGCTTGGGGAACTAGTCTCCTGGCCATCCTCTGCTCTGGGACAGGCTCCTGGAGTATGCTGTGGTGTAATCTTGCAATGACATGCCTGAAGAATTCAGGCCACTCTAGGTGAACATCTAGACCAGGGATCAGCAACCTTTGACACACGGCCCACCAGGGTAAGCCCCCTGGCGGGCCAGGCTGGCTTGTTTACCTGCTGTGGCCGCAGGTTTGGCTGATTGCAGTTCCCACTGGCCACGGTTCGCCGCTCCAGGCAAATGGGGGCTGCGGGAAGCAGCACGGGCTGAGAGATGTGCTGGCCACCGCTTCCCACCGCGCGCCCACCCCCCCCTCCCATTCGCCTGGAGTAGTGAACCGTGACCAGTGGGAACTGCGATCGGCCGAACCTGCAGACATGGCAGGTAAACAAACCGGCCCAGCCCACCAGGGGGCTTACCCTGGTGGGCTGCGTGCAAAGGTTGCCGGTCCCTGATCTAGACAACTACTACTATGAGCTGTCCCTGGCCTGAAGGAAGCATGTCATGCAAGCTTATGTTGGGGTGTACATAAAGCCCAGTTACTAGTTTTCTGAGCTACCCTAGAACTCCCTGCTAAAGAGGGAGCTCCAGGGCTGACCTGTCAAACTGCTGAAGTGCAAGTGATGTGTACATTGATATGAGTTTCTAGCAGTGTGGCTTGCAACACACCTCTGTGCCTCAAAACTAGAGGGAGAAATGGGGAAGGGGAGCTTGACTAAGGCAGGAATTTGTGGTATGTGTATAAAAATCTGATAGGCAACTCTCCAGGTATTTCCCCCAACTTCTACTGGAAGAACGTTTCCAAGGCAGGACATCTGTGGCAACAAAACTGTTACCTAGTGAGGGTTATAAGAGGACTGATTCTGGTATGACCTGTCACCTCATTTACATGACTGTTCTTCTGCCTTGTTAGACCACAGCGAGTCAAGTGGCTGGTCTGCCCTTGTTCAAGTCTACTTATGACATGGTGTTGTCTGCCCTGACTTCTGCCAAAGAAACCCAGCCATCAATCAAATCTGTGTGTGAGGCAGCAGAGAAAGGAGTGACTGCCATGGCTGGGGAAGCTGTCACTAGTGCACAGCCAGCTCTAACTGATCTGGAGCCTCAGAGTGAGTAAGCCATAGGCTGGCAATGGCCTTCCCTTTTGTAAGGCATAGGGAAAGCAAGTGGGTGTTTGTGTGGGGGAGGGAAGCACCTCATAGCTCCAGTTCTGAAGAGTTCTGGACTTCAGTGCTATTTTGGGGGAGTTACTTTACAAGTGAGCGATAACAAAGTAATAACTATGTTGTGCTAGCAGCTTCTGAAAGGCTTGAACAGGTCCCTGCTCTGGACGGCCCATATTTGAAATAGACTATGCCCACACTAAAGAGGTGATGCTGTGAAAAGCAGTGATGGTGAACATCACTTGCCCATCATCTTAGTTCAAAACTTGCGTGCTTCATGTTTGTACCGGGAGGGTGTCTGTACAGAACTGCTTTGAAGCTGACTGTCAGACTCAAAAGAGCAGAAGGCTAAAACCACAGCAGACTGAAGGAGGGGTTCTAGGTGTCGCAAGCCTGTAGAGTAAGACCACCTTCTCCTCCCCCTGCCCCCCGCTCCCTCCAAGAGATCATTCATGCAACTCCAGGTGGCAAAGGAGACTATTGCTCTTCTCCGTACTGGAGGCAAAGAGGTTGTATGGCGCACTGAACACCATAACTAGGTGACTAAATCTGATGTGGACAGGAAGGAGAAGCCACTGTTCAGAGCAGTAGGCAACATAGATAGCTTTTTGCAGCAGTATATTGGGAAGACTGAAGGGGAGGTCAGAATCTGGTTGTGTAGAGAAGGTGGTTGCTGGGGGGGGAGGGGGTGTGTGTGTGTGTGTGGGGCGGGGGGTGCACTCACATCCACATCTGGGCCTGTCTTTCAAAAGTGCTGAACACTGGGCAGCTCCCACTGAGAATAATCAGAGCTGCTGGGTGCGGAGCTCTTCCAAAACTCTGGTCCTAGATGCAGCTCTTGGGCAAACCTTTCTCCGGGTCTTTGCTGCACTGGTGTAGGCAGCTCTGGCTTCAGGCATCCCCTGTTACAAGGGCTAATTCCTCAGCTGTTCATCTGTCCTCGCAGACAGGGTTCTCAGGATAGCAAATGCACCTAGTGGCATATAAAGATACACTGCCAAGATCACTTGACACCTGAGCTGCCTAAGGAGGAGACCACTCCCCTTTCTCTGGAGGTGGCTCCTAAAACACCTCAGCTTATCCAGCTGCTCAAGGCATAAAGAACATTCCCACACTTGGGTTCCCATATTCATAGCTGCTCCCCACACATCTTCCATTGACTTCAAAGGCAGTTCTTTGCAGACTGTCTGTAGCATTGACCCATTAAATATTGGAGCTTTTACCACTCTCTTTAAAGACAATAGAGCAGCAGCATTAGGCTGGGTAAGAACAACACCCTGTATGGAAGGGGAAATATTACCTGAAATAACACTGCCCTGGGAGGCTCTTGACCTAACTGCCCATTTATGACTAGTGTCTTGGACCTGCCATGGGTGCTGATGGAACTCCATTTCTGTTCTGTGGGAAACTGTTTTCTTTCATTCCAATATGGAAGCATCATTGCATGAAAAGTCAATTGTTTTGCAGGAAATTCTGAGAAATATTGAAATGACCTTATTAGCGACTAAATGAAGCATGCTGATGTTTTGACTATTACAGCAGGTTTTAGATTATAAAATTTTGCTGTAAGTGCATCATCCTTATCAAAACATGGTGGTTTTCTTAACTCGACAATCTGTTCTGCAAAACACTCTGATTTGTGTTTGAACTGGCATTTCCTGAGGGAAAACTTCCATTGCAAACTTTGACCAGCTCTATTCAAACAGCCTAGTCTAATGCCAACTGAGTAAAAGCATGCTTCTCCAACGTATGAAATGACTGATTTTTTTCTAGCATATGTCTGCATGTACCCTCTGTAAACCTGGAGACTACATGCTTCATATCTTGTCTCTAGTTGCAAGTGAGGGTGGTTGCAAGGGCCTGGAGAAACTGGAGGAGAAGCTGCCAGTCCAAGAGCCAGCAGATAAGGTAATTACCTCTCATGGGTGGGAATGTTCTAGAGAGCTAGTTCAGAGCTGCCCCTGAGTCTTCAGGCTAGTTGTTTGCTGAGAATTACAATCACATACTTTATTCTAGGCAGAAAGAATTAGGCTCTTCTCACACTGCCCTTTCAGCTGCTACTTGGAGCTGGACAAATAATTCATAATTAATTGGCAAACTTCAGTTCTTACTGTCTGAATTTGCCACAAATAGTGTTCCTTGATCATTTTACTTGAAACTACATGGATGTTATCTTACCTACCTTAAAGTTGGCCAGCAAAGACTCATGCCCTCTCCTGCTGTTTTGATAGATGAAGACCTGGGGCTTTTCTCAAGTCTTTTTACCTTTATATCACAGTCTTTAGCTGGGAGATCTGTTAGAGGTTTGCTTGCAAACATCTAACATTTGATGGGGAAGAGGAGTTCAATACTTGAAGGTGGCTGTTCATGCAAAACATATATTCAGAGTTGAATAGACTCTTTTAAAAAGAAACAACTCTCCCTCTCAACTGCACAACTTCAGGTCTCATGACCCTTGCAGTGATTCACTAACTCTTCAGGCCAGATGAGACTTGAACTTTTATTTAAAGATGACGACTCCTCCCTCCCCCGCCGCCCCCCCCCCAACTCCTCAGTCCTCTTAGGCATCCTAAAGCAGCCAAAAAGGGCACAAGCCCACCTTAGTCTCTGCTGGACACTTCTTAGATGTAGTTCATGTGAAGTACTCCATATGTAAGCTGTCATGGTTATGCATATAGGTCAGATTGCATATTATCATCCCTGATAAGTGTACAATGTAACTGATCCTCAGAGCCTGAAGCTATAAAGCTTAATGTGACATTTGCTCTGGGCAAATATTCAATAGCTGCTGTTTCCATAAATATTCCTGCCACTAAAATCCTCTGGGAATATAGTTGGGGAGCAAAGAGTTAAATCTACTAATGTACTCCTGACTGCTCATGAAAGTTCCTCCCAGTTTGATTTCAAGTCCCATTGAGTCAGTCACTTAAGTGCTTGTCAAAAACCCAACCAAAATCTCTAGTAATACTTGCTCCCACTCATTCTGGTGCCCAGACTCCATCTCCCAGCCAGCTATAAAACTCTAGAGATGTTGGTACAGTCTCCTCAAGGTCAGGTCCCTGTAATACAGCACTGGCATAGCTGGAAACAGGAGTTTTATACCAACTTGATTTCTTCCCCCTAGGATCTCTTGGACACCAAAGAGCTGGTGTCCTCCGAAGAGGTGGATGCTGTGAGCAGCAGAATGACCGAGGTGGTAGATGTAACCAAGGAGACTCTTCAGGGCAGCGTAGAGGCTGCAAAATCAATGGTGACCAGTGGCATGAGCACAGTCATGGGCTCCACAGTGGGTCAAATGGCTATGAGTGGAGTGGAAGCTGTGCTGGAGACATCTGAGGATCTGGTGGATCACTACCTCCCCATCACCGATGAGGAACTAGGTCCGAGAACGCATGCTTGACCCTTAACTACAAATAGTACACGTCTGTCTCTCCCTCCATTAAATAGCTTTCCTCCAAGGAGTGGGAACATGAGGCTGGGACGGTGTGATATTTTAAGCATTCATGCAGCAGGCTTGCTGAAGGCCCAGCCATTCTGTTACCTGCACTGGCAGTCAGACTAAATCAGGTTAGGCTTCAAGAAACAGCTAGGTCATATGAGGCTAGTGAGGGATTTAACCTGGACTCTGGCATAGTCACTCCCGCACAGATATCTTCCACCCTATAGGGGTAGGTACCTACCCTAATCTTCAGGGGCAGGGAAAGAGGCCCTGTATAGTGCACCTGTTTCAAGGTACCCTTGGAGAGAGGAGGCCAAACTCTCTGAAGTGGGCACAACTTGCAAAGCCAAGGATAGGTACTAATGACTCCATTCTGGATCGGTCCCTGAGGAAAAGGGCATGGTTTTTGGAGATAGCAGGTGGAACTAGGCCAAAGGGCCATATTCTTGGGGAGCTCTGAGCACCCCCAAGTCACTTCAGAAAGAAGGTTAAATAGCTTTGAGGGTGTGCACTGGCTCTAAACTTGTAGCAGGAAGCAATGCTGGAGGGATGGAGAATGTTCTAGGTAGAAGCCCTGGAGTGAAGCAAAATAACTTCAGGGATAATATGGCTTTCTTGACCCAAAAGGTCTCTTAGTGTCTAAAAGTAAGGGACTGATTCTTCACCATAGTTACCAACAATAGTTGTCACATGACAGTAGTAAAGCTACCATTGTTTTGTTCCCACTGAGTGAAGCTGAAAACTACAGAATATTCAAGATGTCACTGCTATTTCCTCTAGCTGCATGTACAAATAGCTAAGTGACTGGACACAACTAGGAGAACTACCTAGGGAAACTTGCACACCAGATTCCTGTGAGGGGAAGACTTTTAGCATCTTGAGTTAAAAACAGACAAATGAGGTGACTCGTGGGAGGGTAATTCAGACCTCTGTTCTGGATGCCTAAATCTGGATTCTTATTGCTGCACAAATAACACTGCAGAATACAAATGTACACTTGAAAAAGTCCTTGGGTATGTCTACATTGGACTAAGACCCACAGCATGGCTGTGGTTGCCCTGGGTAAGCTGACTCAGACTATGGGGCTAAAAATTGCTGTGTAGATGTTTGGGCTCAGGCCAGAGACTGCAAGTGAGGAGGGTCCCAGAATCCACCCCAAGCCTGAATGTCTACACCACAATCAAACAGCCCCATGAGCCAGAGTCAGCTGATATAGGCCAGCAGCAGGTGTTTAATTGCTGTGTAGATAGGCCCCAAAGAGTATGACACAGACTGAGCAGACCAGAGAGAGAGCCTGCAGTGGGGGGGGGGGTTGAACACAACTTCATTGAGTAAAGGGCTGGAGAAGGAGTCATGCTTGGATTGATGTCTGTTCTTCCTGGGTTGCTTTTAATCTTTTGCATTCCTCTACATTGAGAATGGAAGGCTGGCTGATTCTGTGCCATTTGATATGACCAAACAGGGAAGAGTTGGAATGCAGTCATCTTCCCTGGTAACTCCCATCTGGGTCTCCATGGGGACTAAACCTGAAGATGATAGCCATTGTCTAGATTGTTAGGCATTTCCCTGGTATTGGTTTATCTGTGTTGAAAAGCTCTGCATTTCTATCTGCATAGACCCACTTCGTGCCAGGTACCTGGCCTGTTGACTTCAATGGGACCCCTGCATGAAGGGAGATCATCATGTCAGTTGAGAACACCTGGGTGAAATAGTGTGACTCCACCTGCCCTATAGCACAGGATTTAGCTATGACTCTTCTTACCTCTGGGTGGGATGTGGTGGACAAGATCTCCAATACATGGTACCATAGGTACACTTGCAACTTAAACACTCATGACAGATGACCTAGGCGGCAGGTCTCGTGCCAGTCCCAAACAAGCTCATCGGGCAGATGCCTCCAGCCAGCTGCTGAAGGGAATAAAATGTCTTATTGGGGGTGATATTTCTAAATCTAACTCCCGGTTATTTTGTGGATCTTTAGCTCAGTAAGGACTTGGCTAGAGTAGGTGGCTCATGTTGACCCCATGCCCTTCATCCAATAGGGTGACTGACCTTGTTCTCATTCCTTACAGCAAGCTTAGCTGAATCTCTGGAGGGAGCTGAAGAATCTGCTGTCCAGCATCAGGGCTACTTTGTGCGGCTGGGCTCCTTATCAGCTCAGCTCCGCCAACGTGCCTACCAGCATTCCTTGGGCAAAGTGAGACAGGCCAAGCAGGGCATGCAGGAGACCTTCTTACAGTTTCATGAAGTCCTTGACCTGGTAGGAACACTGTTCCCTCATCTTTAAGTATCTTGTCCTAACACTAATTTTGTGGAAAATGGTCTTATTGGTTTCTCTGGCCTCAAGAGGCTCAATCCAGGAGAATAGCTGTATTGTCCCAGCAGTGCTCCTGTGACTAGCAGCCTCTTATAAAGATGGCAACACCAGCATAAAGTGGCTCAGTGAGTCATATAAAATAAGTTGTTCTCGTAGTAGAGATTCATCCTTTGCTCCTTGCTGATTCTGTCCCCTTCTAGATTAACTCTATCAGGCAGAATGTTGATCAGAAGCTTCATGATGGCCAGCATAAGCTGCACCAGATGTGGCTTGACTGGAGCAGCAAGCAGCCAGAAGGAAGTAATGATGCAGCCTCTACAGAGCCAAAGGTATTGGGCTACTGGAGAGCAGTTCTGGACTGGGACATCACTGCAGAGAAAACCTAGACATAGTTCACTTCTAAACGTGTCTTCTAAACCTGTTAACTTGCTTCTTTACAGCAGGTGGAGTCTCATACTCTGGCCATGTCTCAGAGCATCACTCAGCAGCTGCAGGACACCTGTCAGACCCTGAAGGCCAGCATCCAGGGCCTCCCTTCCGGCCTACAGGAAAAGGTGCAGCAGGTTCTCAAGAACTTAGAAGAGCTCCACAATTCCTTCTTTGCTGCCAAGTCCTTCCAGGACTTACCAAATGCCACCCAGAGCCAGGAGAAGATAACCAAAGCCCAGGAGTACATAGATGAGCTGCTTGAGTATGTAGAGCACAACACTCCTTTCTCCTGGCTGGTGGGACCCTTCACCCCATCTAGCAGAGCCTATGTAACACCACAGGAGGAGCCTGAGAAAGAGGAGGTGGCTCAGAAGAAGGCAGACTAGGGACCATGTTATAGCTGTACCTAGCAAGGTCTTTGGAAAGTGCCTAACGTATACAGGGTAGAGCTTTTGTGGGAGGAGTGGGGACTAACTTCTCTGGCCAGCACTAATATCACACCTTGAACCCAGTTGACTGTTTGCAGGTGAATGCCTTGAGAAGCTAATAAAGTAATTAAACTTATTAGCCAATGGCTCTTTTCCCAGGAATACCTTAGACCCAAGAACAGTCTTATAGCAATAGACCTTCAAGCCTGTTAAAAGTAAGTAGGCTTTACACTGAATAGCTTCCTCTAATCCTCCTAGAGACCATGTATGGTGCAGAATCTCTAACTAAAAATAAAGCATTGTGTTTAAAGGCTGTCAGTCTTTGACTATTGTCTCTAATTCATTCTCTCTTTCTTTATATATTACTGTGTGGTGATGAGAGCATTTAATTGAAACTACATCTTGTGCCCTCTGAGCTGGGCTCTCCCCACTAAACCATCTTGCCTGACTACTCCTACATTCCTGGCCCCAGTAGCTTCAGATAGGGGAAGGGGGAAACCACCAGCATGTTTGGTTTTCAGTTGGGGGGGGCCCTATTCTCCCCCCCGCCCCATACTACACAATAATCAAACTATGATTCAGGCAATAGTTAGTTCTGTCCCAATGACAGTTTTAAAAGTCTATACTCTAAAGAAACCTCAGCGCTTTTTTTTTTTTTTTTTTTTTTTAAAAGAACTGTACAGGGTGTTTGTTAGGACCTACAGAGCTTCCTTCTACCGGTGTCAGGTCCTGAGGTACGAGTCTCTTGCTTACAGAAAAGCCGTTGGAGATAATCTGTGGAGACTTATGTGCTCGTTCTGTCTGAATCCTGTACGATTAGTTTNTAGGACCTACAGAGCTTCCTTCTACCTGTGTCAGGTCCTGAGGTACGAGTCTCTTGCTTACAGAAAAGCTGTTGGAGATAATCTGTGGAGACTTATGTGCTCGTTCTGTCTGAATCCTGTACGATTAGTTTTTGACTTGTAACCCACTCTGCTTCTATGCAAAGAAACGTGAAGCTTTCCCAAGGATGGATAGAGTGGTCTTCTGCATCTTATGTAGTGCAAGTTTTAGTGGCAATCTTGCTAGCTGACCTGCACAACTCATGGCTCTAATGCTAGCAGATCTTTAGGAACTGACAGAGGTAGAAAACCAAGATGTGGGGTTTTTTTGTTTTTTTTTTTTCCCTTTCTTCTCCCCCCCCCCCCCCCCCTTTCTGGCTCCTGGCATCAGAAGCTTCTTAATTGAGATGAGAACACAACAGACACAATAAGAACGCTGTTTAGCAACCGTAATTTAGTCTTTTACCCTTTCTCTACAGAACTTCTCTTCTGCAGGTCACACAACCACTGTTCCATAGCAGAGATGAGTCACTCCTAGATTTCCTTTTGTCTGGCTGACTCTTGCAGCTGGGGCTCCTTAATTTCTTGGGGGAACTCCAATACAGCATAATAGTGCTCACAGGAAAGGGAAGAATCAGTGTCCAGCCTCTAAGCTTCAGCTGCTGCAGCTAGCTTTCAAAAGGCAGAAGAACCCTTGGTGTCCACCTTATAGGCAACTCAGTACCCCTTGCAAAGCCCTCTTCTTCCTTCTCTTCTCCTTCCCCCCCCCCCCCGCCCCCCCCCCCCCCCCCCTGCATCTTCCCCCCCCCCCCCGCATCCTGATCCTGTTCACTTGTTGTTGTTTTTTTTTGTTTTTAATGGTTTGTTGGTAAAAGTAGTTTTTGCGTGACTTTCAATTTCAATCACATGAGGGGAAAAATGTCCCTGGAGGAGTAGGGCAGCTTGGGGAGTGTTAGACACACAACAGCCTGTGCTGAAAGGCATGACTTAGTGTCTTAAGTATCACAGGCTCCTTTCCCTGCAATCCTCAGTTCAAATCCTTGTGTTCTGTTCTATTTAGGTTCTTACACCAGGCTCCTTACGCTTGTACCTGAGCTGAACTCTTAACATGGCTGAGTCTGGCCTGGTTAAATATTGCCTGAGCAAAGGATTTGGATTGACCCTCATACACCTGAGGGTATTTCCAGGGATGCTGGTGACTTACCATGTCACTGGGTGCTGGCATGCTAACACTCCGTCATCTTGGCTAGACTAGCAGAGAGTTTGAGCATTGTTCAGACTGCACAGCAGAGTGTGGTGTGTTGTGTGGTGGTTTTTTTGTTGTCTCCCCCCTCCAAACCCACCATGGCCTAGATCTGTTTAAGGGGGCGGGAATGGTGTGGGTTCTCTCCCCGCCCCCTTCTGATCTGGGGCCCAGCTGTGATTAACCTCTGTTCAGACTGATAACCTAGACCTCCGTGTCTTTCTAACACAGTTGAATCAGGGTCTGGTCCCAGCCACAGCAGTTTTGGCCAAACTGCCTTCAGGCAAAGTTACCAGCTCAGTTTTTAATTGACCAGTTCCCTTAATTAAAGGCCTTTGTCAGGCACTTCATAAGAGGCCCGGAGTGAGTGTTCCTACTATGTTGCTCTTGCATGAGGTAAACACCGAACGTACCAACCCCCAGGTGTGCTGTCAGAACAGGTTTTTGTGTTGGCTCTGGAGCCATGGTGAGTTCTCCTGGCGGGAAGGAAAGTGTGTCAGAATTGATCTGTCTGTGAGGCAGGGAGAGACACAGCAAACTCCACAAGGGGAGGCCTGCAGCTTCCTTGCTGACAGGGAGATGGCATGATTCAAGCACTGTAGCAGCGTTCTGCGTATCCCTGCCTCCAGTTCAGAGAGGAGGTAGGAACAGGATGTCAGTGTAGGTTTATTAGCAAGTTGGCAGCTACAGTCTCAAAGTTCTAGACAAACAACTGCACTCTTATTTTCTCAGCTAAAATTCTCCAGTTGATTTTCTGTACATGGTTTTCACTTTATTCAGCTCTGTGATCTGCTGAGAGTGTCTGTCACTTGTAGAAGCGGACATCTGGCTACAGCGAGCAAGTGCTCAGATCATTGATGTCAAGGACAAAGGTTATGTCCGAGTCCTTAATTCAGTTTTAGGGAAGGCTGCCTTTCCAGCAATATAAAGCATCCTCCTAAAGGCCTGCTCCGGCTCCCAGCCCAAATAATCTAGGAAAGGCTGCAACCAACCATTTACTTAACATGGGAATCCCCAAGGACAATATAAGTGGGAGAAGGTGGTAAATCCCTCCACAGGTGTAATATGCAGCAGGTTGTAAAATCCTCAAACCCTTACTCCCCAGCTTGAGGACACAGTTCAGTGAGTAGGGGGTCCCCAAAACAAATTCCCTGGCTAACTAACTAAAAGATGGTGCACTCACAAACTCCATGAATGATCCTCAGCTTCAAAGATGATGAGGGGCTGCTGTCTGCTGACAGGGATCCTCTTCAAGCAGGAATCAGGCTGCTTCAGTCCCAGGATTTCCCCTCACCACAAAGGGGTGCAGGGCTCAAGGTGTAGGTTATACAACTACACTAACATCCAAACTGTGGCCTCCTAGCCCAGCCTCCAGTCCCACACACACACACAGCCACCCTCCCTGGACTAGCAGGCAGAGCAGAGCTGACCATGTGGTGACTGGTCTCACATAGGGAGCTGGAGGGCAAACTCAGCCTGGCTGGGGAAATTTTCCAGCAAACGCTACAAATTGGGAATCATCAGTGGGGAAGGAAAAACCCATCTGAGGGATCTGCTGTCAGGTCCCTAGAGGCCTGTTCTCAGGGGGACCCCTGCATGCAGGCCTGGGACTCACCAGCTCCCGCCACAGCCAGTCCTGCCCTTGCCCTGGCTGGCTCCAGACTGACTCCAAAATGGCTTAATCCATACCTATACCTTATTTAGCATATGCCCATATATCTATAGTAACATAGCTGAGTACAGTGCCAACAGTTTGTTTCCCATAGGCCACTCTCAGTCCATCTAAGCTGGATTGGAACTTGTACTGACACAGGGTTCTGGTTTAATTGCTGGAAGAAGCTGAAGGAGAGACAAAGCTGTGCAGGAGAATGATTGCAGAGGGAATAGGCTAAACACTTCTGTTACCTCTCATTCTATAAACAATCTGCTTCTTCAGGTTGGCTTGGGTGCAAAGTCCCTGTTTAAGGGCTTGCATGTACTGTAGTACTGGGAAATGCCTCTCAAGGGCCTACATCGTCCCACTTGACTTTGCACGAGTCTGGGGTTACAGCACCTCAGCAACATAAATTAGCAGGGAAGAACGTCTCTGCTCTCTCACTTATCAGCTCAGACCACATCAGTCATTTCAGTTGTCACTGCTTGCAATTAGCCTCACAGGGAATTTAGGCCACTATTTGGAGAAAAAAAAATCTAAACACAGAAAGAAGGAAACACCAATGACAGGGTCACCTGTCAACCACAGGTGACAGAGACCCTAAACTAGTCAAAAAATTCCTTTTGCTTCCCTTACACCTGAAGATTTTGGAGCATGAAATATGTGCAAAGCATCAGGGAATCAGCTGCAGTAAGAGGTTCTGAAATCAGATCTTCAGTCAGTCTCCTTAGCATGTTGTTGGGTAGTTTATAAGTGTCCTGCCTGGATACAGAATAAATAATAATAATAATAATGATTGTGTCAGATACAAAATAATCTCACAGATTTTTTCTCTGCAAGGCTTTCCAGTTTCTATAAATCACATGCTCTTCTGTGCAACCAAGGGAAACCAAAACCCTCAGCACAGATAGCTCAGCAGAAAGAGATGAGAGAGTCATTTTTTTTCTGAATTTGTTCCACCTAATACCTTGTTTGCCTTAGCAAGTCATGCATTTGCTGAGTTGTGATGCCTTTTCAACAGCAGGGCTAATTGCTTTATAGAATGCACAGGAGGCATGTACTGGAATTAAGCATGGAGAATCATAAAGGAAGCAAAGCTGCATTTTCTATTTTTCCTCAACACAGCAAGGAAAAGGGAGAACCAATTTCTTTGGGACACCTCCTCCTCCACCCAAAATAGGTTTAGATTTCAGTAGGTCTGATGGTGGGAAAATAGGCCTGCAGAAAGCAAAGGAAATGTTTCCTTTTCTTTGAGAGATGATGATTGCACCCAAATATGTTCACTTTAAATCACATGAAAATGTCAGCACATGCCAGGCTGAGGCTAATGCAGCCTGTATGGGGGTGGCACTATTTTATTCCAGGCCCCTAGACTGCCCCAATCTCTCCAGTAACACCTTACCCATTCTGAAAGCTTACAGCGATAAGGTTTTCTGTTTCAGTGGTGTTAGCTGTGAAAAGTTAGAGCCACTAGGGGACACATAGCAGGGAGCCATAAGCCTGTGCAGGCAGGAAATAAAGTCAGTTGGTATTCACTTCCACCCTGGTGCCCTTGGTCTCTCTGAACTGTACAAGGTGTCAGAACAGGATTGAATAAAGACCCAAAAGATCACAGCAGACCCCGGCGAGAGAGAAAGAGGGAGAAAGGAAAACAGAGAAGCAATCCTCCAGCCCAGTGAGGACAGCAGGAAAGTTGCACAGAGCTAAACAATCTGTCTGGTGGCCTGGGCTAAGCAAACAACTACAACAGAGAGTCGAGAAGTGTGATATTTGTGCCCACGTATAAGAACCAGCCCATTGGAACCCATGTCATTTTGCTGAGTTGCCCCAGGAACCTCCCATACACTTTGATCCCTACCCTGAGACAGAACCTATGAACAATCCCCTGGCAGCCCACCTAAAACTGCCAGCAAGTTCTCCATGTTCTCTCCCTGCCAGGAGGCCCCAGCTAGAGAAAGACGGCCTCTTGCATCCCTGGAGGGTTACCTGAGATCTTGAGAATCCAAGAAAGTCAGAGGACTAATAGCCGAATGTAGTGAAAGGGCAGAATACGTCCCTGAGACAAGGCTGAAGGTTCGGGCAGTCTACCCCATCCTTCCTATGGGGTGTTTATTTTTGTTTGTGTGGGCATTGTATTTAGTTACATGTTGTTGTTCCATGAAAAGTTTGGATAAAGATTAGCACCCTTCCTCTTCAGAAAGGGGGGTGTGGTGGTAGTTGTGAAAAGACAGAGCGACTAGGGGGCACACACTCTTTAACTCCACAGGTTCTCTCCCTCCTGCTCTTGGCCATGTTTGCTCTTGTGGGAGGCAGTGACTTCGTCATTCTGATATGCAGCTGGTCAGGTGCATGGTCACTCCAACCTCTTGGGGAAATGAGCTCCACAGCCAGGGGCTGAGGAAGTTGTCACTGGACCTCACTAGTCTCCCCCTTGAGGCTGACAGTGTCATTACTCTTGAGGCATGTGTGACACTGCACCCCATATTCTTCACAGTGATATTATTATTATATGATTATGGCATTATTATGATGCATTTTGCACAAGACAAGTCATGCGAGGTGTGATTGGAAAAGTTATGATTTGCTGAGTATGATTATCCTATTTGTAGGCATGTATCATTTTTGTATCTAAAGTTAGGAATATTGACTATGTATCTGTATTTCAAATGTGCTTACTCTGGGTGACACCCACAACTAGCCTTTCTGATACAACAATGAAGAAACCAGACAGTGCTGATGGCCCATCAGCAGAGACAATGGACCCTGGAAGAACTTCACCTTCCTGTGAACAATCCAGACAGCCTATAAGTAATGGCTGCTATGACTCAGCAAGGTATACAAGGGCATGTGACCAGGCCACATGATCCTGGACTCCATCTTGGGATGTCAATGTTTTTCCACAAATTCAGTTTGGGACAAAAGGGTTCCCACCATACGCTAAAGCTATATAAGGCAGGGGAGTGACATCATCTGTGGTTCTTTATTCCCCACACAAGAAGACTCCTGGAAACACCTGAGGAACAAAGACTGAACTGGGGGAAGTGCTGGACCCAGTCTAAAGGGATTTCTAGCCCGTGTATGAAAACCTGGGGATTCCAAGCTGCAAAGCAAGTGTAGCTTGTGCCTTAAGAATCTGTAGCCTGCTTGTATCATCAGCCAGGGTGAGAATTTGCTAATTCATATCCTATCTTTCTAGTATCATAGAATCATAGAAGATAAGGGTTGGAAGAGACCCTAGGAGGTCATCTAGTCCAACCCCCTGCTCAAAGCAGGACCAACCTCAACTAAATCATCCCAGCCAGGGCTTTGTCAAGCCAGGCCTTAAAAACCTCTAAGGATGGAGATTCCGCCACCTCCCTAGGTAACTCATTCCAGTGCTTCACCACCCTCCTAGTGAAATAGTTTTTCCTAATATTCAAATTATACCTCCCCCACTGCAACTTGAGACCACTGCTCCTTGTTCTGTCATCTGCCACCACTGAGAAAAGCCGAGCTTCATTCTCCTTGGAACCCCCTCTTCAGATAGTTGAAGGCTGCTATCAAATCCCCCCTCACTCTTCTTTTATGATCACTAAATAAGCCCAGTTCCCTCAGCCTCTCTTCATAAGTCATGTGCCCGAGCCCCATAATCATTTTTGTTGACCTCCGCTGGCAGGGGCGGCTCCAGGCACCAGCGCAGCAAGCGCGTGCCTGGGGCGGCAAGCCGCGGGGGGCGGTGTGCCAGTCTCCGTGAGGGCGGCAGTCAGGCAGCCTGCGGGAGGTCCGCCAGTCCCGCGGCTTCAGCGGCAATTCGGCGGCGGGTACGCCAAAGGGGTGGGACCGGCAGATCACCCGCAGAAACGCCGCCGAATCCGTGTGACCAGCGGACCACCCGCAGGTGCGCCGCCGAAGGCCGCCTGACTGCCGGGCTTGGGGCGGCAAAAAACATAGAGCCGCCCCTGTCCACTGGACTCTCTCCAATTTGTCCACATCCTTTCTGTAGTGGGGGGAGGGCAAAACTGAATGCAATACTCCAGATGTGGCCTCACCAGTGCCGAATAGAGGGGAATAATCACTTCCCTCCATCTGCTGGCAATGCTCCTACTAATGCAGCCCAATATGCCGTTAACCTTCTTGGCAACAAGGGCGCACTGTTGACTCATATCCAGCTTCTCGTCCACTGTAATCCTCAGGTCCTTTTCTGAAGAACTGCCGCTTAGCCAGTCGGTCCCCAGCCTGTAGCAGTGCATGGGATTCTTCTGTCCTAAGTGCAGGACTCTGCACTTGTCCTTGTTGAACCACATCAGATTTCTTTTGGCCCAATCCTACAATTTGTCTAGATCACTGGACCCTATCCCTACCCTCCAGCGTATCTACCTCTCCCCCCAGCTTAGTGTCATCTGTGAACTTGCTGAGGGTGCAATCCATCCCATCATCCAGATCATTAATGAAGATGTTGACCAAAACTGGCCCCAGCATCGAGCCGTTGATCACTACCCATTGAGCCAGACGATCTAGCCAGCTTTCTATCCAACTTATAGTCCATTCATCCAACCCATACTTCTTTAACTTGTTGGCAAGAATACTGTGGGAGACCAAGAGCTTTGCTAAAGTCAAGGTATATCACATCCACCGCTTTCCCCATATCCACAGAGCCAGTTATCTCATCATAGAAGGCAATCAGGTGGGTCAGGCATGATTTGCCTTTGGTGAATCCATGTTGACTATTCCTGATCACCTTCCTCTCCTCCAAGTACTTCAAAATGGATTCCTTGAAGACCTGCTTCATGATTTTTCCGGGGACAGAGGTGAGGCTGACCGGTCTGTAGTTCCCTGGATTCTCCTTCTTCCCTTTTTAAAGATGGGAACTATATTTGCCTTTTTCCAATCCTTTGGGACCTCCCCTGATCACCATGAGCTTTCAAAGANCTTGGTGAATCCATGTTGACTATTCCCGATCACCTTCCTCTCCAACCAAGTACTTCAAAATGGATTCCTTGAAGACCTGCTTCACGATTTTTCCGGGGACAGAGGTGAGGCTGACCGGTCTGTACTTCCCTGGATTCTCCTTCTTCCCTTTTTAAAGATGGGCACTATATTTGCCTTTTTCCAATCCTTTGGGACCTCCCCTGATCACCATGAGCTTTCAAAGATAATGGCCAATGGCTCTGCAATCACGTCAGCCAACTCCCTCAGCACCTTCGGATGCATTGCATCCGGCCCCATGGACTTGTGCATGTCCAGCTTTTCTAAATAGTCCTTAACCTGTTCCTTCACCACTGAGGGCTGCTCACCTCCTCCCCATACTGTGCTGCCCAGTGCAGCAGTCTGGGAGCTGATCTTGTCTGTGAAGACTGAGGCAAAAAAAACATTGAGTACTTCAGCTTTTTCCACATCATCTGTCACTATGTTGCCTCCCCCATTCAGTAAGGGTCCCACACTTGCCCTGACCTTCTTCTTGTTGCTAACATACCTGTAGAAACCCTCCTTGTTACCCTTCACATCCCTTGCTAGCTGTGACTTCAATTGTGCTTTGACCTTCCTGATTATATCCCTGCATGCTCAAGCAATATTTTTGTACTCCTACCTAATCATCTGTCCAAGTTTCTACTTCTTGTAAGCTTCCTTTTTGTGTTTAAGATCAACGAAGATTTCTCTGTTAAGCCAAGCTGGTCGCCTGCCATATTTGCTATTCTTTCTGCACATCAGGATGGTTTGTTCCTGAGCCTACAATAAGGCTTCTTTAAAATACAGCCAGCTCTCCTGGACTCCTGTCTCCCTCCTATTAGCCTCCCAGGGGATCCTGCCCATCAGTTCCCTGAGGGAGTCAAAGTCTCCTTTTCTGAAGTCCAGGGTCCATATTCTGCTGCTCTCCTTTCTTCCTTTTGTCAGGATCTTGAACTCGACCATCTCATGGTCACTGCTGCCCAGGTTGCCACCCACTTCTACTTCCCCTAATAATTCTTCCCTGTTCGTGAGCAGCAGGTCAAGAGGAGCATGGCCAAGGACATTGTCCCCAACACTCTCAAAAAATTCCTGGATTGTCTGTGCACTGCTGTATTGCTCTCCCAGCAGATGTCAGGGTGACTGAAGTCCCCCATGAGAACCAGGGCCTGTGATCTGGAAATTTCTGTTAGTTGTCCAAAGAAAGCCTCGTCTACCTCATCCTCCTGGTCTGGTGGTCTATAGCAGATGCCCACCACGACACCACCCTTGTTGCTCTCGCCTCTAACTTAACCCAAAGACTCTCAACAGGCTTTTCTCCAGTTTCATACTGGAGCTCTGAGCAATCATACTGCTCTCTTACATACACTGCAACTCCTCCACCTTTTCTCCCCCGCCTGTCCTTCCTGAACAGTTTATACCCATCCATAACAGTACTCCAGTCATGTGAGTTACCCCACCAAGTCTCTGTTATTCCAATCATATCATAGTTCCTTGATTGTGCCAGGACTTCCAATTCTTCCTGCTTGTTTCCCAGGCTTCTTGCATTCGTGTACAGGCACCTAAGATAACTAGCCGATTGCCCTACTTTCTCAGTATGAATCAGGAGGCCTCCCCTGTTGCACCCTCCTCCTTGTGTTTCCTCCTGGTATCTCACTTCACCACTTACCTCAGGGCTTAGGTTTTAGGCTTAGTTTGCATTTTTGTTTATTTGCTAGGTAATCTGCTTTGTTCTGTTTCCTATCACTTATAATCACTTAAAATCTATCTTTTGTAGTTAATAAACTTGTTTTTGCTTTATCTAAACCAGTGAGTTTGAGTGAAATCATATCTCAAGGGGCAAAGGCTGTTGCATATTCCTCTCCACATTGAGGGGGGGCAGCGAACTGTATGAGCTTATACTGTACAAATCCCTGTGCAGTGCAAGACGGTATAATTTTGGGTTTATGCTCCAGAGGGGGTGTCTGGGGAGCTGAGATTTACCGTGGCTTTAGCCTTTCTACTGTTGGTTCATGGTCAGAGAGCCTGCATGTAACTGCAGCTGGGTGTATCCCTACCTGTGTGAATGCTGGTGGAAGCGTAGGAACGGGAGCAGTTCCGCAGCTTGTCACAGCAGCACAGTGAGAGAGGGAGCCCAGGCTGGTTGGTCAGAGGGCTCAGTGGTACCCCATTTCCAGGAGGCACCCGGGGGGAACCCGTCACAGCATGCATGGCATGGCATAGTCATGGAGAGGGAAACCGTCCCTTGGGTAGCCTGGGGCCAATCCAGGGAAAGCTTTAAAGGTTAAGACTGGACTCTTGAATTGGACATTTTATTCCATGGGGAGTCAATGCAGCCAAGGGCACTGGATGACGGTCACTGGGTCACCTGTGCTGTCAGTAGGCAGGTTGCTGCATTCTGAATCCACTGGAGCATTTCACAGTCAGCAGGCCCAATTCTCCTCAAAGTGTGCACCAGTGCACAGTGAATACCAGGTCTGTAAAATGCTCCCATTCTGAACCACAGTGGTTCACACCTGCTTTGCATACACAGAAGTGTGGAAGGCAGGGGAGACCCAGGCCCTGTTCTTTTATTCCTAGGTACAGTGCATTGCAGCAGATCACAATGGATATGCCTTTGTCTGATAGAAAATCTACAGTCTCCTGTTCAGACAAGAGGGCTGGCCTTTCCACTGGGGACAGTGCTTGTGTCTGGGAGAAGTGGAGAGTCCAGCATGACCTGAGCGCTTCCTCTGACCATCTGTAGCTGGATCCTGTGGAGTGATCCTGACTTGGGTAGAGCACTGGGTCCTAATCCAGCAAACCATTTAAGTGCATCTTTAAAAAAGCTATGTCCAGGCCTTGATATGATCTTCAAAGCATTTCCCCCCACCCCTTTCCCACACCACTTCTGTCTTTCCTGGATTGAGTTTGCACCAAGCGCTCTTCAGCCATCTACCAGGCAGTGCTCCTAAGGGCTTGTCTACACTGGCAATTTACAGTGCTGCAACTTTCTCGCTCAGGGGTGTGAAAAAACACACACACACACACACCCCGAGCGCAGCAAGTTTCAGCGCTGTAAAGTGCCAGTGTAGACAGTGCACCAGCGCTGGGAGCGATGCCCCTCGTGGAGGTGGGTTTTTTAGAGCGCTGGGAGAGTTTAGTGCTTTAGCATTGCCAGTATAGACTAGCCCTACGTGACTTAAATGAAGCCAGATTGCATTGTATGACAGAAAGGTTTGCATCAGTTAAACTAAATCAATTTAAATTCACACCTTTAGTTAAACCAGTGCAAATCTCTCAGTAGAAAAGAGCTCTTGGAGATGGCAGAGACTGCATTAGTGGGGAAGGAGGTATGTAGCGGTGTGTCGCTTGCATAGCAATGGAGCTCACTGTGCAGCTAGAATGATAGGTTTACTTGTTTGAGTTTTACCGTGGAGTATTACGTGAGGGAAGTGACATGTATATTTTGCAGTTGTTTTTTGAAAGTTTTTCTAACAAGATGATTGTAACTGAGATGATTATTATTCCCCCAAAAAGTGAAAACTACAGAAAGAGTCAGTAAAAACATGTGTACAAATTATTTCTGAAAATTCCTCCCTGACTTCAATGCGGCTGCTGGGAAAAAAATCCCAGGAGTGATGGTAAGAAAATATTTTCTTGAAATATGGAGATAAAAGTCGTCAGTGCTCAATGCTGCTATAAAGCAGAATAACGTATTAAAAATAAATCACTTCTGTTATTAGATAAATCGTTGGCTGTCGATTGAATTCAGCTGCTCTTTTCTCTGATTGGCAGAAACTCACATTCCTAATTCTTACAGAAGTAGAATCTAGGCCAGCAGTTCCCAAATACCAGTGTGTAGGCTACAGGTGATCTGCCCAACACTTGCAGGAGACTTACATGAGTCTCACTCCTCCATCTCGTTTTCAGCTGGTACATCTCATTAAATAAATACAGCTAAAACCACGCTAGAGACTTGCCTAGTGGCAGTTTTCCATCAACGCTACTGCTGCAGTTGCTGCAGGAATGTTATATGTTCTTGGATGGGAGGGAGGTAAGCCACATAGTTGTCCATAGGATTGTGGAGAAAATACCCCCCCCTCTCTTCTTTGTCCCCTCCAAGATGCTCTCTCCCCTCTTTTTATTCTCTCCCCCCCCGGTCTGGCTCAAAACTGTCAGACCGGAAGCCTGAACTAGACTGGGCTGCACTTTGGGGATGGGGGGGGGGAGGAAAAGAGGAACTAGCAAAGAGAGAACTATTTGTAACAGGCATTGCTCAAGGTTTAAAATGCATCTGCTTATATTAATTTGCTTGCTAAAGGCTATTGAGACTCATCCTGAAGCTTATCTGTAATCAATGTTTTTATAATGAAATCGTTGCTTGGCATATAAGTGCTGTTGCCTTTAAATTGTGCCCCCTTTAGGTAAGCCCCTGTAGGCCCATACCCACCAAAAGGTTAGTCTTCCTCCTTACCCCAAGGCCCAGCCGGATGCCCAAATGGCATCAGATGGGGGCCCCCTCTTTNGGGGGAGATGGGGGAGGAAAAGAGGAACTAGCAAAGAGAGAACTATTTGTAACAGGCATTGCTCAAGGTTTAAAATGCATCTGCTTATATTAATTTGCTTGCTAAAGGCTATTGAGACTCATCCTGAAACTTATCTGTAATCAATGTTTTTATAATGAAATCGTTGCTTGGCATATAAGTGCTGTTGCCTTTAAATTGTGCCCCCTTTAGGTAAGCCCCTGTAGGCCCATACCCACCAAAAGGTTAGTCTTCCTCCTTACCCCAAGGCCCAGCCGGATGCCCAAATGGCATCAGATGGGGGCCCCCTCTTTTGTGGCCCCTATAACAGTAGGAGGCCTTAATAACCCTTGTAACAGCAAACCCCCTCTGTAAGCTCTGACCAGGGCCTACCCTGTAACCAACAGGTCAAAAGCCAGAACCATACTAAGCTACGCTGCCCGGGGGGGGGGGGGGGGAGNTCCAAGCTCTTTTGTCTGTTAAGTGCCCCCTGACTGAACACCTAATTTGCACATTCCTTTCCCCAGAAGTCACCAAATGTTCTAACTGAGGCCCCTTAGGAATCAAGCAATTACACAGCCCATGTTCATAACTTTGAACACACAAATGGTGCCTGCATACAACTAGGGTGAACATAACTAGTAGATCATAACCTTTACATAGATATGTACCTGGCACAGGCAGCACAAAACATATTCCAGTTATGTCATATTCCCACAAAGCCTTATGGGAGGTACCGTCACAGTCACACTAGGCCCAAAATACCATATTGGGCCCTAACCCCTCCGGTCACAAAATGCAAGGCCTACGTGTCCAGGACATGTTAAAAGTTTCTATAGGGAAGTACCAATCACCCAACCCCTCCTGGCATGGCCAAAGGGAAATCGCTGACAACTCAGGAAAGCACCCCTTACTCTAATGCTTGGCGCTGACGCGTGTGCGGTTGCGGTTTAAGACTTTAAAAGATGGCATGTAACCTTGTAAGCGGGGTAGTTGATTTTGGTCTGCTACCCCTATGCATAGGTGTGTGTGAGCTCAATAAACAGGCCTCAGGCTTGAGACTATAATTCAAATTTTCTGCCTAGGAGTGTTTGTTCCTAACAGTTCAAATGACTGCCTAGGGGGTGTTCGTTCTTGACAGGATGAAAGGATGAAAGCTGCTCACAAGATGAATAGTCTGTTAAGATGTGATCCACACCATGAAAAAAATCAGACAACCCCTGAACTAGGATAAATAGAAACCTGATATTTAGAGTTATATCTAAAAAAAAAAAAATACTGAGTGTGACACCGGCAGGCCAGGTGCCAGCTCATGCCAAGGCCCCAGGCCTCATAAACACAAAGGCATATCTGGAAACCAGTCGGGCTCACCTGTCTGTTATCATTATCAAAATAGATAGTAGATGTTAAATTGATAAGAACGGGTTTAGTGTTTGGACTTTATAAAATGCTTGTAGGATGCTGCATGCATTGATTTCACTTATCACCTCTATAGCCCATGGTATAAAGTTATATTGAGTGTTTGCACTGTAAACCTCTACACTTGTGTAACTCACCAAACAGGAAAAGAAGTAATTAATTAAGGTAAAGTGCTCACCCTGCATACAAGATGGCCCATTGAAGGCAAATGAGGCATTGTGTGGCATCAAAGGACAGAGGCCCAGTTGATTGCATTCCTAACTCCCTCCGGATCCCATCAATTTTGGACTCTGGAATGGAGGGGATAAAAATCCCTGTCAAGGAGAAACTGAATCTCTTTTATGCTGCCTGGATTCTGAGGGGCAAAGATTCCTAAACATAAGCAAAGAGATCCCCATGCTGCTTGGCTTGGGTTAGCCCTGAAAGACACTTTGAACTGACAGATTACTACAGCTCTGTCACCTTTTGAATCACGGACTGAAGCTCCTTTGTGTGTATATATGCTTACTTGCTTCAACCTGGAAATAACTCTCATTTCTTTTTCCTAGGTAATAAACCTTTAGTTTGTTTATTACAGGAATGGCTACCAGGCTTGTCTTTGGTGTGAGATCTAAGGTACAAATTGATCTGGGGTAGGGTGACCAGACAGCAAGTGTGAAAAATCGGGATGGGGGTGGGGGGGTAATAGGAGCCTATATAAGAAAAAGACCCCAAATCAGGACTGTCCCTATAAAATCAGGACATCTGGTCACCCTAATCTGGGGTAAGTGACTGGTTTCTTGGGACTAGAAGCAACCTGACTATTTTGTGATTTTCATTGTAAGTGACCTTTTATCACATAGTCCAGTTTGCCTGGGTGGCAAAATAGTCCCCTTAGACTCTCCAGTCTATCTGTGACTCCATTATAAGACTCTTGTAGTACTTTGAGAGTTTACATTTGTTACTGGGTTGGTGAAATCTAATTATAGAACATATAACCAATTTGGGGTGTCTGCCCTGAGGTTGGTACCCTCAGTCATGAGCTACTCCAAACAGCATGACACTGAGAACAAATTTTTCAGAAGAAAGTAGGTATATTGCAATATGCAGTTACATATGGTCCTTTTTAGGTTTCATTTGTCCAATGTATTCACTATTTTTTCATATACTATATTGAATGTAATTTTTCAGCAAAATTGGTGCAATCCTATATGTTCAAGCTTAAAGTCTGAGTTGTCCAAAGTGTTTAGCATTACAGTGTAACTTTGCCTCGTACAGACCTGCAAGGAGCTCTACAAAATGTGTTTGCAGCAAATGTTTCTGCTTTACGTTTCAGGTATCCAAAGGGTTCAGTATTAAAGAAAAATTGTACACTACAGAGGCCTACAGAGTTCTCAGCAAGTATAGTTTGGAACAATTGCATGTTTTCTCCTTTGATCTGATTTACCTAAAATGTTCAGTGTTCAAGAGGAACTTTGTCTGGTATAGACCTACAAGGCAATCTGTAATTACTGTGGCCCCATCCTGCATCCCGTATACAGCCTTATTGAAAGTCAATGAGATTTCAGCCCACATAGGGACTGCAGTGTTTGGCACTGCATTCGTAATGTGGTATTTTCAATGTATGAGTTGGATTTTCTAAGAGAATTAGATAAGCATCTATACATTGTTTGTTAAGAGATCAATGCCTCATGGCTACGTTAGTGCTACTGACATTCCTACTTTATTCATTTGGTGTAATGTCCTGCTTGTATTGTGTTTTCTCTGTAGAAAATATGTTTAGCGTTGAAGGGCTTATTGTCTATCATAACTTGTGTGTAGTGAAATTAGTGACTATTAACTTTTTTGGAGATATCTGCTAAATCTGTATTTAAGGAGAAAGAAGTAATTTTTGGAACTAAGATAGAAATAGATTTTGAATAGATCACTAGTTAGGACAGAAGCCAAATGTATGAGAAAGGATACAATTCTGTATTGTTGGTACCTCTAGAATGTATTCATCCATAAGTGATTGTTTTCAGTACTAATCATTGTGCTGTTGCTTTGTCCATACTAATGTGACTTTGTAATTGATATTAATCATAGAATTTATCAGTACATTTTCCACTTGAAAGGTGTTCCATTACGATGCATCTTACTCAACATTCATGCTGAAAATTGGTCACGCAGCATGTGTATTTAGAGGTGGTCGAAAAATCTGGGCAAAACTTTGTTCTATAGAAAATTCCTTTTCAGCCAAAATTAAAAGGTACATGAAAGGTTTCATTTTGGTGAGCAAATTTCTTTTTTGACCACAAGTGTATAATGAAAAATTTTGAAATATATCATTTTTCCCTCCACTGAAATAAACAGAACTTTCGCGAGGGTTGTTTTTTTTTAAGCTTCCACCTTTTTCCAATGGAAAAATGTGTGAGTTTTTCCCTATGAAACGGTTAAAAATATGTCAAAACTTTCATTTTGAAAATTTTTGTTGAAACTCCCCTAAAAAATTTCCCAGAAAATGTTTTGAACCAAACAAAACAATTAATTTCTTTAATTTTTTTTTTTTTTTTGCAAACTAGTCTTACATCTATTTACAGTGAATGCAAGCAGTAGTGGTATTTCCTGTGTGCTTTTCTAACATTTCACTCTAAGACATATTGAAAAAGTATTTGGACTGTTGTGACTTAACTGTGTAAATTCCAGTAATGTTTGGCTATTGCATGACTTAGCGCAGTGTTGCCAACTCTCACAATTTTATTGGAAATCTCTCAATTTTTGGTATTTCTCTTAACGTCCCAGCTCCTGGAGTCACGTGATTAGATGAGAATCTCAGCTTTTATTGAAAAATACATGTATTTATGTTTCCAGCCCTTAAGGTTGAAGAGAAAACCTGGAAAAGGTAACTCAAAGTGTGACTTAAAAGTTTGAAAACCAGAAATCAAATAAAAGAACTCTAAATTTATTCATTTTTTTAAAAATTGCACCATTGTTAAACCAATCATCTCATGAGTTTTGGGGACATGATTTTTGAATAGTTAGGTTTGGCAGTATGTGTAACAACTGACTTAAGAATGGTGATCTAGTTTGGGGACCTGTTTGTCTTCCATTTTGTTTGATTTGCTCTCTGTGTGCAGTGTCTAATCTTTTGTTTTTATCTTGACTCTGTCATTGGCAAGAACAGTAATAAATATTGTGTATATGTTTATATGTAAGCCTTTGTGTGTTGTATTCTTGTAACAGTGATGCTGATTGTAACAGTGATGCTGATTTTGCTAAAAATGCTATCCTTTCATAGGTTTTATTCCACAAAGTGCTACAAATGGTCATGACTTGTGTCTCAAAATATTTCAGAATTTCTTTTTCTTTTCTTTTTTTGGCAAAAAGTGCAGATTTGGTGACACTGAAACATTTTCAGATTCGTGTTGGTTTCCCTAACTGTTCACATTAAAAACAAAAAAAGTCAACAAAAAGTTAAAATGTTTCATTTTGACATGTTCAGAACATTTTGATTTTTTTCTTCAAAACAACCTTTTCTTTCAAAAATTCCTTCAAATTTATTTATTAAAAACATTTTAAAAAACACTTAAAGCTGAAATGAAACATTTCATTCAACCTCCCCCAAATTTTTTTATTTTACTTTTCAATTTGCCAAAACTTTTCCAAAAATTGTTTATGGTTTGACCTGAAACAATTTTCTTTTCTATTTTGCAGAATTGCCAGTGAGCCAAAAAAAATTGTTATTCGTCCAGCTCTAGAGATGTTTACCAGGTGAGTTGTGTTTTTACCCTTCTATTCTCTCTCCAGTGCACCTCTCGGGTGACAGGCCCGGCATCCTGCACCTCTCTCTGGGTAGACCCCCATGGTCCAACCACTCTGGGACTAGATCTCTGGACCGACCGCACACACGCACACACTCGAAGTGATAACTTGCAATTCCTACACAGTCCTCAATACACCACCTGAACCAGCCCCAATATTTGTGAATCTATGGAGAATTCTTAGGTTCATTATAGGGGGCAGTAGCACCACTATAGTCAAGGTTCAGGCTAGTTTACAGGTTGTGTTCATTTTTCTAGTTGCTGTAAAATAAATCCAGACAAGGCCACTCTGATCATTTAGTTTGACCTCTTCCTTTACAGGCCATAGGATTTTACCCACTGAATTCCAAAAATATTTAATCAGAAGTAAGCACATGGTAGTCTGTAACAGGGTGGCTCACCTATAAAGGGCTGGAGAGTCTGGGGCTAGCCAACCCTGATTACAAAACAGGCACATCTGAGTCAGATTAACAGTTTCTCTATGAAGAGCATCAGGAAGTTGAAGGGAAGAGCTGAGAACTGCAGACAGAGTGAGAGAAGTTCCTTCAGGGAAGACCCTAGTACCTGAGGAGTTTGGGGCTAGAGAAGAAACCAGAGCTGAGTATAAACCTTGGGTTGTGGTGATGGACTTCATCTGACCCTGCAGAGAGAGTTCTCGTGGAGCCCAGAGGCTGCTGGGAGCGAGTAGGCTCCCGCAGAGAAACTTGAGGAGTGAGACAACAGGCAGGAAAGACCTGTGAGCATGAGTGGACTTGAACACTTTTGTTAATTGAATGAAGCAGAACCTGGGAAGGGAAGGGAATGGACAAAAGTGTTTTTGAGTTTATTGAGGAACCAATTGAGGTAGGCTGCCTGCAGGAAGCTTCCTGCAGTGTAACCCCAAAGCCATGAGGGGGTGCATGGCTGCGAGCTCCCCTGCTACACAGTCTGTGGATTATTCCACTGTTGCTATTCATTATTTTGTATTTGAATGTGAAAACTGGCCACTTGAGTTACTAATACATCAAATCCATGTTTTTGCAAATTTGCCTGTCCAACAATAAATAAGTGGCTTTGTTCAAGTCATGCAGGTCAGTTTAAAAGCTTCATAAATGTACAAATACTGGTGGATGACCCTACTAGAGTACAATCAGACCGAGACCCTGCAGTATTCATAAATGTCTTTCCAATAGGTTGTATGCAGTATTGTTGTAGCTGTGTTGGCCCCAGGATATTAGAGAGACAAGGTGGGTGAGGTCATATCTTTTATTAGACCAGCTTCTGTCGGTGAGAGAGACCACCTTTTGAGCTACACAGAGCTCTTCTTCAGGTCTGGGAAACTTACACAACGTGTCGCAGCTAAATACCAGATGGAACAATTGCTTAGCGTAAATAGTTAACACATATTTCATATTACTTATGCTAAGCAATCTATTCCATCTGGTATTTAGCTGCGACACGCTGAGTAAATTTCCCAGACCTGAGGAAGAGCTCTGTGTAATCTCGAAAGCTTGTCTCTCTCACCAACAGAAGTTGGTCCAATAAAAGATATTATCTCCCACCACCTTTCCAATATGTGACCAACTGTAATAATTTTTTGGAATGAAGAGGTATTCATTTTTCATGTGATTTTTTTTTTTAAGGAAAAAGCTGTGGAAAGGTGTTGTTTCCTCAAACTCAAGGTGCAACTACTCTACTGTTGTACTTGCAACACCAAGTACTCAAGGTGAATACTACCACCAAGCGCTACTCCTGAGTGATGAGAAGTGCTTTTACAGCTTACAATATTCAGTCTAGCTAATGAGGCCCTTAGTAGTGATTTGTGATTCCATATTGAATGCTCATTGACAGTTAGGAATAGTTTTGTTTCTGATTACTATTCCTTTTGTCATACTTTTGCAGAAGTCTCTGAAGAGCATGGAAACATTCTGGTTCTTGGTTACATAACTGATGATGACATGGCTAGGATTTTCTTTGACTTGGTGTTATCAGATGTCCCTTGTTTGCATTATTTTTTGGAGCTACGTCCTAGTTTGCTCTGTTAAAAAATGGCACACGCTTTAGGGTTTGGCCTCTTCCCCAAAGTGAATTGTTTGCATCTAAGGTCTTCCTAGTAAGTTTTAATAATTATTTAAACCTGTTTCTATTCAAGCTGCTAGTCTTTTTAGGGAGTCATTGAGTTTGATGTTAAATCTTAATTATATTTGTCTAAATACCCTTTTCAGTGGCAGAACTTTTTTATACTAAATATCTTGCCATTAGTGTATTTAATATGTATCCTCTTCCTTTTCATATGTTTGAAAGTAGTTATGAGGATAAAATGTTTTAGTCTGTCAACGTGTTCCTTTTCGTAAGACTACATAACTGCTTCCTTCTTTCTTTCAGTCTACTGACATCAGATCTAAAATTATTTGTTCTGTTCCCTGTATTTTTCTTTTCCAAACTCAGATATTACTTGTTGTACTGCTCCTGTTTTTTGTACCATCTTTTCTTTAATGCTCTCTCTATTTGCCAAATAATTTTATTTCTTGCGTCTTTTTATTCTCCATTTTGTGACCTTTTCTCAGTTTGTTCTTCTCCGTAAGTTTCTTGACTAAGATGATTGGAAGAGAAAGAAACGATTTTTTTCCCTATTCAAGAAAACAGATGGAGCGTTGCATGCCTAAAAAGACAGATTCCTCAAATTATTACATATGTACATGTACAATTTTATTAATTCTGTTAGAGATTATGAACTCTCTGTATATGCATGTGACAGCCTGCAAACTCCATTTTGATTGTAAAGCTGGTCCTTGCCTTCCTGCTGTCTTTTCACCTCCCTCGCTGACTAAAATTCCAAGGGATGGTGGCACAGGACTAACAATAGAGGGCTATTAAACTTTGGCAATCATCTATTCAAATGGAGCACCATAGGGTTTGTCTAGATGAACAGACCCCGGCAAGCTGGGGTGTAAATCTACAGCACTCTAGAATGCATCCACTAACTGGCCGTGTGCACCTTGCTGCTGGGCACTGGGAGTTTCCTAGTGTGCTTTGATCTACACTGCTTTGAAAGGGGAGTAGGTCAAAGCACAACATGGAACATTTAGTGCCCAGCTGACAAGTGGGGGAGATAGATTTACAACCCAGCTTGCCACGCACTAATTGTTCATCTACACAAGCCCTCATCTATTGCCCAGGGCACATCAGTTTTTCAAGTCTGAACTCCAGCAGGGAGGTTGCTAAGCAGGGCACATCATGGGGCACTTTGATCGCCTGAAAAGGCTGATCAGGGGGCACTTGACAAAGAGGCTGGGTGGTCTCTTGCCAGCTGTTTTAAAGGAAGCTTGGGCAGGAGCGTGGAAGGGCACTGAGTGCAGAACTCAGAGCGAGAGAGGCACTACATGATCCACTGGAGAGGGGAACCCTGGGCTACCTGGACGATGCTGCCCTAAGCCTAAAGACTCTCCTGGGTGGTGGGGAAACTGAGGTAGAGGAATAAGAACAGGTGTGTTAATTATTTTGTCTAGATCCACATATTCCGTGTGCTACCTAAGTCAAGAGTAATTTTGTTTTAAAATCCTGTGCAAAGTCTGCATATCTGTTTACTTCCTTATCACATGCCACCGAAGAGCTAAACTCCAAACCCAGAGAGCCCACTTGCTGGAGCTCTAGGAAGGAGCTAGAAGGCAGTCTGAGGAGTCAGCACTGGTCCTGGGCCACCACGGGCAGCTGGGTCACATGGTCCCATATCCACAAAGGAGTAACAGACTGGCAATCAGTGCCCTGGAAAAGAGCCAGAGAGGCCAAGGAAAGAGACAGTGCTGGAGCCTACTTAGATCAAGGAAAGCTTAAAACACACAGGTCCGGTGGATGAGGACCCAACACAGCAGCATGGAGAGTGTCCAGCAGGGGGAGCTTTTCCATGACTGTGTGTGTGACATGTTAGTGTAACAATGTGTGCGGGTATTTAGGTTTGATTCATGCAGATTAGTAAGAGTTTGGGGCCAGATCCTGCAAATGCTTACTGCTGAGCAGAATGAGTGCTACCGTGAGTTGTTTCTGTAAGGCCATATTCTCACAGTCCTTACCCAGATGCACGCTGTGGGGAGCATACAAAAATCTCTCTACTTGTTTGATCTGAAAAGGGGCATGAACAGAGAGGTAGCAAAACTTGCAAATGACACACAGTTATTTGGGTTAGTCAGGGCCAAAGAGGACTGTTGGGAACTACAGAGAGACCTGAACAAGCTAGGTGAATGGGCAACACCAGGGCAAATGAAACTAAATGTTGATAAATGCAAAATAATGCACATTGGAGGGGGAAATGTTAACTACTCAGAACCCGGCAAGGTGTATCAGCTCAGGAAAGGGACCCGGGAGTCATTGTGGACAGCTCGATGGAGACCTCTACTCAATGCACACCTATGGCCCAAAAAACGAAAGCATTGTATTAAGATGCACAAAGAATGGGATGGAGAATAATACAAAGACTATTATCATGTCTCTAGATAAGGGTGATTACAATGGCCTACAACCTGGGAAAACTCTCTTATCAGGAGAGATTGAAAAGATTGGGATTTTACCCTTATCTGTCTCCTCTCTGAAGTATGTCTGCTCTGCAATTAGACACTCTGACTCGGGCTCAGGCTATGAGGCTGTTTCATTGTAGTGTAGACTACCCGAAGAGGTGATATGACAAAAGTTTATAAAATACTGAATGGCCTAGAGAAGGAAGATGTGGCGCTTCTGTTTTCCCTATCTCACAACACAAGAACAAGGGAACATTCAATGAAGTAAAAAGGCGGGAAATTCAAAATCAGTAAAAGGAAATACTTTTTTCCCCACAACACTTAATAAAACTGTGGAACTCACTGCTACAGGAACTCATTGAGGCCAAATTCCAAAGGGGATGAGATATTCCCATGGATATCAGGAATACTCAGAGTTATCATAATGATGACAAATTTTGAAAGGGATATTAAACCTCCTGCTTCAGGACTTTAAGCCAATCTCTCTAACTATTAGATACCAGGATGACACATAGTGTGAGGGCAGATTATCCCACATCTGCTACTGCAGGGTTCCTCTGAAGCAGTTGGTACTGGCCATTGTCAGAGAAGGGATACTGGACTAGAGGGACCAACTGGTGTGATCCTGTCTGTCAATTCCTGTGCTCCTAAGGTCATCATTCCACCTAGAAGGGAATTGGAATCTGATGCTGTGGGTAGCATGTGTATGAACAACAGAATTTCTGTCCATAATTGTAAATATATCCTAACTGGTTACACCCTGTGTGGAACAGCTGTCCTTGTTAGGTAAGTATGTGGGTGTAACTACAGACACTGAACGTAAATCTCTGTTTTTGGAAAGTGAGCTCTGAATGGTAAATTCAGAACGGACTGTGGCTGGCTGCAACGTCCAGCTGGCTCTGGGGGCTGTGTTATCTAGTATTTAGAGAACAGTAATACTGTTGTTATAGCACAAGTGCCTTCATAAGACCAGCACACTTCCTGTTTGTTTAAATGTAGATGAAGCCAGGCCTGCAAGAAACAAGGATAATGGAGAGTAATGCTGGGAATTTGCAGCATTATAAATCCTCAGTGGTAGGGTGACCAGATGTCCCCTTTTTAAAGGGACAGTCCAGTTTTTTGGGACTTTTTCTTATATTGGTGCCTATTACCCCCCATCCCCTGTCTCGTTTTTTCACAGTTGCTATCTGGTCACCCTACTCAGTGGTGTTGCAGGAGGTAGTTCCTTAAGGCAAAGGAATGAAACAACCCCTCCCTCAGGTTCTAGCATGTCAGAAGAGCATGGCATGTGTAATATCGCTGAGGTTTGTGCAGAGAAATCCGTCTTTTATAACCTTACTTCTACAAGTACTCAGCGGGGCGTTGTTACACAGCAAGGTGAGAATCTGTGTAAGGTGATTCAATACCTGAACACTGTTAAGAATTTAATTAGCAGTTTAGAAAAGAATATCCAGACACCTGAGAAATGGAAGAGTGAATTAGAATCATGTTACCATTTACAGTTCTCAAATTCAAGATTGCTAAGAGAATGCACCCAGGAATAGTTCTTAAATTTCTTGTGTTTCCCTTTGTTTTCACTACATCTGTTGTCGATGGTGCTGTGCATTTTAAAAAGGTTTTTTTCCGCTATCCCAGGGACAAAGAGAGCAATGGAGAATGCAAGAGGAAGCTCTGGCATGAGTTTTATATTTGTTACTCATATTTTACAGTGAGGGCAATAAACCACTGAAACAATTCAACAAGGCTCGTGGTGGATTCTCCATTACTGGCACCCTTTAAATCAAGATTTGAAGTTTTTCTAAAAGATCTGCTGTAAGTTCAAACAGAAATTATTTGGGGGGAGTTCTATGGCCTCTGTTCTACAGGAGGTCAGACTGTGATCACAATGGTCCCTGCTGGCCTTGGAATCTATTAATCTACCATTATTATTAACTTATTGAATATTGTGGTAGCCTTCATTAGGGATCAGGGCTGCCTTATACTAGACATTGTACACACACAATGAAAAGACAGCCCATGCCCCTAAGAGCTTACAATCTCCGTAGAAGATGAGAAACAGCAGGTGCATGCAACAAACAGCTGAGGGAAGCTGAAGAAGAGCTCTGTGTAGCTCAAAAGCGTGTCTCTTTCACCAACAGAAGTTGGTCCAATAAAAGATATTACCTCCCGCACCTTGTCTGTCTCTAGCATTTTGCAGGCATCACGGCAGTGAGATGTCAGGAGAGAGGTATCACAGGATGGGTTAGTGGCTTTGCGGTGTTTTACAGGGAGTTCCTCCCACATGTAAAGGACAGCCTGGGAAAAACAGAAAGGTGCTTGTGGGAAAATTTGACAAATGGGCAATCACAATGGGATGCATGGGTGGTGACCCAGCCATTGGGGGAGGCTAGCCCCCGGCCCCTCCCCTTGTGCCTGAGGCCCTGCCTCTACCTCTCCCCTACCTCCCCCGCAGGAGCCCAGAACACCCCCACTGCGGCCCCTGGCCCCAGCAGCACCCCTAGCCCTGGGGCGCCGGGTGGCAGCTCCCCCCGCTCTGGTGCCCCAGGCGGCCAGCCCCAGCGTGCTGGGCAGCTGGGCAGCGCGCCTGCAGCACCCCCCAGCCCCAGGACGCCGGGTGGCCCGGTTCAAGTGCCGGGCTGGCAGCACAGCCCCACCGCCAGCCACCCAGAATCCCTGCAGGAGGCAGGCCAGCCAGCCCCAGCCCCAGCCAGCCTGGGCCAGGGCATGAGAGCAGAGCGCTGGGAACTGCAGGCGGGAGCCTGGGGGTGGAGCGTGGGCGGGGCCACGCCAGGCTGTTTGGGGAGGCACAGCCTCCCCCAGCCTACGATACCTGCCACCCATGCACAATGGCCATCATAGATGGAGCGGGGACAACATCTCAGCAGCATATGAGAGGTGATAGCTAGGGAAGGGATAGGCCATGCAGAGCCTTAAGAGTGAAGCTATAGCAGGGGTTAAATTCTTATAGAGTATTTCCTGGAGGCCCCCTCTGCCCAACATGCTATAAAAACTCCAGGGGGCAGTGGCAGATTAGCCACTGGTCCTACGGTGCGTGCCCAGGGGTCCTGGCCGCCAGGCGGGTAGGGCGGGGGAAGCCCCCATGCCCCGACCCCACTTCCCACCAGCAGCGCTGAGTGGGTGCAGTGGGAGAAGAACCCATGTCTCCTGACCCTGTTCCCCGGCAGCAGTGCCGCAAGGGGGAAGCCCCTGCGTGCCTGACCCCGCTCCCCGTCAGAAGCCAGGGGTGGCAGGGGAAGAGCCCCCCAACCCCGTCCTCGGCAGAAGTGCCGGGCGGGGCGGGAGAAGCCACAACACCGGGACCCCCACTGCAGCCCTGGGACTGGATGAGCTCTCGCTACCTGCTGCAGCCTCAGGGCTGGGGGAGTTCTCAGTCCCTGCTGCGGCCCGGGGCAATGGTGGGGGGACAGAGCTTCTCCAGTCTTGGGGCCACGGTGCGGGGAGCAGAAAGTACAAATGGGTTGTGGGACTGCTGTCGGGGGCCAGAATGGGGGGTACCCTGGGTAGAACAGTGGCGTGGCCCTGGAAAAGGGGCAGAAAGGGGTGGGGCTGTGGGCGGGGCCGCAGGCAGAGGGGGTGGACTGGAGACGGGACCGCAGGTGGAAGAGGTGGGGAGGGAACCTGCACTTGCTCTGGCCCAGGGCCCCAGGAAACCTTAATCCTGGGGAGGAGAGGGGAAGGGGGGTGAAAATATTTACTGCAGCAACAGCTCCGACTGAATTTAAGCCCTGCAAGTATAACTGCAAACAAAATCCCCAGAAGGAGGTAAGTTTGGACCCTCTCCGTTGTTTGTTTGTGTGCACTTTCTGGAGCAGGGTAGAAACACCACCTAAGTGTGTTAATTATGCTAACGATGATAGTAAGCAACGAAATTGGACACATTTTTACAACTTTGGAATCACACTTGGAAGGGAAAACTGAAGGCAACCTTAACTATGGAGCCTCCCTAGCACCAGGGCTGCTCCGTTGTGTGAAATGAATAACCCTTAACCAGCTAAAAGGGTGAAATCCCAGCAAGCCCAAAAGCAGAATGCTGCAGTCATCTGACCTTTAAAAGCATACACTTTCTGTGCAGCAAAACCAAGCTCGCCATGGAGGAACTGTTCCTAAAAGAACAGGAAAGTCAGCAGGCATTTTCTCTGTTTCCGAGAATTCCAGTTACCAAGTAGCACTTACTATTGATCTGCTGCAGCCTAGATTCATTTCTTGATGTTTCATTTATGAACCTATTTTTAGGATCTTATAAATCAGCTGTTTAAAAAAAATAAGGAAAAGGGGAAAATTACAGGAATGCATAAAACTGCTGGGAGTTATGCTGAGAGGTGCTATATGCAAACTATCCCTAGGACCTCTCTCATTCTCATAGATTGTCACCTTCTATATGCTGATGGCCCCCAAACTTACCTCTCCCCAGGGACAAACTGGGGGGGGGGGGGGGGGGGGGAGGGGAACAGTAGTAGTAGTCGCTTAAGCTCTGTTGACACGACCAGTTTCTCCCATTTGAACAGCAAAACAGTAAGCCACTAGTCGTAGGTTGTGCAGCTCTTCATAATACGGCCCTCCCATCCCTGTCTTGTGTGTTTGTGATATAATTTAAATGTCAACATTGTTTACAGTGGTCATTAAGTTTCAGAGTCAACAACCAGCTGGGAATAATGGTGGTGATATTGTTGTTGTTGTTGTTGTCTGTATTACAATAAATACAGTCAAGCCCACCATTCTAGGTGCTGTACAACTACGAAAAGACAGTCACTGTCTTAAGGAGCTTAAGTATAAGATGAGACAACAGATGGATGCAGACAGACGGGGGAATACAAGGAGACAATGAGACAATATTGGTCAGCGTTCTAGGACGTGGTGTCTGCTCACCAGCAGCCTAACCACAGTAACTCACACATATCCGCCTGAGCTGTCTACATCAGTCAATGTTCCCATTTTAAAGGTTCATTTAGGCCTGTTCTACACACTAGTTTTGCAGTGGTATAACTGTCGGTGAGGAGTGTGGTGGTTTTTAAACCAATATAGTTAAACTGATACAACACCTAGCGTGGATGCAGTGGGAATAAGCTATACCAATATAAGCACTTTTATACCAGGATAACTGTGTCCACACTAGGGTGATGTAATGCTTTAACTACACCTCTTTCTTAAAGTGAAAGAGGGACAACTTTTGTGTGTAGACAAGTCCTTGTAATCCAGAACCACTTGAAACTTTATTAAGTATTATTTATTATTATTATTCTAAACGAAAGTGTAGATTCTGAAGCACAGGATGGCAGCCTCCAGAAAATATACCGGCTCTCCAACACCCTGACCTTTTTGCCTCCCTGCCTCAGCCTGGGTACACCTAACCTATTTATCCTACCAACACTGACTTACAACTTACCGAGGTATACGTTACACCACTGTTTGTCACCACTGACTTGAATCCTCACATGCCGTGCTGTTAGACAGATTTAAAATTTTTATTAAAGTTAATGTTTAAAATTAAATATACACAAGTTAAGAGGGAAGGTCCTGTACATCTGGGGTCCGGCTGAGTTATGAGGGATTACAGGTATCAGTTACAAGGATCACGAGATACATACGTATCACATAACCAGCATAGACCCAGATTGGAGTGTGGGGGGTTTTAAAGCATCAGTGGATAAGTGGGCTCGGGTACGCCACCCACGGAATGTATAAAGAGTCCAAGTCAGTATCAGTGTAGCGAATAAGTACATGGGGGGGGTGCATCCCTTGGTTCGTCAGGGAAGGAAGTGGGTTATTTTCCTGGTCGGCAGTCTCGATTACTCAACGTGGTATTGACGGTGTCCTGTGATGTGTTCCGTATAGATGTCTCTGGACCACCTGATGGTGTCGGACACCATGAGCTGTCTCATGAGCCGGGCGTAGCGTTGCCCGACTCCGCATGCTCTCAATACCGGCTCATTGTGGGGGTCCCACGAGCCCAGGGCTCCCAGAATCAGGGCGTGTATCTGGACCTTGTAGCCCTGGGCTCTCAGGGTGTCTGCCAGCGGGGTGTACTTCGACACCTTCCAGGCTCGGGCCTCATGGAAGGCCAGTGACCTGTTTTCAAATGGCACCGTGATGTCTACCATGAGGACCTTCTTCTTTTCTGCGTCTGTCACGATGATGTTGGGTCGCAGGCGGCTGTCTGTCACAGGGATGGCAGAGTCGACGGTGAACTTCCCTAGGGACGGCGGGATGGCTTTCATCAGTGCTACACAGAGGAGGGGTTTGTATGCAGTCATGTTATAATCACCTTAGCATTTCTTCCTTATCCGCTTCAATTGTAATGGGTAGTCTCTTAATGCACTGTCTAACCAGGTCTGTGAATGACATCAGCTGGCTCTGTGCTGTGCATAATAGAGCTCGTTCACACCTGGGCGGAGTGCTGTAGTTAAAATCAGTCTGCGTTGTGCTGGCTCTCTGGGAACCACCAGTAGATATGCTTTTCACAGCTTTTCGGTTCCACCTCTCTAAAGCCACAACCACTAGTGGCTGCTCACCTTCCTATAGATTTCGTGTCAGGCTAGGATCCAATTTACATAGTTCTATTATGTAACAATGTTTGGATTATCTTTTCTCCCGCCTGTTATTTATTAAACCCCATATATGAACAGATAGTGCAGCATGGGCAGCATTTTCCAAAGTGAATGCATAACTTTGCACACCCACAACCTCTGATGCATTCACATAACCCCTGATTTGCACACACACAACTTTGTGCAGAGGCACATTGGAGGGAGGGACTACCTGCAAATCAGGCTCCCGAGTAACTTAGCGTCTACACACATTTGAAAATATATCCCAAGGAGGGTATATGTCTCTATATACATCTTCAGCATGGTCCCAGTCCTGCGCTCATGGACTTCAATTGGAATTTTGCTATCGACTTAACAAGAGATGAATCAAAACCTATTAATTTAGAAGAGCCACATGAAAAAGCTATGCAGCCAGAGTAAACTCCAGAATCCAAGAGAGAACTGGCAATAAGTGCTGAAACGTTGTCTTGCCCCAGCATACAGAGCAGCAGGAGAAAGATCCCTGACATACAGATCAAGTTAAATGCTGAGGAAGGAAGTGGGAAAAGAAAGTCTCTTCTGGTTTGCTGAAGGTTGGTGATTGTTCTGCAATGAAGTAATCAGCCTGTCTTTACACAGCTGTGGGGAGAGTGAGTCTGAGCAGCCACAGTGGGCAATTAGTTAGAGTGGAGCCCAGTGGTGTATCCATAAAAGGATTTTTTTTAAATCATAAAGAGATGCAACTTGTTTGCTTAGAAGATGTTTTTATGTTTGTTTTGTTCCTTTTCCCATCTTATGGCTCATTGAATTAATGTAAGTAACAAAATGCTTTTTTATGAGGACCGATGGTCCCAAGAACGCCTCTGCCGTGTGGAATGTCTGCTCGGATTTATTTCACTTGGTGCTCCAAAGCCCAAACTAATGACCAATGTAATGTGTGCTAAATCCTGCTACGCGCTTGCAGCCGTGCCAGCATTTCATCTTTGTAGACTATAGAAACTCAATAGAAATTTAGTTTTAACACTTTTGATCCCATGGAGAGATTCCTGAGGGCTGGAGCCTATAGATGAGACTATTGCTGAGCTGTTTTTCCTGGCTGGATATTATGTCTTCTCTATTTTTATTATATATTGAAATGCCAGAGTCACAGGACCAAGAGCCAACCCTGAGCTACACCAGTGCAATGCAAAATATTCCATTAATGGGGGAAGAATTTGGCCTCTCTTCCAGCATATGCATAGGCACTAGGCCTCCCTCACGGACAGAATGCCCCCTGATATTGACACTGCTGCTTGGCCCCTCTCAGTGCACCCAACAAGGTTCCAAAAGACACAATATAGCCCAAGATGCAAACATTTTAAAGAGTGTCCAGAACTGGAATACAAACACCTGGTAGTTTCACTAAGCTCCAAAGCATCCCTGGGTTGCCCCACACCCAACATGTGTGCCTTGGAGTTACAGTCTGGGGAAGCTCTCGGCCCACAGCTGATCTCCTTCTATCCTGCCCTCTTCCCTTAAATGGCACATCGGCACACCGTGTGGGCTGAACGACGGCCATCCTAAGCCAGAGAGAGAAAAGCAAGCAAAGTCAGCCTTAGGCAAAGAGCAAAACGCCTGGCCTCAAGAGAAGGGTGCATTGCATTGGTGCAGCCTTGAGATGAGATACCTCCAGCACAGCCTGAGTGCCAAGCAGCTGGGTTATTAGCATCTTTGAAACCTATTGCCACTCTTCATTAAATGCACTTAATGTAAGCGCCACACCCTGGATATGCTTATATAGGCAGTGGAGACAGCGTAAGCAGGAGCCCCTCTGTGGCTGGGAGGCAGCTGGTCTCCCTGCATGTTTTATAGTACCAAGTCCTTATGACTGGTTGGCTACTCCTATCGTTTTCCTGTTTGGTGGCGCACTCCCTGCCTCTCTAACGTGGTTCCTTGCCTGCTGCCCCTGCTAACTATGGAATGTGGTGCCAGAGACTGGGCTGGCAGGGGCAGAATTGCCAAGTTTGCAGAAGGATGTAAGCAAAGGTGTGAATGAAGTATTGCTGTGCCCTAGGAGTGCTCTGGAACATGGTTCTGATCCCCACCAGGACTCAAACAGGGAACCCTGCACCAGGTGTTAGCAAGGGTCCCAATGCCAAGAGCTGGCAACGGCTCCCCCTCAGAATCCTGCTCCATTTCTCTGACTTCCTTCTCTGGCCAGCTGAGTGTGCCCGGCTGATAGCGGGAGTGCGACCCGGTCTTCTGCATTGTGGTGAATTCAGTCTGTGGATGGGGCAAAACACTAGGGTTAAGAGCTCCCCAGTGGATTGGAGGAGAGGGTTTAGCTATTATATCAATTGGAAACCCCCCACTGCAGCTGTTCTTCCCTCATTGCCTGTGGTCTGTGGAGGGTAGGGCTGGCTTGCTGTATAAATCAAGCCAAATCTGATGCAGCTTAAAAGGCTCATTTCTTATGCTGCTTCCAACAGGTGCATGTATATTTCATTGCTTCTGCAATTACTGTATATCTCGTACACTTAGGAGGAGGCTGAAATAGTGCTAGAGGAGAAGGAACAGGCATTTATACAAAGATAGGAGGAGAAAAAAGGTCAGAGAAGCTCACTAGAGAGAGCAGAGATGCAGAGCGGGTTGTGAGGGGGAAGCGCGGAGCCTCCGAGGAGGTGGCGAGTTGCCCTGGGATATTAAAGGGATCCTTTTTTAGGATTAAAGAGAGTGCTTCAGTTTTATGCTTTCTTTGTAGGGGGAGGCCAAGTGGGTAGAGGCTGGGATCTTGACCACACCTTTTTGGAAGGCTACGGCCACTTTCCCTACAGAGCGTATGAAAAGCGTGCGAATGGCTTGCTCCTTATTACACCTCCCTCAGCCTAGGTTCAGGCAGCGTCTGTATTGTTTTGGGGTAATTTACTCTTTGGGAGGGCAGGTGGGATTTGACTCTTTGGGCAAAGCCCTGTTCTCAAGTTATTAATTAATAATTATTAGCATTAAGGTCAGTGCTGGGTTTACAATGGCACCAGTGGCTCAATGGAGCCGGGCCCATGCTCAAAAGGGGCCCCGGCCTGCTCCGCTTGCACTGTGTCCCGAGACCCCGCCAGCCCGCTGGCTCCCTGCTGCCCATCACTTGCTCCTCAGGCCAAGGGCTCCTCTCCACCCCCTGGCCCCACCCCCCTGCTCCTCTCTACCTCCTGGCTGGACCCCAGTGCACCCCCAGCTCCAGGAAGTCTCTGCTTCCCACCACCTGTGGGGCCCCACCTGTCTCTCCTGAACTGAGCTGCCTGGGACTGGTGCAGAAGTCTGGCCAGGCTCAGCCAGGTGGGTGCGGGGGTGACCATGTCGGGGGCTTGCCTGGGCCCCTCCAGGCAAGTGCGTCTTGAGAGAGCCCAGCTAGGGCAGGCCCTGGCCTGACTGATCGTGCCACTCCCGAGGGGCTGGAATGATTCCCAGCCCTGGGACTAGCTCTGGCTGCACTGCTGGCTTAGCCCGGCAGACACAGTCACCTCCCAGCAGGGCCGGTGAGTGCGGCTGGGAGGCGGGGGGGTGTGGGGTGCTGGGCTGGGAGGGGGCAGGGAAGATCTGTGTGTATTGTGGCACTAGGGTGTGGGGGTTCGGTGGGGGTGCTGGGCAGTTGTGGTGGGGCTGGGGATAGGAGGGCGCTGGGCAGGGATGGTGTTGTGCAGCGTGCTGTGCATTTGGGGGGGGGGGAGGGTTCTGGCCATAGTGGGTCTGTGGGGAGCTCTGGCCATAGGGAATCAGGGGGGTGTTCCGGTGTTAGGGAATCAGGGGGGTGTTCTGGTGTTGGGTGGGGGGTCTGTGTGGTACGGCCTCTGTCCTGTTCCAGCAATTCACGTAGACGCGTGAAAGGAACACTGACCATGTGCAAATCCTGCTCTGGTGTACACCCCATGCCACTCCATTGCCGTCAGCAGAGATTCACCAGGGTAAGTCTGGGCAGCATTTGGCCGACGGAGGCTGCCGCAAAACTTCTGCTCTCTTTTCTCTGGCACAAACCCCACTGACCTCAATGCAAGTCTTGCCAGAAGAAGGAATGAGGTAGGGCTGCAGGATTTGACCCAGACCATTTGTGAGGGACATGCTGATGGGCTGGCTGTATTTTTAAGATGCTTATGTGCCAGCAAATGGAAATGCTAAGTGTACTCAGAATTGCTAACCTAATACACCTCTATCCCGATATAACGCTGTCCTCGGGAGCCAAAAAATCTTACCGCATTATAGGTGAAACCGTGTTATATCGAACTTGCTTTGATCTGCCGGAATGCGCAGCCCCGCCCCCCCGGAGCGCTGCTTTACCGCATTATATCCAAATTCGTGTTATATCGGGTTGCGTTATATCGGGGTAGAGGTGTATTCCATAACACTTGAAACAGAATAAATACATGCTTCACCGGCACCAGTCCTCTGAAATCTGCTATAAAGACCTGATTGGAGCTCTCTCTCTTATAGTGCTGTGTATCACCATGGTATCGGAGATCTCCCACCAAAAACACCAAGGTCCCTAGCAGACTTTTTGGAGTTTCTGGTTCTTCCCCCTATTTAGCGTAGAGTTGCTCTGCTTGGAGTAGGATTTTCTTGCAGGGGAGGGGCGGAGGTTCTGGGTGGGAGAAAGGGGAGGTTGGGTTTATTTTTTATAAATCCTTTACATTTTGGGATTATAGAGTTCACAAACCGAATATGAGTCAACAATGTGATGCAGCTGCCAAAAAGGCTAATATCATTCTGGGGTGTATTAACAAGAGTGTTGTACATCAGACACCGGAGGTAATTGTCCTGCTCTACTTGGCACTGGTGAGGCCTCAGCTGGAGTTCTGTGTCCAGTTCTGGGCACTATACTTTAGGAAAAATCTGGACAGATTGGAAAGAGTCCCGAGGAGAGAAACACAAGTGATAAAAGGTTCAGAAAACCTAACCTGTGAGGAAAGGTTAAAAACACTGGGCATGTTTAGTCCTGAGAAAAGAAGACAGAGGGGGGAACTGATAGTCTTCAAGTAGGTTAAGGGCTGTTAAAATGAGGACGGGGACCAATTGTTCTCCTTGTCCACTGACAGTAGGGCAAGAAATAATGGGCTTAATCTGCAGCAAGAGAGATTGAAGTGAGATATAAGGAAAAACTTTCCAACTCTCAGGGCAGTGAAGCTCTGGAACAGGCTTCCAAGAGAGGTTGTGGAATCCCATTCACTGGAGGTTTTAAAGAACAGGTTGGACAAACACCTGCCAGGGATGGTCTAAGTTTACTTGGTCCTGCCATAGTGCAGGTGGCTGGAATTGATGACTTCTAGGGGTCCCTTCCAACCCTACATTTCTATGATTCTATTATGTTAGTACAGCACCTAGCACAATGGGGCCCTAATTGGGGCCTCTAGGGGTTTGTTTACACTGCAGCTAGACACCCATGGCTGGCCCATGCCAGCTGATTCAGGCTTACTGGACTTTGAGCAAAGGGGCTGTTTAATTGTGGTGTAGACATTTGGGCTTGGCCTGGAGCCCTCAGGTGTTACCACAATAATAAATAATCCTTCCAGGTTTGGGTATTTGTATGAAGGGACCCTCTACCACTGGAAGGAGCAACAGAGCAGATAGTTTGCCAGTTCTATTTAATTAATGTACTTTGCAAACATTTTTCCAGCGTGGCAATATATAATATGCCTATTATTTAAAAATAATTGTAATTTCATATTTGTCTGAGATCTAGAATATTTATCCAGAGAGCCATTCATGGAGATGTGTCATTTCATTGACAGGAGCGTTCTCTTGGCAGAGAGCAGATGAAACAATAGTGTCATAGATTTAACACAAAGCTTCATTAAGCTAAACACACTTAGCAATTACAAAAACAAGCCAATTAGCCATAAATCCAGCTAAGAGCCACAGCTGACAATTGTCTTTTCCCCTGTAATTAAGGTGAGTCAGCATCAAACAAAGATAAGCCTGTGATCCTTGCTTCTTCCGCTGCAGGCAGACTTAATCAATTGCTTGTCTGTTTGTCCCTCTTACACCTCCAGTTCAGTTTCTTGTTCTTGTTCTTCCATGCTGCCCCTGTGCATGGGAACAATTTGTACAGCTGCCTATTTATCCTCTCTAAAATTATTTCTTAAAACCTACCTCTAGAAATCACTCCCCTCTGACATCGGTCAGGTAAGTGGTCAGCTGTGACTTCAGATTTCCTGCTAACTTGTGTGGGGCCTATTGATCTCCCAACCACCCGATTTGTCTGTATCATCCGCCTGTTACATCCTGTCTTAGGGCATGGCTACACTTGCAAGTTAGAGCGCATTAAAGCAGCCCGGTGCGCTCTAACTCATGAGGCGTCCACACTGGCAAGGCACTAGAGCGCTCTGACTCCGCGGCTAGCGCGCTCCTGGTAATCCACCTTGGCGAGTCGAATAACGTTTGATGCGCCCCTGCTGGAGCACCGCGGCACCAGTGTGGACGCCCTGGTCTGTTAATGTGCTCTGATCGGCCTCCAGAAGTGTCCCACAATGCCTGTTCTAGCCACTCAGGTCATCACTTTGAACTCTACTGCCCTGCCCTCAGGTGACCAACCATCGGACCTGCCCTTTAAATTCTCTGGGAATTTTGAAAATCCCCTTCCTGTTTGCTCAGCAAGGCGTGGAGTGCTCTCAGCAAATCTTTCCAGGTGACCATGCCTCCACACGCCAGGCGATCCCCAGTATGGAGCAATGGCGAGGTGCTGGACATCATCAGAGTTTGGGGGGAGGAAGCTGTCCAGTCCCAGCTGTGCTCCAGGAGTAGGAATTACGATACCTTCGGGCAGCTATCAAGGGACATGATGGAAAGGGGCCATGACCAGGACACACTGCAGTGTCGGGTTAAAGTGAAGGAGCTGCGGAATACCTACCGCAAAGCCCATGAGGCAAACCGCCACTCGGGTGCTGCCCCCACAACCTGCCGATTCTACAAAGAGCTGGACACGATACTTGGGGGCGACCCCACCTCCACTCCGGGAGCACCACCATGGACACTTCAGAGCCCAGTTCAACAAGTCAGGAGGAGGAGGAAAGCGGGAGCGAGGGTGCTGAGGTGGGGGTAGACACCCCGGTTTCCCTAGATGCATGCAGCCAGGAGCTGTTCTCAAGCTAGGAGGAAGGTAGCCAGTTGCGGCGGCCGGTTCTTGGGGAAGGACAAACACCAGAGGAGGTGCCTGGTAAGTGGCTTTTATTTTGGGAAAGAAGATATTTGGTGCGGGCTCTTGGGGTGAGGAGGGTTAGGGCTGCATGCATGCCTAGATGCAGAATAGGGCGTTGATGTGCTCTCTCACATCGCAGTAATTGGCCTCAGTGATCTCTTCAAAGGTCTCATCCAGAACTTGGGCAATGTGCTTGCGCAGGTTTCCTGGGAGAGCCACTGTGCTCCTTGTCCCAGTCAGGCTAACATGTCCACGCCACTGTGCCGTGAGGGGTGTGGGGACCATTGCTGCACACAGGCAAGCTGCATATGGGCCAGGGCAGAAGCCGCATTGTAGTAGAAGACCCTCCCTTGCTTCCCAGGTCACCCGCAGCAGCGAGATATCTTCCAGGACGAACTTATCCTGTTGAAAATGTGGAGACAGTGTTCAGTATAGGGGCCCCCTGCAGCTGTTGGCTCTCCCCAAGGCACAGAACCCCAGAGGACAGTACGGCCGTGAAACAATCAGTCCCCCTTGACCCTGTGCTTACTCACCATTTTGGGGCTCCCATGGGTTATGTGCACTCGCTTTGGGTCGGGCAAATTATGCTATTGTGTAGACTGTGCTTGCCCTTAAATACGGGGAAATCATTGCTCTGTCTGGGGTGAACAATGCTGCCTCCGTTAAGTGTTGCATTTTGCCTTTACAGATGCAACCTTGAGATCTCAGCCGTCCATGTTATCACCGGCCAAAAGACTCTAAAGAATTAGGAAGAGGGCACGTAGAAGCAAAGAAGACATGCTGCATGAAGTAATGCAGCAGTCCCTTAATGAGAATCTAAAAGCGCAGGAGTGGAGGGAGAGTGAAAGGAGGATCCGCCAGCAGAATGAGGAGCGCTGGCATAAAAGTGCAGAGCTCTGGCACCAAAGCACAGATCAGCTGATAAGCATCATGGAGCGCCAAGCGGACTCGATCCAGGAGCTCGTAGCCATGCAGGCAGAGCACTACCGCACCTGCCCCCCCCCCCCCCCCCCCCCCCCCCCCCCCCCCCCCCCCCCCCCCCCCCCCCCCCCCCCCCCCCNATTCTGCACTGGCTCAGCCTGTTGTTGAACCACTCCTTGCTGCTGTCAAGGCTCCCTGTGTAGGGGTTTCATGAGCCATGGCATTAAAGAGTAAGCGGGGTCTCGAAGGATCACAATGGGCATTTTGACTTCCCCTACGGTGAGCTTCTGGTCTGGGAAAAAAGTCCCGGCTTGCAGCTTCCTGAACAGGCCAGTGTTCTGAAAGATGCGTACATCATGCACCTTTCCGGGCCAGCCTGCGTTCATGTCAATGAAACGCCCAAGGTGATCCACAAGCTACTGAAGAACCATAGAGAAATACCCCTTCCGATTAATGTACTCGGAGGCTAGGTGGGCTGGTGCCAGAATTGGAATATGCATCCCATCTATCGCCCCTCCACAGTTAGGGAAACCCATTTGTGCAAAGCCAGCCACAATGTGCTGCATGTTACCCAGAGTCACGGTTCTTCTGAGCAGGATGCGATTAATGGCCCTGCAAACTTGCATCAACACAATTCCAACGGTCGACTTTCCCACTCCAAACTGGTTAGCGACCAATCAGTAGCTGTCTGGAGTTGCCAGCTTCCAGATTGCAATAGCCACCCACTTCTCCACCGTCAGGGCAGCTCTCAATCTCGTGTCCTTGCGCTGCAGGGTGGGACTCACGCAGTCCCATGAAAGTGGCTTTTCTCATCTGAAAGTTCTGCAGCCACTGCTCATCATCCCAGACGTGCATCACGATGTGATCCCACCACTCAGTGCTTGTTTCCCGAGCCCAAAAGTAGCGTTCCATGGTGGTGAGCATGTCCGTGAATGCCACAAGCAATCTCGTGTCGTATGTGTTACTAGAGTCGATATCGTCAGAGTCCTAACTGTCAATTTGGATCTTAAGGAGTAACTCAACTGCCAAACGTGACTTGATGGCAAGACTCGTCAGCATATTCCTCAGCAGTTCAGGCTCCATTCCCGCAGACCAAAAGGGAAGACAGAGCGCACAGTACAAAAAACATTGATAGATGGCACCAAATGTGGATGGAAGCACAGGGATTGCTGGGATGCGAACCGATGCATCATGGGGTGTTGGGACAGGACCCAGAATGCCCTGTAACCCTCGCCCCCTTCCCACAAGCCACAGCACCAGAATGGGAAGAGGTGCTCTGTGGGATAGCTGCCCATAATGCACCACTCCCAATGCTGCTGCAAGTGCTGCAAATGTGGCCACACCAGTACGTTTGCAGCTGTCAGTGTGGACAGACTGCAGCGCTTTCCCTACTGCGCTCTCTGAAGGCTGGTTTAATTCAAAGCGCTCTATATCTGCAAGTGTAGCCAGGCCCTTACATGCAGATTGTGAGGTTTTTTTGGACTGTCTTCTTTGTTACATGCAGTGTTGTTGTAGCCGTGTTGGTCCCTGGATATGAGCGAGACACAGTGGGGGAGGTAATCTTTTATTGGACCTGCTTCTGTTGGTGAGAGAGACAAGCTTTTGAGCTTACGCAGAGCTCTGCTTCAGGTCTGGGGAATGTACTCAGAGTGTCACAGCTAAATAAAAGGTGAAACATTGGTTAGCGTAAGTAGTTAACACATATTTCAAGGGACCACTCTGTGACGTTGCAGTCTATATGATTTTATAAAAATATGCTAATGAGTGAATATAATATAACTGGAATATGCTTCATGCAAAAGGTCTCTTGTAAGGCATCATTACAAAGCTTATAATCTACTAAGTGTGATCATCCTATTTGTATAAATGTACCACTCTTGTATCTGAAACTAGAAATATGAAATATAACTCTAAGGGCCTATTGTAATTATGCAAAGTGTGGGCCATTAATGGTGGTTTGGAATCTTGATGACTCCCATTAACCAGGACAATTGTCTGCAGATGGCTGTGTTTTACCTGTAAGTCTTCCTGTATATGTGTGTGCTGGCAAGTGGGTAATGAAGTCTTGCAGTGACATGTGATCATGTCACCTGAACTGGAATCCATCTTTAACCTGGTGTCTTTCCAGTGAGGAGGAGGGGTGGGAACCCAGAGAGGGACAAAGGATTCCCGCCTTATGCAAAAGATATATAAAGGGGTAGAACAGAACAAAGCAGGAGGAGCCATCATGAAGAATCCCCTAGCTACCACCTGAGCTGGAACAAGAGCTGTACCAGGGGAAAGAATTGTGCCCAGGCCTGGAAGGTGTCCAGTCTGAGGAAAAAACTTACTGAATCATCTCTGAGGGTGAGATTTTCTGTATTCAGTTTGATTAGACATAGATTTGCGCGTTTTATTTTATTTTGCTTGGTAACTTACTTTGTTCTGTCTGTTACTACTTGGAACCACTTAAATCCCACTTTCTGTAGGATTTTTACTTTTTACTTATTAATTAACTCAGAGTATGTATTAATACCTGAGGTAGCAAACAGCCGTGCATATCTCTCCATCAGTGTTATAGAGGGCGAACAATTTATGAGTTTACCCTGTATAAGCTTTATACAGGGTAAAACAGATTTATTTGGGTTTAGACCCCATTGGGAGTTGGGCATCTGAGTGTTAAAGACAGGAACACTTCTGTGAGCTGTTTTCAGTGAAGCCTGCAGCTTTGGGGCAAGTAATTCAGACCCTGGGTCTTTGTTGGAGCAGATGGGAGTGTCTGGCTCAGCAAGACAGGGTGCTGGGGTCCCAAGCTGGCAGGGAAGGCAGAGGTAGAAGTAGTCTTGGCACATCAGATGGCAGCTCCCAAGGGGGGCGTTCTGTGATCTAACCCATCACACACTCAAGGTGAAGTGCCCTGTTAAAAACTTTCCAGGGGGGTGGGGAGAGGAGAAAAAAGCTGGGGCAGGGGGGTTAGTGGCAGATGACGTGTGGGGGGGGGCATGGAGGGTCAAGTGAGCCCCCCCAGATTGGCCTGCTGCGGGCATGGAGGGAGAGGGGATCTGCCCTTGTCTCCCTGCACCTTCCCCCCACCCCAGTGGTGTGGGGAGTGGGACAGAGCCACTTCTGCCTGAGAGCCTGGCTGAGAGGCAGCAGCGGCCCACGCCTTGCCCAGGCTCAGTGGATGGGGACATGGGCCAAGCATGCCAGGGGAGGAGGGGGGATCCAACTTGCTCAGCCCCTTTCCCTGGCAGCAGGGCTCAGGCGGGAGGCAGCCCGCTGCCATCCCAGCTGCCGGGGACAGGGGCCAAGCGAGCCAGAAACATGCCAGGTGAGAGGGAGGGCTGATATTTTTGCTGAAATTTTTAATGTGGGGGAGATCATTTCCAAACCAGTTCTATTAGATCTCTCTCTTACTGAGCATGCCTGTTATAAACTGAACACAATGCTGGTAGCTCATATGCTTTTATCATGAGTTTCGCAATATTTGGTGTTGTTTTTTTTCTTAAAGCCCCAGCTCCTAGAGTCCTGTGAATTAGATAAGAATCTCAGCTTTTTTTAAAAGTAAGTTTCTAGCCCTCATGATTGCAGAGGAAAGCTTGAGAACATGATCCTAGTGTACCCCAAAGCTTAAAATCCCATGATAAATAAAACCCCAAATGTTATTATTTTGTTTAAATCTCATGATTTTGGGGGGCATGGCGCATGATTTTTGAATGCTTGGGATTGGCAGTATTGTTAACATGCTGCCAGATTGGGTCCTCACTTAGTTCAAGTCATACCTGCTGAGCAGGGCAGCTGTACCATACAATGCAGAACAGGCAGGAGCCTAGAACAGCAACATGTTCAGTGACTCTTTACGCGGGTGGCTGCAGGGCTAGCAGGACCAGACAGTGTGTCTACGGCAGCAGAACGTCCTCAGCTTTTGAGGACCCTTCACTGGACAGTGTTATGTCATGGGTCACCCGCCCCTAATGCACTGTTAAATTCCTGGCTGTAGCAACTGCAGAGTGCATCAGAGGAGCAGAGAGCGAGGCACATTGTTACAGAATGCACTTTCAGTAGCTCAGTCCATTAGCAACAAATGGCCATGCTAGATACCTGTGGCTAAAGCACCATTTGGCACAAAGCCACGGGTTGGTAATGGCTACAGTGCCTGCTATGTTCTGTTTAACTAAACAGGAGACCCAAGTACACAGCCAGTTACATTCTGTTGCCGTGATGTGAAAGTGACTTGTTTTATTTGCATGGCAGCAAGAGACAAAACACAGAGCTGGGTCCTGGCCCCTTTGTACAGCTCCAGCAGCATAAAGGGGACGGACAGGTGCCATAAAAGAGCAGCCAGGGATTCCATGGGTAATTCCCAGGGAAATTCCCAGCTGGCATAACTATGGCCTAGCCTAGCATGGGGGGGCATTCCTGGAAAGGTGGGAGTGGGAGTGCAGCGCAATGCACTCCAATCATGCCTTGCCCGCAAAGTAGGGCCTAGCCTAGCCTAGCTGGGGGTGGGGCCAGAGCAGAGCTGGGAGTGGAGCGGGGCTGGGTGGCGCTCCCTCCTCCCACCCCTCCCGTGGGAGCTGGTCTGGGCCCTGCTGCATCCCCCCGGATGTTCCTCCATGCTCTGCCCCCCCTAAGGGGGTGCGCCACAGTTTGGGGACCTCTGCCTTAAGAGGACTGGCAGAGGCTGAGCTCAGTTTGGAAATCCCAGGAGAGAGGGTTGAGACCTGTCTGATACAAGCGAGGAGAATCGGGAAAAGCCACGTGAGGGGAGTTAGCAGCTCTGGTGGGTCTCAAAATAGGAACAAGACTCCAAGGAGGCAGCCCTGGGGTGTCAGTGTTCAGCTGAGGAGCAGAGCATTGGACAGACTGGTGAAGGACTGAAGGGCAAGCCCAAGAAGGGTGGGAGTGGTTTAAGTTAGTACACATGGTTTGGGATTTGGTAGAGCACTGTAGGGCGTGCAATCTTGTGAGTCCCGGCCCTGAAGGAAGCAGGAATCCTGAGAGGAATGCAGGCACGTAGGGGGGCCAGGAAGGGGCTCTGGGAAAGGCCTGCTGACACACTGAGGTAGGAAATAGCCCAGGAAGGAAGCTGGGGGCCTTAACAGTCAGACCTTGCCTGCTCACTACAGGGTCTCTGGGCTGGAACCCAGAGGAGAGGGAGGGCCTGGGTTCCCCTATCGGCCACTGGAAAAGATAGCGCGAAGACCCCAGAGACCAGTTGTAGACAAATGATTGAGTCAGGACTTGAGCTAAAGACTCAGCTTGTGGCCACAGGACTATTGTTTATTGGATTTTCGGGTACCCTGGAAGGGGTGAGACTTCCAAGTGACCTGGCTGGAGGGCTGAGCCATGAGATGAGGCAGACCACTGCAGGGCTGTCAGCAGGGGGCGCTAGACCAGGAGAACCAGCTACCCCACACCCAGGCAGGAGGAGGCATGCCAGCGGTGAGTCCACTCCACCGCAAGGGGATTCTTCATCACTCAATACTCTTCCTGATGAAGACAATGGGAGATTTGCTATTGACTTCCCTGGAGGCTCTAGGCTTTGCCGGCCCTCAGTTATACCTGGCTCGGCTCTGCCCCTTCATCTGCAATTATTCACAACCCATAGTTGCTCTCCCAGCCCATGCACGGGGCACCCAAACAATGGGCCCCCTCCCAAGTCAATAATAAAAGCCCAAATGGGAACAGAAGATCCAACAGTTCCAAAAGCATCGAGCTCGCTATATCGGCCCTGTTTTCATCCAAACACCCCTCACAGCAGCTAGATTCTAGGCTGGCTTCTGCAAACCCTCTGGCATAATTCACTCAGGATCCCGCACCTGCTCTCCATCTCTCTGCTGAGCTAACATGTTGATGAAGTGTTATATTACTTTTCATTCTCACCTCTCTTAGCCACTCTCCTCCCTCCACCCCTACCGACTCAGCACCAGGCGCCCTTTTTATTAGGACTCGCTTGGTTTATCCTCACCCTGTTGCTGCCTCACTTCAGCTGTCTTCTCAAAGCTTAACATCCACTTAGCTCTTATCAGCATTTAACAGCACATCACCGCTCAGGAGCCAGTGGTAAAATATTATACAGCCCGACTGCTGTGTCAATGAGACGCTCCTCACAGGCCTGGCGGAGTGAAACAGACCTGTCCCCCACCTCAGATTTTACATTCCCTGGATCAGTCACCCAATTCGGCGAGCCCTTCGGAAGCCGTGCCAGCTACAACGCCTTGGAAGCCTCAGTCTACACCAGTGTAGCCAGAGCAATTACCGCCGTGCTTGCCGGCTTGTTTAGCACTGAGGGGCAAATGAGCTATTTTCCCACATTTCGACTTATGAGGGAAAGAGGCCGCTCTGCTAAAAGCTGGCGCTATCGCCTCCATTTCACTGTTTAGTTCGGGGTGGGGAATGAAAAGAGGAGAGCATCTGACTGGGAGGGGGTGCGCCACATTCCCGTTTCTCTTTACCATCTATGGAAAAAGAGGGGCAGGGTTTTAATTTTTGGTGGCTGATTAAATCTTTTCATCATTAAAGGTGAAATTTACCCCGGTGCAGAGAACCAGCATAAGGCTGGAGGGCTTAATGCCTGGGGTCAGTGTACGGGGGTGAAGATCATCTTTAATAAGGCAAGTGAGCATAACGAAGTTTATCTGCGGCTGCTGAACACATAGCTGGCTGAACGCTGCGCTACAGTAATCATGAACACTCTGCTGAGCTCCAAGCCACAGTTCATTTTCACTGACTCTCAGTGTTGCCAACTCTTGCAATTCTATCATAAAACTAGTGCTATTTCCTTAAAGCCCCAGCTCCCGGGGTCCTGTGAGAATCTCAGCTTGCATTTAAAAATAAAAAGTAAGTTTCTCATCTTTGTAGTTATGGAGAAACACCTGGAAACATGACCCACATTTGCCCTAACAGCTCAAAAACCAGAAGGCAAATAAGAACACCCACCATTTATTACTTTTAAGCCAGTCTTGTGGTTTTAGGGGGCCCCGTTTTTGAGGATGTGAGGTTAGCAACACCATGTTTGACCCAGATCTTACTCTTGCACAGCGTTTGATCATGCTAATGTTTGGGGAGCAGCTGTTCTGCACACAGAGAATGGGAATAGCCCCAGTAAAGGGCATTTGATGTTTGGTAATTATCCAATTAGGGAGTGGAAACAAAATAATGGGACACAGGCAACAATCACTGTCACAGTCCAGGGCAACTGCACCTCTCTTTCCCTTTAGTGGTCCAGCAAGGGCACCCACTCTCGGCTTCCAGCTCCCCAGCCATTGCCTTTTGTGGGTGGAGACCCGCATCTCACTCCCGTCTGATCGGGTTATTTCCAGGCTGCAGTTCCCTGCCTTCACTGCGCTGTTCCCAGCAGAGACAGATGGTGCAAGCTCACACACTTGCCTTCTCTTTCAGAGACTGATAACAGAGTGATTGTCAACACTTATAAATACCACACGGCCCTTTCTGTGCAAGCCTATTTTATTCTTACGATAAAAGCCTTACAGAGAAATCATATTAAAAACAATAAAAGTACCTACCCGCATGCTAATAAGCTCATCAGGCTTCACTCCACCCCTACCCTTGGCTCTGGCACAGGGCCGCCCAGAGGATTCAGGGGGCCTGGGGCAAAGCAATTTCGGGGGCTCCTTCCATAACAAAAAGTTGCAATACTATAGAATACGATATTCTTTTGGGGGCCTGGGGCAAATTGCCCCACTTTACCCCCCCACCCCCCACCCCCGGACGGCCCTGCTCTAGCAGGAGTTGTCCTTCAAATCCCCACCCAAGGGGTTTCCTTGTGATTACAAATCCATCACAGCTTCAGCTCAGAACTAGCAACCAATGGGGCCTCCGTCGGCCTAATCCTTCTAACCCGCCCCTAAGGACTGGGCCTCCCGTGGAGCAGGAGTCTGTCTGTTTGTTGGAGCAGGAAGAAGGCCTGAGTTTGTTTAAAACCAGGCTGTTTATCCAAAAATCCTTTCTTTGTCTGTTGGTCCTTGAAGAATCCAGTTTGAATGAGTATATGCGCACCTCTCCAAGGGGTGGCTTCAGGGGGGAATAACGGAGGAAGTATGTAAGTATCCCCTACCGCCTTGAGGAGTTACATACAATAACACATGCACAGTTGCATTTTTAATACAATGGAGCCCAAAGGTGTAATCCCTAATTCAGTAAGGTTTATCTGAATTCAATACACATTATCTGAATCCATAAGGTTTGTTCAGGATATTCCAGGAGATGGTCTGTCGCAATCACACCCCGTGAGCAATGACTAACCAGCTCTCCCTCCCCCATGGGAGATCCAACATGGGGTAAGGTAGGGCGTGGAAGGAGGCTTGCAGCCTCAGGCGCATCATTGCACTTTTCCCTTGAGCCTGTGGAAGCCCCTGTGCAGCTGCTGCATGGGTGTGTGATCTGCAAGGCTGGAAGGGAATGACTCGGGCAATGGCTGCCCTTTGGGGCATCACCCAACCCTGCAAAGATTCCCTATCTAAAAGCAATGCTGACTGTGTCAGGATTAACTTGAGTGGCTTCTCCCTCCATGCTTTGAAATCTCTCCCAAGGGAAGTCCTGAGGACAGCAGCTGCTCCAGGGCAGTTCTGCTCCACCAGTCATGCTGCTGTGGGGAGAGGTTGAACTTAGAGAGGAAGGGTGGCTCAGGGGTTAAGTCACTCAACTAGGGCTTGTAAGAGCAGCGTTCAAGCCTCTGCTCTGCCACAGACTTCCTCTATGGCCTTAGGCAAGTCATTTAGCCTTTCTGTGCCCCAGTTCATATCTGTACTACAGTGATGATGCCTTTGTATGAAGCTAAATAGACTGAGGTGCTGATCTAATGTAATGTAATGTGGGGGCCACTTTAGTTGGAGGCACAAGGCTATATTGCCCCAGTTTCTCAGAGCTAACAGAATAGGGCCAGGTCTCTTAAGAGAGTTCCATACCCAGTGTGTCTAAATGGGAGCTGAGCTCGGGGGGAAATCTGGCCCAGCTGATGAGCTCTTTGAAAACTCTGGCTCATGACAACCGAGAGCTCTGCTATCATCTTTGGATTTTTGTTAAAAAAGATCTTGTGGAGAGTGAGTCAAGGGCTGCTGTCAATGATATGACACCAGCACCATCTGGCCACTGCCCTGGCTTGTGTTAGATTAAGGACTAGAAAGCTTTTATGAAGTCAAAAAAAGAAAAGCGTGATGTGGCATCTGGATTTCCCACTGTTTGCTGGTAATTAAGTTTGTCACAAACTTGACAGAGCTGGGAACAATAGAGAGAGGCAGAAAAAAAAGACAGAGGAGGGAAAATATAATGAGTCCCTCTAGAGCAGTTTTATTCTGATTCTGTTACAGAAAAATGATTAAAAGAAATAATAATATTGCCATGGTGTTTTCCCCCCAATTCCACAACAGATATAAATTAAGCCTAACTATGTGTTTGTTGGGTTTATTTTTTAAAGCTCAGGTAATGTCATTCCAATATCGACTGGGCTACATGCCAGTTTCTGCTCTTTTATATCAATTCAAATCTAGTCTCTCTCTTTGGTTTTTGCTTACACTAACTGATGGAAAAAATATTCTACCTCAATGGTCAAGTTTCCCAGGTGCAGGGGTGGGCCACGTTTCAGCACAAGGAGTTGCCCATGTCATTTTTCTGTCATGAGGTTTGCGGAGGTATCTGCAGGGAAAAGCGCGCCTTAGATTTCATTTTCATCTTCTGCTGGCTGCTCATCTCAGATCACATTTTATTGCAAACCAAAGAATACTCAGGTGTGAGTGTTATCAAAGAGGCATCAATCCCATTTGTTTCTCTGGAGGGTGAGCCCCAGAGAGGAGTCGGTTCCAGTGGAAATACAGCACCGTGCAGCGCTGGTGGAATTGAGACACACACAATAAGTACTGGAAGCGGGGGAGGGGGCGTCGATGTTTTACCTCAGGGAGCCAGTACTGAATGGGTCACAGAAGACCCCAGGTTAGGCAGGGCTTTTGCACCGCACAAAAGCAACGCTGCACATCAGGTTAGCAGGAGAGGAGAAGAATATGTCAACTTGAAAATGCCACCGGGATTTAGGGAGTGGAGGGAGCAAAACTTAATGACCCGAATTCCAATTTAGTGAAGCCACCAGGACTAGCCCCTGCCCTCCAAACAATCAGCACATCAGCTATTACATCTCCCCACAAGAGGTCAGGACCTCAGCCTTACAGCTCCTCTGGAAAACGGTATCTGCAGCATTGTAGTCACGCTGCCACCCTGCTATGGCATTCGTCCAAAACTGACTCCTAGGAAGAGTGCCACCTAGTGGCTCACACATAGCAGTACAATAGCTTTGCCTTGCCTGTCTCCTATTCAAGTACTGTATGTGACGCAGCCCATCACTGCTTAGGTTGAGGCCACACCCCAGAATCGGGGGTGTTCAGACCTGAGGTTCTGGTTTGGACCTGTCTATCATTTCAAGGTACTGCTGGGCAAAATGAAAAATATCATGATCTTTCAGGAGCCAATTCACAATCCAAAAGAATGGGCAAGTTGTTCCCAATAGCTTGTCCAGCGGCAGCACTCCCACAGAACTTCACATTGACAGCTATTAACTAAGTAATCCTCACTGCTGCCCAAGAAGGCAGGTCAGTATTACAATCCCCATTTCACAGAGACACTCAGAGGTTGAGAGATGTGCTCTGGCCATCCTAATGAGACTGGGAACTCCAGGATCCCAGGCCCCAACTCAGTCCTCTAACCCCATTGCATTAGAGATTTGGGATCAAATGGCTCAGATGAGAATGATCATCCCCTACTCAAACCCAACCCAACCTCTTTTTCAGCTTCAGGAAAATAGCCTCCCAGGCAGAGATGGACTAATCTACACCATTCAGGGGGAAAAGAATCTCACCTAACCTTGGCCATCTGTAGAACCCCTTTAAAAACAAATCCCTTTTTTATGGTTCTAAATTATATGGATGTGGTTTTTCTTGTTTCCATGGTCCTGAACCAGCAATGCCAAGAGACCAGGAGATGGCCTGTCCTCTAGAGCCTTCCAGCCCAGCATTACAGAACAGTGGGTTTGGATCATATGGACAAGCAGCCAGACCCTGAGCACTTATGCAGACTCCACCCCTTGGGAGACTTGCTGTAAGTAACTAGGAGGGCTGGGAGAAGGATCGGGCTAGACTGAGAGGAGAGAAGAAGAAAGGCGGGGCCCAAAGAAGGGGACACGGAGGTGCCAAAAAAGGTGGGGAGAGGACTGAGCACTCTAACTTGGGGCCTTACTCTTTGTGTGAGTGCATGACAGTGGCGATGCAGGAGCTTTGCCCCTTGGCATCTCCCACATAAGGTCCAGTCCCTGTGCATGGGGGAGTGCAGGCACTGCTCCCTCCTAGCACTCCATGATGTACAATACACCGAAGGGAGCTGGGAGGAGGTGGAGCCAGGGGCTAGGAAGGGAGAGCACCTGGCATTCTCCTAAGGGAAGGTGCAGAGCATGCACTCTCCTACAGGCTGCCTCCTGGAGCACAGCATTCCTGGAACTCCCCTAGGTTTGTGCAACTCCATATTGCCCCTAGTACTGATCAGTTCTTCAAGGCACGATTGGGCCAGTGGTCGGCCGTGTCCAAACTGAACTGAACTCCAAATCTGTGACTTCAACCCTTAACTGCAGGAGATGGCTACAGCTTTAACAGGGCTCTATTCACACTCTCTTCCTCACCTGCAGCTATAGCATGTTAGGCTGTGGTCCTGGCTGATCTCCTTAAAGACCTCCAGGGAAGAGATGAGAGTAAAAGACCTGATTTTCCTGGGATTTCTAATACACAAAACAAGCATAAAAATAGCTTTAAAAAATGTGAGACCAGCCATCCTTATGACTTATAAAATTTTTTTTTCAAGTTTACCTTTAAGTGTCATCCCTTTAAAGGGGAATCCAGCAGCAATGTAATAAAGCACAACAGTGCTGGGACAGGAGGTTAAGAATATCTTTTCCAGTGGAAACTGCTGGGAGAAGTTTAGGTAGGTAGTCAGAACATAATTACTAATGCTGGAATTTGGCCAGATCCCAGGGCTTATGGAACCTTTCATATCCACAAGTGTTCATGAGCAGGACTTTGGTTTGTATCTCATCCAAAAGTCATCACCTTCAGCAACACAATGCCTCTGAATGACAAGGTTGGGGTTTTGGGTCACTGATTGTTCCCCCCTACTGACCCACTTCTGTAATCTCACACCACCCTCTGCTTTCCTTGGGGGTCTCCCATCCTGCTAAAGGCAGCTTGGCTTGCAAGAACTTTGGTGGATCTGAGCAGTAACGTTACATCCTTGTGTCCTGAGCTGGCATGACCAATCCCTACAACTGAGCCAAAAGGCTTGTCTACATGAGAAAGTTCCACCAGTTTGACTTCTGTGTGTTTAAAAAATAATTTAGTTAAAGTGGTGCAAAATCCTGTGGAGACACTTAGGCCTGGTCTACACTAGGGGGGGAATCAATCTAAGATACGCAACTTCAGCTACGAGAATAGCGTAGCTGAAGTCAATGTATCTTAGATCGAATTAAAATTACTTTGCGTCCTCGCGGCGCTGGATCAATGGCCGCGGCTCCCCCGTCGACTTTGCTTCCGCCTCTCGCACTGCTGGAGTTCAGCAGTCGACGGGAGAGCGATCAGGGATCGATTTATCGCGTCTACACTACACACGATAAATCGATCCCTGATAGATCGATCGCTACCCGCCGATCCGGCAGGTAGTGTAGACGTACCCTTAGTTTGGTAGAGACAAGGCCCATGTCTCAGTATCCCATCTGCTCACCAGTTGTGAGGAGGGAGAACTTCAGGTTACATCTTCATGTCACATCACTGGTCAGGTCCCCCAGAGCACCTACTTATTTATTCCACTTGTTCATTTAGGTCTTTGGGAACCCTTGTAAGTGCCAGTTCTGTGCTCCGCACTCCCATCCTATCCATTGCATTGTATTGTGCATTTTAGAGAACTTCCTAGTCTATCTTGGCACATAAATAAAGATCCACCAACTAATAAGAGGTTAATACAATTGACTTCCAACCCTCCCATCCTCAGCCTACTCCTTCCCAAAAGCTGGCGGGGAAAGGTGAGGTTTGCACAGGGGTGAAAGTAGAATGTAGCTCTTACCGGTACGGGGCAGCTCTGGCTTCCCAGGAGGGGCAGGGCCTGGGGCGGAAGGGGCGGGGCTGGGGCCAGCGTCCCCCAGCCAGTCCATCTGCACTCCCTGGCCTACGCTGCCCGGGGCTCCAGCAGCGATTTAAAGGGCTGGGGGCTCCGGCCAGCAGTAGCAGCGGCCGGAGCCCCGGGCCCTTTTAATTCACAGCCCCGGGGCCGCTACTTCTTTTGCTGTCTTCTTTTGCCATCTACTTCTTTTGCCCGGGGCAGTTACTTCTTCCCATAAGCGGCCAGGGGGGGCAAAAGGGGCAGTGACATTAAAGCGCTGCCGCGGCAGCACTTTAACGTTGCTGCCTCTTTTGCGCCCCCCATCGGCAGCCCTGCCGGGTCGTCGCTGCTCCTTTTGCGCCCCCCCCCATTGGCGGCCCTGCTGGTAGGGACCCAGCAGGGCCACCGATGGGGGGCGCAAAAGGGACAGCGACGTTAAAGCACTGCCGCGGCACAGGCTGGTACTGGTGGCTACCTTTTACCAGTACTCCATACCGGCCCGTATTGCCTTCCTTTCACCCCTGGGTTTGCACCAACTTAGATTGTCAGCTCTTTGCGACAAGGCCTGAGTTTTGTTCTGTGTTTGTACAGTGCCTAGCACCATGGGTCCTGGTCCATTACTAGAATTTATGGGGATTACGGTAATACAAATTATTATTTATTTTATAAATAACTTGCCAAGACCCACCAGCCTGACATTGCTACTGATTCCAGTGTAAAAAGCAATAGACAGAAACTTTGTTTTTGGGGGGGGGGGTTAAATTTCTGAACCTGTCTTTCTATAACAAAGAGCATCCTGGTTTTTCTCATTTTAAAAACATGCAGGAAAAAGAATAACTTTTTAAAAAAGCTTTGAAGATCATAATGAAGTAATAAAAAGGGAGAGGGAGTTGCTCTGGGCATTCTTCTTGTATTTAATTTTGCCTTTCGGTAGTGCATTAATTGATCCCTGTTTCTATTATTTGTAAAGGGAGTTGACTCTCTTAAAAAAGAAAGATCCATATAAAGCTAACTTGTTATCATTATTACAGTGAAATGCACCTCTTGCTCTGAACTGTATCTTCATTAAATTCCCTGTTAATGTCAGTTAGACGTCACCTCTCTCTTTCCCCTTGGTATCCTGTTGAATATTTCCAAGCTTAGACAAATGAGATGTGTGCTCACCACATCCCCTCGCACCTGCTTCTGCGTCAGTTGTTTTTCAAGGCCGGCAAGTGCTTGACTTGTGTGAACCTTGAGCTGCAGCTCGCTAGATATAGCTGAGAGCACCAAAATAGCGACCGCCGACTTGCTAAATCGAACTGCAGTGCTTTGAAGCAAGTCTCATTCCTAACACCACAGCCCTGAATGCTCATTGAGTTGTCATGCTGGGAATTTATGGGAGTTATTCAACAGTGCCTAAGAAATATTACCGTCTATTTTCCAGCTGACACATTCTGATTCAAGAAGCCTCCATGACAGCTGGTGTGTCGGAGGAGTCTCCTAGCGTGATTCCACTTGGCCACCTTTGTACTCTCCTATCAATTAAGACACATTGCGGTGATAAGGATGAATATGTCAGCAGGAATAAAAGAAGAAAGAGGCAGAAGCTGCTTCCCACTCCAGGTACAATCTTCCCAATCCCCTTTCATGTGATCAGTCTCAGCCTTCCTGGCGGGGAGAATGGAGCAAGGCAGCCGTGGTTTCAGGGGAGAGAAACTTTTTAACTTTCTGGCAACTTGCATCAAATTTTCACTTTTATGTTACAACTAAAGTCTTCCAGTTTTCAGCTCTGGCACACTTTTTACAAGGTAACACCTGCTGAATACAAAACATTGATTCGCTGGTCCCACTGCCCCTGGTCCCTGTGCCTCTGGGTGACAGCTGGGCCTGAATAAGCCAATATGATCTTAGAATCTTTCAGCTATCTTTTGTCAGACTAAGTCTTATTACTGCTCCGTAAGCCCCAGCCCAGCTCACCAGAAATTTTCCTGGCAGCCTTAAACGTGTTCATTACCCAGACTCTATCTGCAAGATCTGACATGGTGTAACACTGTGGGCTTCATGGGAATGACACCGGTTACAATTTGGACTGCTGAGCAGGCAGCTTGTAAGTTAGCCCATTTGTCAGAGCTGTATATGCTGTGGAGTGGGTGGGACTCAAACACCCCACACTGAATTCAATTGAACATCAAGGAAGTGAAAATGAGACCGCGAAATGATGCAGGGGGATGAAGAAATGCTTCATCCGGAGATTTTCCTTTGTGCATTGAGTATTGTCGGGGGAGAGAAAAGTATTGGAGATGCCTGCAAGTCAATGGAAAGTCCAAGCCAACCTGCTTACCATGGTAGGCCCCTGAACCTACACTGAGCCCTGCTGTCTTCCAGGGGGTTCTACTCTGGGGGAAGGGTCTACCCATGCAGATCAGCTGGCAGGATCAAGAGCATAGATAATTGTGATCGGAGGAGATAGATCTTGCTGGATGGGTAGAAATTGGGTGAGGTAAGTGGAACTGGAGGAGCACACACCATGTCATGTTGGATGTGGTAGGGAAGTGAAAAATAAAATGTTAATCAGAATGTAATACTGTCCTGGAGTTTGTGAACAGTGCACCAGCAAAACTGCATATGGCTAAAGATGCCAATTCTATGTCCCCAAACGCTCGTCCTGTGCTGCATGCACTGCAGGATGTTGTAGAAAGGCAGAACAGTTGCAGAAGCAGGGAAATTCCACCTGTGACTGAGCTACCCTGATGGCCTATGTTCCAGATCAAAGTCTAAGAATTTGTGGAGACTCTGAAGTTCCCATAAAGGCTTGGTTGGAGGCCGTACCTCGATATCCAGTTCTGGATTCTCAAGGTTTATTTGCTAAATTGGCAGGAGGGGTGAGGTTTGAAAAGCATTCCCTGTCCCAAGATCATCCTCAGGTGCTATTAATGCTTGATTGAAAAGCGCATGCACAGAGAAGAGCTCAGGTCTGAAAAGTTATTGTGAGATGTAGCCCGTGCACCTGCCATGGTCAGAGAACAATGGGTAAGGTCTTCCAGGCTCCTAACCTCTCCTACTACCTGTGCTGGGAAGCTGCCACATTAGCCTTCTCCAACAGAGCTGTGAACGGAGACAGCTAACAGGAGAGTTTCAGAGGGAGTTGAGAGAGGTTCAGCTCTGCATGCCAGTGATGGAACAGTGGTGGTGACCTGCAACAGATGTGCCATGTTCTCTTTCCTGCCTGAAGCCAGATGGGACTTCCTGTGCATGAAGTGCAAGTTGGCTGTGCTGGAGGAAAAAGATGCTTGGATTGGAGGGGCAAGTAGAGATGCTATTGAGCATCAGAGAAGCTGAGTCGTTCCTAGAAAGCGAGGTTCACGAAACATCAGTACTCCAGGTTCAAGTAAAAAAGGAGCTGGCCACCAAGGAGTCAGAGAGAGAGGAAGTCAGTGAGAAGGCCTGGCAGTTTGTAACCACCAGAAGCAATAGGTCATGGCAGCATCCTACAAGTCTGGAGATAGACAAGAATGGGCAAGCTGTGGCCACCAGACAGAAGACGACCAGGAGGAATTTCACACACCTAGAAGCTTATAATTGATACCATGTCCTCAGCGTGGAAACTGTGGATGATGATACCTCTCAAGACCCAGCTTGTCCAAGGGAATGGAGAGAGGTACGGGACACACCTGTGGATGGCAATTTGGTCTAACCTATAAGAAAAGCAAGTTTGTCCACAAAGAGTTCTCCAAGACAGATAATCCCTGCTGGGGATTCAGTACTTAGAAGAACTGGAAGAATGTCCTACAAGGGACAAGAAGACAACAGGACAGTTTACTCTCTTCCCAGAGCCAAGACATGAGACATAACTCTAAGATTGGATAGGTTTCTGAAGTCAACAGGCTAGGATTCATAAGTGATGGTTCAGACTGGCACTAGTGACACTGCATCAGGGATATCTTATAAATAATAGATTACTTCAGGGAACTCGAAAGCATGCTGAAGAAGAATGTCCAAGCGATCTTCCTTGAGACCTTTCCTGTCCCATGAGTGAAGGAAGACAGAAGGCAGAAGATTGTGGAAGTGAACAACTGGCTAGGTAAGTGGTGCATGGTGGAGGGTTTGGGTTTTATAGAATATTGGCCTACCTTGTATGCAAAGAGGGGGTCGTATAGTTTGAATAGCTGCCTCCTCAGTAGAAGGGGAACCAATCTCCTTGGGGACAGGCTAGCTAAGAATAGTCAGAAGGGTGTTAAAGTAATAACAAAAAGGGAGAATAAAAAGAAAGAAGATAGGAGCATTCACTTAGCACAGAAACAAGATGCTGAGAAAAAAAACTAACCAAGAAACCAAAGGACGTGAGAAGAAATTCTTTAATTGCCTATACACCAGTGCTAGTAGTCTGTGCAACAAACAAAAGGAATTGCAATTGCTCATTTATGAGCATAAATTTGATCTAGCTGGTATTACTGAAACCTGGTGGGATGATTTGCATGAATGGAATGTTAAAATCAATGGTTGCAACCTGTTTAGGAAGGATTGAGTGGGCAAAATGGGTGGGGGAATGACTGGGTGTCAAAAATGGCATTACCGGTTTCCAAGTCACTGATAACTTGAAATAAAATGATCCATACACATTAAAGTTTGATGTCCATTCAAATAAAGCACAATATGGGGTGTTAGTGGGTGTCTGCTATAGCCCATCAAATCACACTAAAGAACAGGCTGATCGGCTCCTTACACACCTATCTATAATGTGTAGGGAAAAAAGCTGCGTGATCATGGGGAAATTTAATTGGAATGGCACATGTCGGAGGTCTCATGCTGCCAGTACTAAAACATCCTTGAAAATTACAAATATTACAAATGACCATTTCCTAACTCAGGAAGTGTTGCAACAAACGTGGGCGAATTCTATATGAGACTGCATCTTGACAGATAAAAAGGAACTGATCACAGAACTAAAAATTAATGATATAGGTGATTATGCCTTATAGTGATAGACTCAAAGAGTTTGATCTATTTCGTTTAACAAAGAGGAGTTTAAGCGATGGCTTGATAACAGTCTGTACGGACCTACATGGAGAACAAATATTTAATAACGGGCTCTTCAGTCTAGCAGAGAAAGGTCTAACACCATCCAATGGCTGGAAGTTGAAGCTGGACAAAGTCAGAAATAAGGTGTAAAATTTTTAACATGGAGAGTAACTAATCATTGGAACAATTTTGCAAGGGTGGTGGTAGATTCTCCACCAGTGACAATTTTGGATATTTTTCTAAAATATCTGCTCTAGGAATTCTTTTGGGGCAGTTCACTGGCCTGTGTTATACAGGAGGTCAAATTAGAGGATCACAGTGGTCCCTGATGGCCTTCGAATCCATGAATCTCCATCCCCCTAATCCAAAGTCATTTGTTTGTATTATGTTACCATCTAGGGACTTCAAATGAGATCAGGGCGCCATTGTGCTGGGTGCTGTATGGACACAGTGAGAAACAATCCCTGCCCCAGAGAGCTTACAGTCTAAACAGAGAAGACAAAAGGTTGGGTATGGGGGGAAGGGAGATAACACACAAGCAGAGAGAATAATGAGCTGGTTTGCAAACACCATGTTGGCGCCATCATTTTTGTGGTTGGTTGCTTTGTGGTTTTATGTTTTGGGTGGGATTGTGCTGGGAAGGGATTAGCTAAACAGAGAGACAAAGGGAAGTCAGGACACTGAAGGGAGGTGGGAAGGAAAAAGTAGAAGGGGAAGAGAGGCATGGAGGGCAGGTGGAGTGAGGGTTGGGGGTGGGAGGGAACAGCCAATCAGCAGAGGGAAAACAATATCCACAGTAAAACCTGTAAAAAGCCATCAGACACTGATGACATCATCAGCATCCAAAGGTCCCAGGTGCATCTGCATCTCTGCTGTTGCGGGCTGAGTCTGATTGGCTCCTCTTGGCAGTTTCTTTCACTCTGCCCTTCGCTTTGCCCCAGCCCCTGAGTTTACACCTGGGAGAACTCCCTAGTCCCAAAACTCCCTTCATACCTCATGGTCTCAAGAGGGGAGCCTGAGCCATTAAAACTTTCATGCAGCTGCTTTGCAACACCAGAGGACCCTTATTAAGGTTTCCTTGAATGCTCAAAGGAGAGCGAGTTAAACTCACTGGGTTTGTCTACACTAGTGTGTTATTAATTTGGTAGCTAACGTATTTTCACTAACACCCATTAAAATAGACAGTTTGCCTTGTCTACACAGGGATTTTAACATGTGTCCGTTACTGTGTTAAAATACACGTTTTTCCCCAGTGTAGACATGGCCTCTCAATCGTCTTAACAAGCCTCTGGATCTGGTGACTGCATCAACAATAAGCCCTAAAGGTAACCTAAATACTGGCACTTGTTCACCCAGTTCACAGCTGCAGGGACTGCTCCAGTGCCGTATGCATGACAAACCTCCAACGGGACTAACCCTTTCCAGTATGTCCAGGAAAAAAGGACAGACCCTGGCAGTCATTTAAAAACCTGCAAATGAGAACAGCACTGCAAGGAATTTTAGTGAACAATTCTGGCCTTGCTCTTGTCCTGCAACTACACTGTATTAAAAGCACAATAAATTCCATGCTAATCAGTGACCTGTTGTGGAGCTGCTACTAACCCCGCTGTCTAACAAATATTTATGGGGCTTTTCTTTATGGCTTCCTAGGTCGAGTGATGATTATTTGCACCTGGGGACAATACAATCCCTAGCCAAATGGCAGCAGAATAACAGGGCACCTCTGGACAATTTCTGACATAAATCTCCCTGAGCTCCCAGGCTGCAACTGTGGAGAATTCTAAGGATGGAGCCTTCTGAGACTCATGAGAACAGGCTTCTTTTGGAATATTTACACTTGTCATTATAATTAATCACGAGGGCCCAAGGAAAGAGAAGACAGTATGAAAATATCAAAAGTGACTCTGCAACAGAGGTGGCGCTAGGGAGGGGCTTGCAGGGGCTATAGCCACCCCAAAATTTGTCTTAGCTCCCCCTCGCAGCCACCCCATAGCAGCTGCTGCTCTCCAAGAGCAGAGAGAGCGGCGGCTGCTGGCCGGGTGCCCAGCTCCAGCAGCAGCACAGGAGTAAGCCCGGGCAGGGGTAGAGGTGCCTGAAAGCAGCTCCCGGCCTGTGTCCCTGCCCCCCAGAGTGCAGCTCCCAGGGCAGGTGAAGGGTCCAGAGTTTCCCACAGCGGCCTGGACTGACGCACTCTGGCTTGGGGTCCTGGGCCCCGCCCCCTGCGGTCGCTGCTCCCCACTCCCTGAGGACATCGCTGTGCACTGCCCAGCTCCGGCTTCCGGCCTCTGACCAGGCCAGGGGGCAGGGTCTTGGGGGGAAAGGAGGGGCAGGGCCACAGAGAGGAGCAGGACCTCATGGCGAGGGGGGACTAAGGGCCACCTCAGTCCCCCCACGGAGGGGAGGCTAGCACCGACCTTACCACCTGACAAACAGGAGGGCCAGAGTGGGAGATGGTTTAGGAATAAGCCATTTTCATGACAAAGCTCGTAAGAAGAAGAGGAGAAAAAAGAGTGGGCTTAATCCTTTTCCATGCCAATCTCCAGATCATAATCTCATGGTCCTCATCAGTTACTGCACCCCACCTTCTTGGAACACGTTCAAGCGACAAGGCGCCATGTTTCAGATGCTGTCTCAAGTATAACAGTTAGCAGATTCTCTCTGCAGTGAAAATAAATGTCCTTTTTAACTAATAAGACCCAGATTTGCAGAACCTGACTCAGTTTTTGGAGTCACACTTCTGCATGCCCCCAAAAATTCCGCCTGTATTTTTGCACCCACGATTTATTTCTATAGGAACAAAAACTCACCTCTCCAAAGAGTAGCCAATGGAATATGGGAAAGGTCATGGGAGACTTTGTGTCTGACTCGATAGCCAGAGTCTTTCCCCTGAGGAGAGGCTGAAGTGATGCAGTCCTAAGTGTGCAGAGTTGGCCAGGGGAGACTATGGGGAAGAGAGACCTTAGCCATAGACTTGGGGGTCATGATGGATAATCAGCTGAACATGAGCTCCAAGTGCAATGCTGTGACTAAAAGAGCTAATAAGATCTTGGGATGCATAAACAGAGAAATCTCGAGTAGGAGTGGAGAGATTATTTTACCTCTGTATTTGGCACTGGTACGACTGTTACAGGAACACAGTGTCCAGTTCTGATGTCCACAATTCAAGAAAGGTGTTGATAAATTGGCGGTTCAGAGAAGAGTCACAAGAATGGAGGATTAGAAAATATGCCGTATAGTGATAGACTCAAAAAGCTCTATCTATTTATAACAGAAGGTTATGGGTGACTTGGTTAAGTTTCGAGTATAAGTAAATACGTGCAGAACAAATATTTAATAATGAGTCCTTCAATCTAGCAGAGAAAGATATAACATGTTCCAATGGCTGGAAGTTTAATTTTGATAAATTCAGACTGGAAATAAGACATACATTTTTAACGGTGAGAGTAATTTACCAAGAATNCAGTGCGATGCTGTGGCTAAAAGAGCTAATAAGATCTTGGGATGCATAAACAGAGAAATCTCGAGTAGGAGTGGAGAGATTATTTTACCTCTGTATTTGGCACTGGTACGACTGTTACAGGAACACAGTGTCCAGTTCTGATGTCCACAATTCAAGAAAGGTGTTGATAAATTGGCGGTTCAGAGAAGAGTCACAAGAATGGAGGATTAGAAAATATGCCGTATAGTGATAGACTCAAAAAGCTCTATCTATTTATAACAGAAGGTTATGGGTGACTTGGTTAAGTTTCGAGTATAAGTAAATACGTGCAGAACAAATATTTAATAATGAGTCCTTCAATCTAGCAGAGAAAGATATAACATGTTCCAATGGCTGGAAGTTTAATTTTGATAAATTCAGACTGGAAATAAGACATACATTTTTAACGGTGAGAGTAATTTACCAAGAATGGTGGTTGATTTTCCATCACTGACAATTTTTAAATCAAGACTGGATGTCTTTCTAAAAGATCTGCTCTTGGGATTGTTTTGGGAAGTTCTATGGCCTGTGTTATACAGGAGGTCAGACTAGATTATCACAATGGTCCCTTCTGGTCTTGGAATCTATGAATTGTCTGCAAGCTATAATGTGTGTTGGGAGTTAGTCCTTATATAAGGGGATCCATTCAGTAGGGGCACGTGAGGGAAGGCCCTGTTGTTTATAGTCTGTCTATCTGCACTGTATTTTTTATCCAGCTTTTTCCAAGGAGTCCTTTTTCATTTTCCTTCCCCAGGTTCATTAGTTTAAATGAAGCAGCCTTCTGGCTTTTCACTGTCCACCTTGTGCTGGATTAGATCCTTTGATGGTCTGTTCTCATGGTATTTTAGCCAGATGAGAAGGGGCAGGGAGGGAAAACACACTGTTTGAAGGTTCATTAGAGAGAGACATGAAATAAGACAGTGGGTCTCTCGCATTTCACTTCCCTGTTGTACATGTAGGATGGTTCTCGGGGCACCCAGGACTGTGAGTCAGCTTCCTACCCCCTGCTGCCAGTGTGAGGGAGTCTTGTCTGTGCCTGCTGGGTGTCAGCTCCCTGACATCACCAGCCTACCAAGCATTCTCCTCTGGGCTATGCCAGCCCTGTCTTTGCCTTCCAGGTTAATAATCGATGCACTCCAGTGCCCAAGTCCCTTTGAATCATTCCCCTGTGATATCTGCGCCTGACATTGGCTGCTCACAGAAATCCCAGATCTTCTGCCCCCAAAGGAGCTGTGACCCCAGTTTACCTGTTTTACCTTAAACCACCACTCCTGGTTAACACACAGCACTTGTGAGCCCTTTTAATAAAACAAAAGTAGGTTTACTTAAGAAAGAATAAAGAGAGAGAGAGAAACAAGAGAGAGTGGTGGTCGCAGATGGTTACAGTACAAAACAAAACACATAAAATGCAAACCTGGGTCTACACTTACCATTAGTTCCCTTTCCTAGCTAATAAAGTAGGTTTTCCCTCCAAAGTTCAGTCTGTTGCAGAGCTGGCTGTTTTCACATGAGCCAGGATCCAATTTTCCATGAGAACACCTTGCTCCTCCAGATGTCTCTTCAGTGAAAGGTTACAGAGTGCCCCTCTCCCTCCTCTATAGTATACTGGCATAGTCTTTTGTTTCTATTCGTAGACAGGGTGAACCCCTGTCTTGTAATGTTCCCTTTTTACCTTCAAAAGGTTTTGACTATGTGCAGGTGTCTCTGATGGTTTTCCATTGAAAGTTTTGGGATTGAGCAAGGCTAAACAATTGAGCCTTGCATTGCATCATTGACTAAGTGGGGTAGCATGACAACTCCCTCCTCCTTAAAAGCAGCAAAGAATCCTGTGGCACCTTATAGACTAACAGACGTTTTGCAGCATGAGCTTTCGTGGGTGAATACCCACTTCTTCGGATTCTTCTTTGCATCCGAAGAAGTGGGTATTCACCCACGAAAGCTCATGCTGCAAAACGTCTGTTAGTCTATAAGGTGCCACAGGATTCTTTGCTGCTTTTAAGGAGGAGGGAGTTGTCATGCTACCCCACTTAGTCAATGATGCAATGCAAGGCTCAATTGTTTAGCCTTGCTCAATCCCAAAACTTTCAATGGAAAACCATCAGAGACACCTGCACATAGTCAAAACCTTTTGAAGGTAAAAAGGGAACATTACAAGACAGGGGTTCACCCTGTCTACGAATAGAAACAAAAGACTATGCCAGTATACTATAGAGGAGGGAGAGGGGCACTCTGTAACCTTTCACTGAAGAGACATCTGGAGGAGCAAGGTGTTCTCATGGAAAATTGGATCCTGGCTCATGTGAAAACAGCCAGCTCTGCAACAGACTGAACTTTGGAGGGAAAACCTACTTTATTAGCTAGGAAAGGGAACTAATGGTAAGTGTAGACCCAGGTTTGCATTTTATGTGTTTTGTTTTGTACTGTAACCATCTGCGACCACCACTCTCTCTTGTTTCTCTCTCTCTCTTTATTCTTTCTTAAGTAAACCTACTTTTGTTTTATTAAAAGGGCTCACAAGTGCTGTGTGTTAACCAGGAGTGGTGGTTTAAGGTAAAACAGGTAAACTGGGGTCACAGCTCCTTTGGGGGCAGAAGATCTGGGATTTCTGTGAGCAGCCAATGTCAGGGGCAGATATCACNCTCCTTGAATGAGATGTCATTGGGACATCTTATCCCCTGGTGACTAATTTTTACTCCGTGGCCATAATGCAGACTGTCAATATAAATTCATACATTGTTTTGAATAATGAGACTTTTGCTAACAAGTCACAAACAGAAAAAGTATCCTTGAATTAAGTATTCATTGTGCATTATTCATTTAGCTCTGTACACGGCTCAGCATTCTCTGAACACACTCACGTCCATAAGTATCCCCACTGCATGCAAGTGTGGGTGGCACCATTATCTCAGACAAACTGAAGTCTTCTTCAGTATTCTCTGGGTGAGAAAGCCCTACAGCTGGAATACGGGGAGGGAAATGTTCGCTCCGCTCCAGAAGCTGAAATTGTATTTATGGTTAATAATTAAAAATCAAAATAACAGCTTGCATGCAGGAGCTGAACCATTAAATTGCAGGGGCGGATCTAGGCCTTTTACATTGGGTGGGGTTTGCTCATGTGGAAATTTCCCAGTGCATCCTTCACTGGACACATTTATGATGTAGAAAAGGTGAACAGGCATCAGCTTTATGGCAGTGATTAAAAATGTTTCCCTTCCATGGCAGACTGCAAAAGCATTTTTGTTTGTTTACTTTTTACTTTGCTGCTTGGCATAAATAAATTCATCATCACAGCTACTTGTACCGAGGGCCCTGACTCGTCTCTCATTAGCACTGCGGTAAAAGGGGAATAACTCCACTGAGGGTGCCTGCAGGTGGGTTGTTTGGGGCCAACGAAAGGATTTAATGAGACTATTGAGGCCCCACCTGGGCTGGTATGGGTTCTCCCCACCAACTGCTCACCCCACTGGCTGGATCTAGTCAAGCTGACACCAGTATTGTCCCCCTCAAGCATTCAAAAATCATGAGTCAGGCTCCAGAAATCCTAAAACTGGGTTCATATATCAGAGGGGTAGCCGTGTTAGTCTGGATCTGTAAAAAGCGACAAAGAGTCCTGTGGCACCTTATAGACTAACAGAAGTATTGGAGCATAAGCGTTCGTGGGTGAATACCCACTTCGTCAGACGCATGCACGTATTCACCCACAAAAGCTTATGCTCCAATACATCTTTTAGTCTATAACAGGGGTCGGCAACCTCTGGCACGCGGCTCGCCAGGGTAAGCACCCTGGCNTAAAAAAAAATAATTGGGGTTCTTTTCATTTCCCTTCTGGTGTCTGAGTTTTTCGTGTGCATTCAGTTCACATTTTCAAGCTTTTCTTTGCAACTAAGGGTGCGTCGACACTACAAAAAAATCCTGTGGCACACAGTCTCAGAGGCTAAATCAGCTGACTCAGGCTTGTGGGGCTTGTGCGATAGGGCTAAAAATTGTAGCATAGGTGTTCCCACTCAGGTTGGAGCCTGGGCTTTGAGACCCTCCTCCTGTCACTGGATTTCAGAGCCCAGGCTCCAGCCCAAGTGGGAACGTCTACACTGCTGTTTTGAGCCCCATAGAGCAAGCACCACAAGTTAGCTGACCCGGGCTCTGAGAGGCACTGCCACAGGTCTTTTTTGCAGTGTAGACGTACCCCAATAGGGCTAGAAACTTCCTTTTTTTAAAGTGAAAGCTGAGATGCTCATGACTCCAGGAGGTGGGGCTTTAAAAAACAAAGATTGCAAGGATCATGATAGACTTGTGAGAGCTGGCAACACTTTGAACTGCTCTGGAGTACCGCACTAAGTGTTTCTGTATGCAGGAACAGCCAGCCTTTGCACAGGTTTTACTTCTAGCACCATGACACAACATATGAAGCCAAAGGCATTTACTAGGGAAAACAGCAACTCGCTACAAGCAAGACAAGCAGGCTTCCATCTTTTTCTGTCCCCAGGGACTGCATCCTTTTGTAGAACTCCCAGTATGGCACAGAGACATCAAGTAGCTGAACAGCATAACTGCACATGCACGTCATTACCTGGGCAAGGGAGAATGGTGCCCATGGACGGAGCCAACTGCATTCCTTTCCACCTGGAAAGGGGGGGATTTACACCCAGAGTGGCCACTCTGTGCTGATCATGGGGGCCCTGGATTTGGTACTGAGGGGTATCAGTGGCACACCTAAGGACTTAGCACAGTGCAGACACTGGAGCTGGGAAGCCTAAAACTGTGCATTTCCCTTTGAAAATAATTTATTAGAGTAATTGACTTTAGGGCCAGAAGGGGCCATAGTGATAATCTAGTCTGACTTCCTGAATGACCCAGGCCATAGAATTTCACCCAGCGCTTTCTGCATCAGGCCCACCCTTTCAGGTGGAGCTAGAACATCCCTTTTAGAGAGTCTAATCTTGATTGAAAGACTTCACGCGATGGAGAATCTCCCACATCTCTAGGCAAATGGTTCCAATGATTATGAGGATGATGATATCACCAAGGTAACTGCACACACTTCACCCAATGTCCTTCTATATAATAGAAGGATACAATAGGCTATTTGAAATAATGGACTTCCTCCTTGTTGAACTTTATTTCCTAAGTGGTTGCGTTGTATGTCCAAACACAGCAACACATTTTGCTGCAATGGTTACGCTGCTTTTTAGACTGGCTCCGTGATCTCAATAAGTAAAATAAACATATTGCTCAACTGGATTCTTTTGATTAAAATTCTGCTTTCCTTTTGCTCATATAGATGTTCAGGGATGTTAATCCTAACACATTCTCCCCAGATTCCAGGCTATATCGCTCTTTGTTAAATTATAAATCACTTAAAAGTAACAAGCAGAGAGAAGTTTGCTAGCTACTCACATGCCCAAACCTAAATTGCTTTAGCTTGGGAAAAATGCATTAGGATGAATGAAAATGTAATGTAAATATTAATTAATTTACATGTTTTTCAGTAAATTTTGCATAGCTATACATAAAGGGTCAAATAAATAATGAATGCTGTGGAATAATTTATGTGGACCGCGTTTCTTTCTTTGGATGTTATAATTACGGTTATGGATATATCCTGATGAATTATTGAAATTCACAGAATAAATAATATTAAAATTAATTTGTCCCCAATAAGTACGTGAACAGCCGAGTTCAAATAGCTATTTAATTCTGCTAGCATGTTGCATTCTAGTGATGTGTGCTCAGTAGCTGCTAGTGGGAGAGGTAACGTTTTCTGTGGTTAGCTGGGCTTCCATTGAGTTTCTGCTTGTGGCATCCAGTGTTGAAATCCAGCTACTAGGGCATTAGAGACAATTCTCATTTGCTCTGCCTTCTCAGCATCAGAGGGATCAAAATTCCTTTATAAAACACAGGGCACGCAGGTTTTTTATAATGACAACACTAGCCTTGTATAAGACTACGATAAATACTTTAACTAACACGGCTACCCCTCTGATACTTGATAAATACTTTGTACTTGTATAGCACCTCACAGCTGAGAATTTCACAGTCACTTACAGAGAGTAATTAGTTAAGACCTACAATCCACCTATGAGGTTTGAGTTATTATCCCAGTTTCACAGATTAATGTATAGTACAGAGATGTTAAGGGCCTACAGATGCAATTGCATGCCTGCTTTGTGTGAATAATTACAGCTGTGTGCACAGGCAAATGGTCAGTTATTAATGTAAGTAGCCATTTGCATGTTTGATTCCTTATTTTTTGCATGCAGTCAAGGTAACAGCGTGCATAATATTGACAGCTATACCTTACAGGCAAGATATGCAAAAGAACTCAGAACATTGGTGTCACACAGGCCCATTTGTGGTTTACTCACACACTCACTACACCTAGCACACTGTTGTCATAACCTATATCTAAAGCGACATGTAAGCTATCACTGGAAAATTAATCACTCACTGATCATTAATATTCTTGCATGATGCATGCACAGGGTGTGTACAAAGAGTTATGAATAGGTGCAAGAATTATGTTCTTAACATGTGTTTGGCAAGCAATGCATAAACCCAGTCTGCCCTAAACAAAGGGATGCATATTTGGTTGTCTCTCCACACGGGTTGTCAGGCAGAGACAATAAAGGCCCATTTACATCTAAGATAAACAAAGCTATCAAGTGGGAGAATAGACAGCAGGGCGTCTACACCCCAGCAAGAGAGACTTTATCTGGGCTATAAAGACAGTGGGTCTGAACCTCAAATGATAAGTAATTGAGTCAACTGAATTCATACAATATTACTGTATTATAAAAGTGTATCAGGTAAGGTCTTTCCTGAAAGCTAATGACACATTGTGATTAATAGCATTGTGAGGTGTATATATTAACACTATATGAGGTATTAACATGGATACATAATGATATTATGCTTTAAAGTCTGTGACCAAGCATGGGTAGAAACCGGGTCCCTCCCAGACTGGAGGGAAGGCAGCTATCTACCTGTTTCCAATGACATTAAGCAAGGTGTGACCAGAAACAATGGAAGCCCCATTTACATACAAATCAGCAGGGGGGTGGGAAGCCCACAGGAAGGGAAGAACAGCGTGAGGTCATCCTGAGTCTGGGGAAGATATTAAGAGAGAGGAGAAGCCATCTTGGCATCCATCGATGGACAGACACAAGAGGCCAGAGCTCTTGCAAGCTGAGATAGATGGGTCCTTCAACCAAGGGGGTTGAAGTCTCTGCGAATGGAAGATTGGTAAGGACCTTGAGCAAAGACTGTTGCTTGTAAGGTTAGATCTTAGCCATTAGAAAGCATATCTTTTCTTTAGTTTGTTTGTAACCCTTTCTAACTGTATTCCCCCTACGTAGTAATAAACTTGTTTTATTTTTACAGTAAACCAACTCAGTGCTGTGCTTGAAGGGAAGGGTGTATTTATCCCAGTTAAATTAATAAGTTATCATGTCTTTTTTGTCTCTTTAGAGAAGCAAACAACAGTATCTCTCTGAATGGCCCAGGAGAGGGCTGGACATTGCACATGGTTTGGGGAAAATTTGGAACTGGGAGTGCACTGGTGTCACCTCTGTGTAAGGTAACTGGGTGACAGAGAGCAGAGTGTGGGGCTGTTGTCTTGTAGACAGGCTGCTGGGGTCAGAGCACTGAACCAGGGCTGCATAGCACACACACACGGGATACTGCATGCTGGTCTGCTGGCTGTGAGTGTCTGGGCTGTGAGCCACACCCGCAAGGCACTTGCAGTACCCAGGATTGCAGGGCAGGCGATGACACAACCCCTCACTGGTCTGGATTGCACCCCACAATGTGACAACTGGGTGTTGAGCTCTTTTAAAAATCTGTTCCCACATGACTAGCCTGAGGTCAATGGCACTGCTAGGAATAGATGGTTTATGTGAACAACCTTTAACCTATGGGCTGTTTGCAAATTGTTGACTTTTACTATTGGTTACTAAAGGCGTGTGGCTGGTCACCTACATCACATGGTACTGTCTATGTTTCCTGATTGAATCCAACTATGTGTCATCACATCTCCGGCGGTAACCGCATTTGCCCAGTGCACCAATGGACTTGGCTTATACAAACCTACCTCCCTTCCTCCTTTCTGTTCACATCTATTAGCACTTCCAGGGCTAACCAAGCTCTCACCTGATGGATGTGCTTTAGTATCCTGAGCGATGGTATTAATCAGTGAGTTCATTCTAGGTTATGATGTTCACAGGTACATCACCTTCGGCACAATTCAATTGAGGAAAGTCTCATCAGAAAGTTCAACCAAAGGTCATTTCATCACAGGTTGCACTGGTGCTACGAGCTACAGCCCCAGCCCCAGCCCAGAACAGGATAGGTCTGCGATGGGTCTGGCTGGCCAGTGACTAAAGCCAGTTCTCACGAGGACTCTTTTTCCTCTCGTTGTCTGATTAGTGATGAAATATTTTATTAAATGAATAACTCGCATGTGCAGAGAAGAAGGATGGTCCAGTGCTTAAGGCACTAGCCCAGGATTTGGGAGACCTGCCTTCAATTACCAGCTCCACCACAGACTTCCTGGGTGACCCTGGACAAGTCACTTAGGGCTTGTCTACACAGGAGGGAGGGGAATGACCCAGACTGATTTAACTTGCAGTACATGAGCTGCACTAATAGTGTGCACACCGGATACTGTGAGCATTCAATTCACATCATTGTGTACACACGGTAGTGGCTTGCTGTGCACTAAGCATAGGGCATTCTCGGAGGGTATCCCCTGGTGCTTTGCTTTGCTGCTGAGCAATGTGCATGCTGGGATTTTTCTCAGTGTGCATTGTGGGATGCATAGCAGAAGCTAAATGGGTTCAAATTTTTTAAAATCCCACTGACTCCGCCCCATGCTTCCTTTCCGGATGGGCTAGCACCATTTTCAAACTGCTATTGGCCAGCGTGGACCTACCAATGCTCTGCGCCGCTATGCTGGAAACCACAAATACACAGAGGCTGCCTGGGCTGTATTTCAGCACTCAAATGAATTCAGGTTTGGACTTTGCTTGCCACACGACCAAGTAGATAATGTGCCGGCAGCAGCACGAGGAGCTTGAGTGGCAGAGGAAGTGGGATGAGGACAAGGAAGAGAAAGAGGACGCTGAGCAACTGATAGTACAGGAGCAGCTCCTGGAGGAGCTTCATGCTGTGCAGCACCATTTCTGGGCTAAGAAAACTAGCCTGGAGTTGCGTGAGGGAATTTCAGCATGCTGAAGGTAGCCTTTCTTGAGATCTGTGCTAACCTAACCCTGGAGCTGCGGCGTACAAACACGGTGCCCCACACCTATTGAGAAGTGGGTCGCCATTGCCATCTGGATGCTGGTCACTCTGAATGCTACCAGTCCATAGTCAACCAGTTTGGTGCCGGGAGGGGGAGGATTGACTGTTGAGGCCCTTGTCCTGCAGGTGTGTGGTGCCCCGGTAAAGGCACTGTTGCACAACGTTATAAAACTTGGTAAAGCCCAGGAGATCACTGATGGTTTTGCACATGTGGGGTTCCCAGACTCTTCTGGGGCAACTGAGGGGGACCCATGTGCCTATTATTTGTCCCCCCAGCAGGGCTCAGAATTTATAGACAGAAAGGGGTATTTCTCCATGGGGCTTCCAGGGCTGGTTGGCCACTGGCAGGTTTACAGACATAAATGGTGAGTGGCCTGGAAGGTCCACGATTCTAGGATCTCTCAGTACTCAGCTCTGTTACCTTAATGGAGAAAGGACTGTTTGGCCCCAGGATTGCTATGTACATTAATGATGGGACACTGTCCAGTTATCCTGGGAGACCCGGCTTAACCTCTGCTTCCCCGGTTAATGAAGCCATTCACAGGCCGACGGGGCAGAAGGAGGGAACTGTTTAACTATCGCCTCAGAAGCTGCAGAATGATTGTGGAGTGTGCGTCTGGCCACTCGAAAGGAAGGTGGCGTGTTTGTGGAATGGTCGGAAGAAGTAGGGAAAAAAAACATGCCAAAGATTATAGCAGCATGTTGTATTTTGCATAATAATTGTGAGAGTGAGGGAAAAAACCTTACAGGTGGGTGGGAGGCTGAGGTGCTGAGACTTACTCAGTGGTCTGAACAACCAGCAAGAAGTCCCCCAGAAGATGGAAATATGAGGATCTGCCTCTTCAATCCTGGCCTGGTTTCTGCTTGGGAATTGGGCTGAGTTGGTGCACAGCAGGAATCAGGCTCGCCTTCAAATCGTCCAGTGTCAGGGTCCTGAGTCCCGAAGAGATCCTGGATTTTGGGGGACAGTTCTTCACTGGCCGACTCGAGCTCATCCTCCAATAAGTCTTGCTTGGGGGTGGGGGCTTAGGGGGAGCAGAGCCTCCACAACTTTCCTGGGTTCAGTGATGTGTAATTGTGGGAAATCCTCTCTAGCGCCTCAAAAAATGGACAGGTGACATTTCCACCACTGGACTTTTTCCTGGCATCCCAATTTGACTGTAAATCCTCCTGAGCTGTTTGCTCTTTATCCTGTGCCGGTCGGTGTCCCAGTTGTGGTCCCCTGCGGTCAACTGCTTACGTTCACAAAAAGGTCTTTTATCGCGGTGGCTGGCCACAACAGCTTCCTGCACCGATGCTTCTCCCCAGATGGTGATGAGATCCCGCGGCTCAGCGCGGCTCCAAGCAGCTGCTCAGGCACATTGTGGGAGTTCTGGAGTAATATCACAGCAATGCTGACATAGTCGAATCTGGGAGCAAGTGGGAAAATTCTGGCCAGGCCCAGTTTTTAAATGGAGGAGGGGACATCCTGTTACCTTGACACCAGAGCAATGAAGGGTGGACAGGTACAGAGAGGTCACTAACGGTTTCCCGCAAAGCAGGGTGGGATAGCAGTTGGAGGATCGTGCGTCAGCATTCTGTGCATACAAACAACAGACCGAACTAACGCAATTCACATCAAACTAAGTTCACTTTGAAAGAGGCCTCCAGAGTTACTGCTAAATACAGAGTTAGTGCGCTATAATGAACTGCATCATGTGTATGCAAGCATTTCCAAAGCGGTTTAACCTGACTGAATCCAGTTTAAACCCCTGCTGTAGACAAGCCCTTACTCTTTCTGTGCCTAAGTCCTCCATCTTTAAAAGGAGGGTATAGCACTGCCCGACCTCTCAGGACTGGGTGAGGGTACATACATCAAAGAGTCAGCCAAATCTATAAGTATGTCCTTAACTTCCACCATGTGAGTAAGTCCCTCCTCATACAGCAAAGCACTGAAGTGCATGTTTGACTGTAAGCCCATGGGACCGTGATGACTTGGGGCTTCGGTCTGTACCCCTTGTGAGTCATGGATGACATGAAATTACCGTGTCACAGAAAGCCGGTATGTATGTGGCTCCCCCATGAGTTAGCAGGGTTGTGTCAGGTCTGTGCCAGGCCAGAAACAATGGTGAATGAATCGCACTCAGTGAGTGTCTATTCCACAGGTTCTCAAACTTCACTGCACCGCAACTCCCTTCTGACAATAAAAATGACTACACGACCCAGGAGAGGGACCGAAGCCTGAGCCCGACCACCACGAGTGGGGGGGCCAAAGCAGAAGCCCAAGGGCTTCAGACCCAGGCGAGGGTCCTGTAACCTGAGCCCTGCCATCCAGAGCTGAAGCCCTCGGGCTTTAGCTTCAGCTTCATCCCCGGCCGATAGGGCTCGGGCATTGGCTTTGACCCTGGGCCCCAGCAAGTCTACCACCAGCCCTGGCAACCCCATTAAAATGGGGTCCTGACCCAATTTGGGGTCCTGACCCTCAGTTTGAGAACCACTGGCTTCCAAGTAAAACACCTTGGTATAATAGGCTTGCTCTGCCTGGGAGAAGATACTTCCTCCTCTTGTCTGAAGGGACGGGGGTTTAGAGCTGTGGAAAATTACCCAAAGGCAGAGCCAAAGATGCAGGTGGGACTGTAGGAAGGAAATCTTTATTGAGAATGCTGAGGCCACTATTACACACTGAGGCTCTAGAGTCTGTGTGATAAGCGCCTGACCCCAGCTTGCATTCCAGAGCCCATATGTGCCGACATTCCACTTTCCTCGGGGATGCTCGACCCCTGCTTTGCCCCAGGCCCCGCCCCCACTCCACCCCTTCTCCTAAGGCCCCACCCCACCCCTTCCCACTCCGCGCCTCTCCACATATTCCCTCCCCCACCCTGCCCCCTCCCTGCCTCTTCCTGCCCCCATTCTTCCCCCTCGTGCCCCGCCCTCTCTCCTCCCCTTCCCCCAGCACCTCCTGCATGCCGCTGAACTGCTGATCAGGGCCAGCGGGAGGTGCTGGGAGGGAGGGGGAGGTGCTGATCTGTGGGGCCACCAGCAGGTGGGAGGTGCTGGGGGAGAGGGGGAAGAGCTGGTCAGTGTGTGCTGAGCACCCACTGTTTTTTTCATATGGGTGCTCCAGCCCCGGAAAGCCCATGGAGTCAGCACCTATGCCACAGCCCATCCTCTTTCTCCAGTTCCACTCATCATTCTACAACCATCAACTACTGAGTCACAAGGCCTCAATTTAAGGCCCTCCCAGGAACTGAGAACAAAACACACAGAGACATCTCCATTGCTATACACACAATGCTCGCCATGGCAGTGCAAGTTGTTTCTTGCCCTCTCGCTCTCCCTGTATTCCAGACGTCACTTATAAAATTAAAGCTCATGCACAAATTGTTGTCAACACACAAGAAAAATCACACACACAAACTATGTGAAGAGAATACGGACATGTATTTCAGAAGATGGAGAAAGCAGCTAGGGGAGAGGCTGTTCTAGATTTGATTTTGACAAATAGGGTGGAACTGGTTGAGAATTTGAAAGTGGAAGGCAGAGTGGGTGAAAGTGATCATGAAATGGTAGAGTTCATAATTCTAAAGAGTGGTAGGAGGGAAAAGACAGCACAGTAAAGATAATGGATTTCAAGAAGGCAGACTTTAGCAAACTCAGGGAGTTGGTAGGTAAGCTCCCTTGGGAAATAAGTCTAAGGGGAAAAACAGTTTGAGAGAGTTGGCAGTTTTTCAAGGAGACATTATTAAGGGCACAAGAGCAAACTATTCCACTGCATAGGAAAGATAGGAAGTATGGCAAGAGACCACCCTGGCTTAACCAGGAGATCTTCAATGATCAGAAACTCCTAAAGAAGTCCTACAAAAAGTGGAAACTAGGTCAAATTATGAAGAATGAATACAAAGAAATTACACAAGTATTTAGGGACAAAATTAGAAAGGCCAAGGGACAAAATGAGATTAAACTAGCTAGAGACAAAAAAGGTAACAAGAAAACATTCTACAAATACATGAGAATAAAGAGGAAGACCAAGGACAGGGTAGGCCCATTATTCAATGTGGGGGATGACAACAGAAAATGTGGAAATATCCGAAGTGCTAAATGACTTTTTTGTTTCAGTTTTCACCAAAAAGGTTAGTAGTGATTGGACATCTAACATAGTGAACGCCAATGAAAATAAGGTAGGATCTGAGGCTAAAATAGGGAAAGAAAAAGTTAAAAATTACTTAGACAAGTTAGATGTTGTCACAGGGTGACCTCAATGCTAGTGGTGCCTCCTTCTGGCCGTCCTGGGATTAGCTCTTCCAGGTGCTGCACCCCCCTCCGCGGTGTCTCTCCCATCATCCTCTCATCCAGCAGACCCCTCTCGCTCCAGGAATCGCAGCCTCCTCTTGGTGACTCAGCCCTCCGGCCGGGTCACCATACATGTTCCCCTTCTGGGAGTAGTGTAACAAAAGTCTTCCCAGGACAAATCATCCCAGGCAATCCAATGTCTTCTGCCTGGCCTGTGCCATGTCCTCAGCGGCTGGTAGGGGAACCCAGGCCCATCCTCTACCCGGGGTTCCAGGCCAGAGGCCCTCTGGTTAGCAGCCAAAGCCTGCACTGCTATCCCTTGCTGCTATTCCCCTGAACCTTCTTCTACCTTCCTGGCTTCCCCCCCTCTTTGGGTTTGCCAACCTCCCAACTCCCTCCTCCAGGGGAGTAACTGCAGCCTGCCTTCCTGCAGCCCCCTTCTGTTGCCAGCCTCCTGGCTTATATAAGTCCAACCTGTTCCTCCTCAGCTGGGTACCATCAGCAATTAGGTACCAGCCCTCCCTGGCTTCTCCTCCAGGTGCAGCTGCGCAGTTAATAGGACTACCTGGCCATCTTAACTCCTTCCAGCCCTGTGTCTTCAAAATGTCTTTAAGTCATCAGGGCCTGATGAAATACATCCTAGAATATTTAAGGAGCTGACTGAGTAGATATCTGAGCCATTAGTGATTATATTTGAAAACTCACAGAAAATGGGTGAAATTCCAGAGGACTGGAAGGCAGCAAATATAGTGCTATAAAAAGGGGAATAAGGACAACCCGGGGAATTACAGACCAGCTTAACTTCAGTACCTGGAAAGTTAATGGAGAAAATAATCAAGCAATCAGTTTGCAAACACCTAGACGATAATAAAGTGATAAGGAACAGTCAATATGTATTTGTCAAGAACAAATCACGTCAAGCCAACCTAATAGCTTTCTTTGACAGGGTAACAAGCCTTGTGGATTGGGGGAAGTGGTAGATATGGTATATCTTGACTTAAATAAGGCTTTTGATACTGTCTTGCATGATGTTCTCATAAACAAACTAGGGAAATACAACTTAGATAGAGCTACCATAAGGTGGGTGCATAACTGGTTGGAAAACCATTCCCAGACAGTAGTTATCAGTGGTTCACAGTCAAGCTGAAAGAGCATATCAAGTGGGGTCCCACAGGGATCAGTTCTGGGTCTGGTTCAGTTCGATATCTTCAGCAATGATTTAGATAATGGCATAGCGAGTACACTCATAAAGTTTGCAGATGATACCAAGCTGGGAGGGGTTGCAAGTGCTTTGGAAGATAGGATTAAAATTCAAAATGATCTGGACAAACTGGAGAAATGGTCTGAAGTAAATACGATGAAATTCAATAAGGACAAATGCAAAGTACTCCATTTAGGAAGGAACAATCAATTGCACACACACAAAATGAGAAATGACTGTTTAGGAAGGAGTACTGAGAAAGGGATTTGGGGGTTATAGTGGATCACAAGCCAATTATAAGCCAATGGTGTAACGCTGTTGCAAAAAAAGCAAACATCATTCTGGGATGTATTAGCAGGAGGGTTGTAAGCAAGTAATTACTCCTCTCTACTCCGTGCTGATACGGCCTCAACTGAAATATTGTGTCCAATTCCAGGCACCACATTTCAGGAAAGATGTGGACAAATTGGAAAAATTCCAGAGAAGAGCAATAAAAATGAATAATGGTCTCAAAAACATGACCTATGGGGGAAGATTGAAAAAATTGGGTTTGTTTCATCTGGAGAAGAGAAGACTGCCGGGGGACATGATAACAGTTTTCAAGTAATAAAAGGCCATTACAAAGAGGAGGGTGAAAATTGTTCAGTAACCTCTGAGGATAGGGCAAGAAGCAACGGGCTTAAATTGCAGCAAGGACACTTTAGGTTAGACATTTGGAAAAACTTCCTAACTGTCAGGGTGGTTAAGCACTGGAGCAAATTGCCTAGGGAGGTTGTGGAATCTCCATCATTGGAGGTTTTTAAGAACATATTAGACAAACCCCTGTCAGGAATTGTCTAGTTATTACTGAGTTCTGCCTTGAGTGCAGGGGACTGGACTAGATGACCTATTGAGGTCCCTTCCAATCGTATACTTCTATGAGTCTGTGATTTCTAACCTAAACTAATTGGGGGGAGGGCATCCTCATTTTTGCCAGGACATGTGGGTCATATACACCCGTATTCATTATTTTACTAGATTAAAATGTCAGATCACAAAGGGAGCCAAATGTTCCATTGCCCTACCTCTCCTGCTGTCATTTGAATCAGTGCAAAGTGGCTGTAAAATGCTTCTGTTCTGGTTTGGTAGCATTTCCCGCCCAGTTTAACAGGTGTCAATGACAGCACAGGACGCAGGACACTGGGAATCCAGGCCCCTTTTATGATCCAAATTTTAATCTCATAAAATATGTCTCTTCACCACCAGTAGCACAATCCACAGTTCTCTAACTCCCCGGAAAACCACAATATCAGATGTTGTCTCACTAGATGGACTGAAGATGGAAGCAGGTGTGTGGTGGCATCTCTCCCATCATGCTCAAACAAAAAAGTAAGTACAATAAGAAAAGCAGTCATTCTTTTCTCCAGAATGCTGCCTTTTTCTCCAACAACCTGGTTAAGCAAGTGACTGGCTAGTCATTGAATATTTAAATAGCACATCTTATATGAACTTCATCTTATAAATGATAAATCAAACATCTTTCTAAAAGCCACACCTTTCTATAGTCCTTGAGCACTTTCATGGGGAGAGATAATTATTTAGCGCACATTGCATGTATAATGAATTTTCAGGCATGTTTGTTTGATCTATAGCCTTGGAAATAATTGGTGAGCTTGTTAGACTAATGGGATTTTTTTTCTGGAGATCATTGAGCCCTCTTCAGTGAAGAAAGTTACATAAAATTGAAAGTGAAGGGGGGGAAAAGGTGGTAATTTGTTGTTTGACAGAGCAGAAATCATTTTAAAACATTTTATTAGATACCATGGTTTGGGGTGTAGTGAACAGTAGGGAGTTTAAGCATATTTTCATAACAAAATGTAAGTGTCAGAGGGATTTAATATCCAGGGTCATTTTGAGGGCCTGATCCAAAGCTCATTGAACTCAACTGAAAGACTCCCTCCCATTGGCTCCAATGGGCTCTGGATCAAGTCCCAAGTTAGGTTAGTAGTTTGAATCCTGCCCAGGTCAGTGGTGAACCACAAGCTGCTACGATCTGACTGCTGTTTGGTGGCCCATGTCCAATGTGTTGGTGGCATCAGTCCAGCTTCTAGCAGATGTATGTCTATTGGCACTATCTGCGGGGAACACAATTGGCTGGGCCATGGAGATTAAATCACCCTCATTGCCCCTAAATGTGGTCCCCCAAGTTCAGGACTCTAATACACGGACGGGACATTAAATGTGTAGCCTGCACTGCACCTGTTCTGTGCTTATAGAGAAGGCTTAATCTCTGGGAAGGAACATGCCTGGCTGCTCTGGATGGATGAAGTATATGTAGTTCAGTCAGAATGTTTGAGCTGTGTGGGGATGGAGCATGCTCAGTTCAGTTAGATCTGGGTGGGGATGGAGCATGCTCAGTTCAGTCAGATCTGGGTGGAGATGGAGCATGCTCAGTTTAGGTTGCTATTCCACCAATCAAATCACTTATATTTTTTCTAGCAACATCTAGCTGTTCCCTTTAGGTCTCCCATCCAAATAAAAAAATGCCCCACACCTGCTTAGCATGGAGGATGCAATAAGCACCTAGAAGACTATCTGCAAGGCATTCGCTAAGGGAGAAGGTAGGCAGATATAACACATATTATGTCAGGGAACGGTGAGGTCTATTTTCTGCCCAGTCTCAGGGAATTTCTCCCTGATAGATTCTCCAGGCTGAAGGCCTCTTGCTGGAGCATGTCCTATCCGGTAACATCATGTCTCCTCACATCTCAGACACACTGGGGATGGCTTAATGTTATGTGACATGGCACAGAACGAAATGTCCCCTGACGTCAGCCTGACAGCTTATACGGGGGGATCATTTAAAAAAAAAATTATTTAGAGGAAAGGAAAGGAGCAGATCACAGGGGCCTGTGGAGCGAGATCACAGCGCAAGCAAGTCACAGGGGCCTGTATAGAGAGATTATAAAGCGAGCAGGTCACAGGAGCGGCAGAATGATATTATAGAGCTAACATGGGAAGTCACCCTCACTCGGCCTGCCAGGAGAGGCGCCTTTATTCCCCCTTGTTGGTGAATTCAGTGCCAATGAAAGATGCTGCTGTGGGCGGGGCTTCTGGGAGTCCTGCAATGGGCTGTCCATCTGTGTGAGGGACTGTCTGACCGGCGAAGGGGACTGTCTGTCTGTCCAGCAGGGGCTCTTTGGCTGGCTGGCTGGCTGAGGGGACTGACAGTGCAATACAGAGTACATCACTGTTTCAAATCTGACCATTGTCGATAATGCCCCAAAGTTGTAGCCACCTCCTGGCTCTTCCCTGGGCTGGGAGACATGAGCTGGGAGACTGCTCCATCTCCAAGCAGGGAGGGCTTGGTATCGCAAAACCTGCCTTCCTCGCTATTGGAACCAATGGGCAGCCCTGGCTGAGAGGCTGTCTTCTCCCACTCCAGCATGGGGAAGCCTGTGCTGCAGCTACTGATGTTTTACCAGCTTTGCGGATAAAACAGAGGCCACTGGCCCCCAGGGCTGCCAATCCAGCCCCATTCACTGGCACCAGAGATGAATGGGCCAGCAATACCAGCTGCTCCCCCAAGTGCACTGTACCAAAGCTGAGCCCCCATTCGTTCCCATAGGACTCCCCAGTGCTGGGGTGCGGAGTGGTGCCAGCCCGAGCCAGTTCCTGGGTGTCTACCTTGCGGAAGGTTTAATGGGCTGCAGTAGAAGCCAGTCACCAGCTTCCCAGGGCTTGCGGGACATTATCACTTTGAACCCACTCAGGGCCGTCCCTAGCTATTCTGGGGCCCTATGCAGCCCCCCCACTGGGGGGGCAGGCCTCCATGGGGGGGGCTGGCTTGGGGGGCAGGGCGGAACCACCCCCCAGGACTCACCAGCGGCGTGGCTGGGGCCAGGTCCCTGCACTTCCCGCCACTGGTGAGTGCAGGCCCNCGGGGAGTGCTGGCTTGGGGGGCAGGGCGGAACCACCCCCCAGGACTCACCAGCGGCGTGGCTGGGGCCAGGTCCCTGCACTTCCCACCACTGGTGAGTGCAGGCCCCGCCCTGCTGCAATCCTCAGGGGCGGGAAGAGGTGAGGCAGAGCGGGGCGGGGGCTTTGGGGAAGGGATGGAGGGAGGTGGGAGGGGGGGTGGGGCAGAGCAAGGGTGGGAAAAGGCGGGGCAGGGGGCCTGGGGAAGAAGCGGGGTAGGGGCTGGAGCAGTACGCAGCTGCGCAGGGCACCAGGAAATTTGGTGCCCCACGTTTCCTGGTGCCCTACGCAGCTGCGTACTTTGCGTATGGGTAAAGATGGCCCTGAACCCACTATTAATGACTTAAAACTGAGGCCCAGTTGTAGACAGCTCTTTAATGTAGCAGACAGAGGTGGGCCACAACGCCATGGTTGGAAGCTGAAGTTGGACAACCTCAGACTAGAAATAAGTCAGACATTTTTAACAGTGGAGCGATTTACCTGGGGATGTGGTGGATTCTTGAAGTTTTTAAATCAAGGCTGCTTGTCTCTTTCTAAAAGAGATGCTCTAAACCCACCAGAAGTTACAGCATTGATGTAGGCATCATGGGATGGATTCTCTGGCCTGGCTTATGCAGCAGGTCAGATAGATGATCATTCTGGCCTTACAGTTGATGTAACTGTGCATCTATAAGTGGAAGAGTCCTTGGGAATGAAGGGTTTGGAGAAAGGCTACCATTGACCCCAGGAGCTGGGGAAATTGGCATGGCTAGAAGAGGACAGTTGGAGCCATGTTCTAGGACAGAGGAAATCCAGAAGAGTCAAGACATGAAAACTAACAGTGCATGCAAGAGACAGGATAGAGGAGAGCTGGCAGTGCCAGAGCAGGACAGCCAGGACTTCTCCCAGAGACCAGGAAAGTGAGAGCTGGCAGTTCCAGGAATGGAGAGGCAGCAGTGCTCCAGGGTAAGCCAGTCTTATGATTTCAATATGAGTGATATTATTAAATGGAGCAGAAGCCAACCGAAGGCTTCCATCAGGAAACGTTTCTTCCCAGTGAGGTCTCGTATACCACAGAATAATCTTCACTGCTGCATGCTGGAAGCCCCATCACTGAGATCTTACTGTTGGGAACAGCCCTCTGTTGGCCAGGAAGGAGAAGGACAAAGGCAAGATGACCTGGTAGCTTCAATATCTGTGATGCTGTCATGCTAGTGTCTGAGCATGGCCATGTGAGTCTCTTAGAAGAGGATGAGGATGGTAAATTGGGAAGATTCTTAGATGGGTTGTAAACACAAGACTTGCCAACAGGACTTAAAGACCAGTGAAAGAGCTGCAAGGTGCCATCAAGGTAACTCAACAGTAGAGCTGGTCAAATAGTGAGAAAACTCACTAGCCAATACTTTTGTGACCGCAAGCCCTGAGTCTGGTTTGCCATTATCAGTGGGGTCTGTTGTTCATTATGCGTGTGAATTTGGACAGCCTCCAGGTCTTCATGAACATCTCCATGAATTTTAGCACAAACATCTGAAAACATGAACTGGAAAGTTATTGGCTATTTGTTACAGTTAGAGTTAAAACATTTCAGACATCCAATCTGGACACAGGACCAGTGCCATGCGGCTCAGTTGACTAATGATGAAACCTGAATAATGAATGCCAACTGGTGAATAGCTGTGCCAACAGTTCACAAACAACCCATAGTCTGAAAATCATTCGTGTAAACTATTCTGTGAGTACTTATGAGTAACAAACACAGGTGGAGGAATCAGGGCCAATTCATAAACAATTATCAAACTCAAAAAAGGACTGAATTCATAAGAATATTGTTCATGATGAAGAATTCAAGCAGTTCTCCTCAAGCCAGTGTCTTCATGTTGTGATGCTGTGGGTTTGTCTTGGAGGACAGCTGATTTGTCAGCTGGCATAAGTCAGTATAGATCCATTGACTTCAATGTCAACATCTTCCATTCCAATGCTGGTGTCAACCACTGATTTCAAGGGAGCAATGCTGATTTACACCAGCTCAGGATCTGCTGAACATCTTTGCTAACAGCTCCAGCTTCAGCTGGCATTGGCTTGCTCACACTTATCTTCTCACCTCTGCAAGTAGGTTGTTGCAGGATATGAAGTCAGACCTCAACGCCAGGAGAATATTGCAGCTGATCATGGTGTGTTGCCAGGCTTTGGACCTGGCTGTCATGCCTGAGAGACATGTTTTTCAACCCTTCATTAGAATAGCAAGTCATAAGGTATTGTGAATAAAAAAAGACACTGGAAAATGGAAGATGACTCTGACATGATAGTGCAAGATTGTTCAGGCTAGACTCTCGGGGTAATTAAATACCTGCAACTGGCCCATGCCAACTGACTCGGGCTTGCGGGGCTTGGGCTCTCGGGACTGTTTAATTGTGGTGTAAACACTCATGCTTGGGCTGCAGTCCAAGCTCTGGGACCTTCCCACCTCACAGGGTCCTGGAGCCCAGGCACCAGCCAGAGCCTGAATGTCTACACTGCAATTAAACAGCCCCATAGCCCAGGCCCTGCAAGCCAGAGTCAGCTGGCATGGCCCAGTTGCAGGTATTTAATTGCAGAATAGACATACCCTCAGAGCTGATGGGTAGGCAATCTCCCAGAGGCACCATCTCCCTGAGGCACCATGTCATAGGATTCTTGTACTCACAGAGTAGAAGGGGAGAGTGACTAGGGAATCCATTCATTTCTTTTCTCATTTAAATAACAATGCTATCTTATAACCAGAACTGAGGGGGCAGGCTGCCCTGCCCGGCAGATAAACTTAGAAGGAGTTCAGTTTACCAGGACAGTTTCTATATGATTTCTGAGAAATATGTCTCTCTATCTTAGGCATTTATTAGGCACCTATCCCATAGTATCTAAGGATAGATAGATAGATAGATAGATAGATAGATAGATAGATAGATAGATAGATAGATAGATATTTGTACTGTGGTAGGACCTAGGAGACCCCGTCATGGACCAAAACTCCATTGTACTAGGTCTGTACAAACACAGAACAAAACGGGCTCAAACAGCTTCCTATCTAAGTAATTAGAGAGATAGAGAGATAGATAGATAGATAGATAGATAGATAGATAGAGAGAGAGAGAGAGAGAGAGAAACATCTTGGGTCTGATTCTCCTTATTTACAATGGTATCACTTACACCAGAATTAGGCCCACTGCCTGTACTGATAGAACAGCCACGCCCTCTGCAGCAGCTTGACCCAAATTCTTTGACAAGGCTCCTAAATTCTGGGTCACTTCAGTGCTGCTGGAAGGAGATGCTGCTGCAGCTTCAGATACATTTTAAAAGTGGAGGGTTTTATTAAATAAAATATGAAAATGCATAATGCAGTTGGTGAAAGATACATTGGGTTATTTAATTTGATATTAAATTCAATTTATTTCACCCTGCCCCAACATTTTTAATTTTTTGGTGAGCTGCAGGATATTTTACTGAAAACACATAACTGAGCTGGAGTTTATGGCAATTGGGCAGCATCCAGGCCCACCCAAATTGGAGCAGGGGTGTAGTGCTGCCACAGCGGGCCAGAGCGTCACTCGGGCACCTGCAATCCAGGACGAAGCTATGCGCCTGCCCTTCAGAAAGCTACGCTCCGGCAGCTCTGCCTTGCCATTTTCTGAGCCATCCCATCCGCATGCCCAGCTCGGCAGGTGAAGCCCTGTGTCTGGGGGCACCAGGGCTAGGAAGAGAGCATGGCGTCAGGGGAGAAGCTGAGCTAGCAGGTGCTCAGTGGCTGCCTGTTGGCCAGCGGCACTCTCCGCATGGCTCATCCCCTGCATGGCCAGAGGCAGCGGCGAGGCCCGACTCTCTGCAGCGCTCCCAGGAGAGGATGCACTTTGCTGGGCAACTCAGTACAGAGTCCGGCCCAAGTTGCATGCACAGGCATGCCCCTGTTCATGTCCGCACAGCACAGCCAGAGCCAACCCCCCCACAGGGGCTGTATGGCCCGCAGGAGATGTGAGCCCCCAGCTGAAGGGCAGCAGCCCATACCCCGCAATGAGGCCACGGCTCCCTCTCTTCCCCCGCTGCAGTCAGAGCGCAGCCAAGGGGATCAGCGCTCCCTGCCCTGGCCAGGCTGCACAGCCAGCTGGCATGGCCAGTGGATAGCACAGCCTGTCATTGCCCGTCCACCCAAATTTCTACTCCTAGCTACATCACTGCTGGGCAGGAGGCAATTGGGACTTTTTGCCTCTAAGGTGCGGGAAGCAGTTTGGAATAAGTTTTTGTAAAGTGATGGGCAGTGAAACAGTTAGCAATGTTCCTATTTCATTTGTCATTGTGTTTCAGAATTAATACCTCTCGGAGCTATTGTTTCATGCTGGCTGCAGACTCAGGTTGAGAGTTCCTTTGCTGCCACAAGAGCTAGAAACTTGATAATGTTAAAATGCAAACTAAGATTCTGTAGGAAATTCTACAAAGCACACAGCCCCCTACGTACATTACAATGTTCAACACACGCAATATGAATGGGGAGAAAGCTGAAGAGCTTCTGTTCCATTCCAAAGGCAGAATGTTCACTCCTCAGAAACATAGAGGTGTGGTTGGTGGGGTAAAACGTCTCCGCTAGAGATAACTGAGCAGTCCCTGGAGAGGAATTGAGCTCTACTTTTCTTTCAGTTTGGTGGCAAAATTTTAATAAGCTGCTGCCAGTGGGAATTGATCCCCTTCAGGCACTGCACTGGCTCTGTAATTAAAATGTGTTATGACATGCTGTGCTATCCTAGAATCATAGGATAATAGAAATGTAGGGCTGGCAGGGACCTCAAGAGGTCATCTAGACCAGCCTCCTGCCCTGAGATAGGACCAAATAAACCTAGACCATCCTGACAGGTGTAACCTGTTCTAAAAAACCTCCAGTGGCAAGATTCTACAACCTCCCTTGGAAGCCTAGTCCAGTGCTTAACTATCTTTATCGTTGGAAAGTTTTTCCTAATGTCTAACCTAAATCTCCCTTGTTGCAGATTAAGTCCATTACTTCTTGTCCTACCTTCAGTGGACATGGATAACAATTGATCACTCTCCTATTTATAACAGCCCTTAACATATTTGAAGACTGTTATCAGCCCCCCCACCCCTGCCCATCTTCTTTTCTCAAGACTAAACATGCCCAATTCTTTTAACCTTTCCTCAGAGGTTTTCTAAATTTTTTATCACTTTTGTTGCTCTCCTCTGGACTCTCTCCAATTTGTCCACATTTTCCTAATGTATAGTGCCCCAAGCTGGAAACAGTACTCCAGCGGAGGCCATGCCAGCACCAAGTAGAGAGAGACAATTACAGGTCTGTCTCATCTTACGCTGGGGTTACGTTCCGCAGTCAGCGCCTAAAGCGAAAATCGCGTATAGTCAAAATTCCATTGAGTGTAATGGCGGGCGGAATCGCCCGCCCTACAGAAACAGTATTTAAATTGTTATTTTTCTCTCTTTTTGTTTTTGTTTTTTGTTTTTGCCGACTGCGTAAAGCTGAAATTGCGCATGTTAATGCGCCTAAGATGCGACAGACCTGTACCTCCCATATCTTACATACAACACTTCTGTTAATACACTCCAGAATATTAGCCTGTTTAGCAACCACCTCCCATTGTTGACTCATACTCAGTTTGTGATCCACTATAACCCCCAGGCTCTTTTCAGCAGTACTACCACCTAGCCAGGTATTCCCCATTTGGTAGGTGTGCATTTGATTTTTCCTTCCTAAGTGAAGTACTTTGCACTTATCTTCATTGAATCTCATCTTGTTGAATTCAGACCAATTCTCCAATTTGTCAAGGTCATTTTGAATTCTACTCCTGTCCTCCAAAGTGCTAGCAACCCCCAGCTTGGCATCAGCCACAGATTTTACAAGCACCCTCTCCACTCCCTTATCCAAGTCTGTTAAGCAGAGTTATTTATACTCTCCTAGTTCATGGGAGATGTTACGAAGCTTTCTCCAAGTACTCCGAGCTCCTGGAGATGGCCTTCTCCTGAGAGTCTGATGCCCAGCCTGCCTGTAACAGAGAGTGAGCCGACCCAGGTCCACCTGGGAATAGTTAACTGCCTAAGTAGGTGGAAGGAAGCTAATTAAGTAATGAGCACCTGAGCCTAATAAAAGACTTAGGATTTCTCAGTTAGAAAACAGAGCACTGAGGGGAAAGGAAGCTCGGGGGGAGCACCGGCACCGGCACCCATGGCGATTGAGTGAGGCAGAAGCTGTGCTCCTAAGGCAGGGAGATTGAGCAGACTCCAAAGCTCCCAAGGGAGGGAGGCCTGGGAGAGACCCGCAACAAGCAGGGGAAAGATTACAGAGCTCTCCAGGCAACAGAGATGCCTGAGGCCTTACAGCAAATGGAGCTGAGTTGTGAGGGAAGAGCCTTTAAACCATTTGACAAGTGCTCCTTTGGGAAGGCTTTATTCAAGGGAGATAAACTGCTGCAAAGCAGAGCATTTGGCTTCTCCTTGACTGGGACCAGTGCTGTTCAACATAGTCATAAATGATCTGGAAAAAGGGGTAAACAGTGAGGTGGCAAAGGTTGCAGATAATAACTATTTTGAATAATTTTGTAAGTCCAAAACTGGCTGTGAAGAGTTACAAAGAGATTTCACAAAACTGGGTGACTGGGCAACAAAATGTCAGATGAAATTCCCTGTTCATAACTGCAAAGTAATGCATGTTACAAAATATAATCCCATACATCCAAAATGATGGGGTCTAAATTGGCTGCTACCGTTTCAGAAAGAGGTCTTGGAGTCATTGCGGATAGTTCTCTGAAAATATCTGCTCAATATGTAGCAGCATTCAAAATCACTAACAAAATGTTAGGAACCATTAGGAAAGATATAGGTAATAGGGTAGAAAATATCATAAAGCCACTATATAAATCCCTGCTATGACCACACTTTGAATACTGCATGCAGTTCTGGTCACCCCAACTCAAAAAAGATACATAAGAATTGGAAAAAGTTTAGAGAAGGGCAACAAAAAATGATTAGGGGCATGGAACAGCTTCCATATGAGGAGATTAAAAAGATTGGGACTGTTCAGCTTGGAAAAGAGCCGATTAAGGGGGGGATATCATGGAGGTCTATAAAACCATAAATGGTGTGGAGAAAGAGGATTATTCACTCCTTCACATAACACTAGAACCAGGGGTCACCCAATAAAATTAATAGGCAGCAGGTTTAAAACAAACAAAAGGAAGTATTTCTTCACACAACACACAGTCAACCTGTGGAACTTGTTGCCAGGGGATGTTGTGAAGGCCAAAACTATAACTAAGTTCAAAAAGGAATTAGATAAGTTCTTGGAGGATGGGTCCATCAATGATTATTAGCCAAGATGGCCAGTGACACATCCCTATGCTCTGGATGTCCCTAAACTTCTGACAGCCAGAAGCTGGGACTGGAGGGCAGGATGGATCACTCGAGAATTGCCATGTTCTGTTCATTCCCTCTGAAGTATCTGGCAGCAGCCATTGTTGGAAGACAGGATACTGGGCTAGATGGACCATTGGTCTGACCCAGTATGGCCATTCTTATGTTCTTATGGCTGTTAAGTGACGTCATTGTTACCTCATTGAGGGGAAAACTGAGGCAGACCACAGCAGAACCACACACAGCCACAAGGTGGTGCTTGGGAGGTGACAGTGCCCCTTCTACAGCTCTCCAGATAAAATGGGCTGTGGAAGTGCAAAGTGTTATTATTACTGGCCAAATCAATTGCTTTTTCATAGATACTGTCTTCTTTAATGTCTGCCCTGATGTGAAAGCCCCCGTGGAGCCTCCTCTGGGCATGTTTCTCAGACACGGCTCTGCCACATCCTCAGCTCGCTGTCAGTAGCTCTGGCAGACAGGGTCTGTGTATCTTCATCATTAGGGACATGCACATTGGTCGACCCACCAGCCTTCATCTTCTCGGGCTGTCCACCTGCCAATCTGTGTTTGTGGTGCTTATTTCCAACACTTGCAGGAGACACAGCAGCTAATAATAGAACAATGTGACTGTCTGCCAGTTAATGCGAAGCGACTAACAGGATCTTCATCAAAACATATCCCAGCAAGTTTCAGCTAATGTGCTGAGATTGGAGGGGGACTTTAAGTAGGATGGGAAAATAATGAGGCTCCTAGACTGAAACTTTTCAATGTCACCTCCATACCTTGGGAGGCTGAGTTGCCACATGAACACTACCTGCCTGCTAACAGGGACAAACACTTCAGAGCTGCACTTCTTAAGTGAGGCACTGACATAATTTCAGAATAAACCAACTTGGACAGTTCTTAACTGGGCCTTGCAAGTCACAAGAGAGAAGGCCCGAGGCACCGCCTCTGCTTATTCCAAGCACCAGTGGCCTTATGCAGGCTGCCTCCGGGTAAAATGATACTAAGGAGAGGCTGCATCCCTGCGTCTTGTGACAGATGGATTGTCACCAGGCTTGGGGATAAGCTGCAAGCCTCAATTCAGGAACTCAAATGCCCCACAGCTCATGTCCAGAGTTTGGGCTGGGCCCATTATACAGGACCCATTTGCAAAATATGGTTGCAGTTCCAGGCTCAACTACCCTGACGTTCAGGTGGGAATCTAGGTTCCACCCCATAACTGTAATCTCAAAAACAACAAGGAGTCCAGTGGCACTTTAAAGACTAACAGATTTATTTGGGCATAAGCTTTCATGGGTAAAAAACCTCACTTCTTCAGTATCTGAAGAAGTGAGGTTTTTTACCCACGAAAGCTTATGCCCAAATAAATCTGTTAGTCTTTAAGGTGCCACTGGACTCCTTGTTGTTTTTGTGGATACAGACGAGCACAGCTACCCCCTGGTACTTGTAACCACAAAATTGATGTTTATGTGAGTCTTATCCCCCTTGCTAAACCTCTCGGGTCTGGGGCTCTCATCAAAGGACATTTTTAATTAGACTGGACTAGCAGACCTACATAGCAGGTAATTTAATGGTCTGTATTATCCAGGAGCTCAGATTAGGGTATGGACATCCCTTCTCACCTTAAAACCTATGAATCTATGAACCTTTCCTGCTGCCTCCTTGTCTTGGACTAGAGGATGTGAGGCATGAGGGATCAGGGAGGAGATATTGATGTTTGTTATTGGTACATATTGTTGAGCACTAACAGCATGATCAGTGCTGTTCAAACCCAGAGGCAGACCTGGTCCCCACCTCAAGGATCTTATAGCCTCGATAAAATGCAGATTGTTTGGTTACCAGATACTCCTATGATTGATCTGCTAAGCAGGAGACTATGATTTCAATCAACTCCTCTCCCCACTGCACAGCCTCTTCCTCCTGGCCAGGGAAGAGAAGACAGCAGAAGCTCCATAACAAGACCTTGATCTAGGAAATGACTTGGGCACTTTTGAGGAACAGCTGCATGAGGAGTCAGGAGCTGCAGAGAAACTGGATGCAGAAAGGAACCTCCAAGAAGTGCATGCAGTGCCACATGTGGACCAGGGAGTGACCGCTGGACAGTACCTTAGAAGTTTGGTGTACCCCAGCACTGAGCAGCTATCATCATTATGCCCCAGAGGAAGGCCCTGTCCTGAAGCTGTGCATCTTCCTTTGAGGGATCAGCAAAGAGAGGCTTTAGAGAAGTGAGTTAGCTGAGAGAGTTGAAGCAAACACACATTACACAGCAACTTCTATGCCTGCCTATCTGCTTAGTCATAACAGCCTTGCCTGGATGCTTGTAGCATGCAGTCCTTTGCCCTGACCACTGGTTCAAAGAAATGAACTGTGGATATATGCCTAATCTACTGTGTACTTCATTCCGTTTTGTCTTTCTATAGACCCTGTATCTCATCGGAGCCTGCTGGAAAACCAGCAAGTCCAGGAGCCAGTGAATGTAAATGTACGAGCCAGTCCAACTTGTGACACTGCACTCCATATTCTTCATAGTGATATTATTATGATATGATTATGGCATAATTATGATGCATTTTGTACAAGACAGGTCATGTGGGGTGTCATTGGAAAAGTTATGATTTGCAGGAATATGATTATCCTATTTGTAGGCATGTATCATGTTTGTATCTAAAGTTAGGAATATTGACTATGTATCTGTATTTCAAATGTGCTTACTCTGGGTGACACCCACAACTAGCCTTTCTGGCACAACAATGAAGAAACCAGACAGTGCCGATGGCCCATAAGCAAAGACAATGGACCCTGGAAGAACTTAATCTTCCTGTGAACGTTCCAGACAGCCTGTAAGTAATGATTGCTATGACTCAGCAAGGTATGCAAGGGCATGTGACTAGGTCACATGACTCTGGACTCCATCTTGTGATGTCAGTGTTTTTCCACAAACTGAATTTGAGACAAAGGGTTCCCACCATATGCTAAAGCTATATAAGGCAGGGAGTGACATCATCTGTGGTTCTTCACTCCCCAGACAAGAGGACTCCTGGAAAAACCCGAGGAACAAAGACTGAACTGGGGGAAGTACTGGACCCAGTCTAAAGGGATTTCTAGCCTCTGTATGAAAAACTTGGGGATTCCAAGCTGCAAAGCAAGTATAGCTTGTGCCTTAAGAATCTACAGCCTGCTTGTATCATCAGCCAGAGTGTGAGATTACTAATTCAAATCTTATCTTTCTAGTATGTTAAGCTTAGTTTGTGTTTTTGTTATTTACTAGGTAATCTGCTTTGATCTGTTTGCCATCACTTAAAATCTATCTTTTGTAGTTAATACATTTATTTTATGTTTTAATCTAAACCAGTAAATGTGGAGTGAAGTGCTTGGGAATCTTAGCTCAGGGGGCTGTTGCATTTCCTCTCCACATTGAGGGAGGGGCGAACTCTATGAGCTTACACTGTACGTTACCTGTGCAGCACAAGATGGTATAATTTTGGGTTTATACTCCAGAGGGAGTGCATGCCTGGGGAGCTGGTGGTTATCTTGGCTGTAGCCTCTCTATTGGCACCCCAGAGAGAACCCATCACACAACCTTCACATCTCATTGAATACGGACAGTGCTGCTTTCTTACAAGTGCTTGCATCCTTCACCCCAGGATGTGCGCTGGAGAGGAACTAATCAGCGCAGACTAAGCAAACACATACACATTTATTACTCTGTGCCTGAGTTCATCGGGGCACATTTGTCAGCAGCAGAGCACTAAGAAGGACTGCACTAGAAGAAATCTTACAATTCTCTTTCAATCAGCGTCTTGGAGAGACACAAAAGCAGGTGAAGCCTCCAACGGGCTTTAGAGTTTGTCTGTTGTTTCCTAACTGTATCGAACCCTGAGATTGCATTGGACAGGTTCAAAAGTTTCTAGCGTTTGCTTCTATCTGCCCTGCCTCTTCCTCATTCACATAAGGAGAGCCTGTAATATCACTCTGTTTTGGGGAGGCTCACTGCTTAATTTGCCTCAACTGATATTCACTCAGATTAGTCACTACTACCTAACATGGATCAAAAAACACATCCTCAGTGAAGTCCCATGTACCTGGAATCCCCACTGTAGTGCCAACATTCCCATAGATACTGCACACTTAGCAGAGTTCCACCATGCCCTACAGGGCTGTAGCAGATTTCTGCATTCAGAGGTGAATGATATTCACAGGATTCTCAGCCTATCTCCCAATATATCCAGCAGCTCGCCCTGTGTCTCCTGGAGACATCTGGCATGTAATAGAAACAGAGCTAATAGGGATAGCTCAGTGGTTTGAGCATTGGCCTGCTAAACCCAGGGTTATGAGTTCAATCCTTGAGGGGGCCACTTAGGAATCTGGGGCAAAATCAGTAATTGGTTCTCCTAGTGAAGGCAGGGGGCTGGACTTGATGACCTCTCAGGGTCCCTTCCAGTTCTATGAGATATACCTATCTCCATATATTATATTATTATTACTTGGCCACACAGTTTCCTTTTCCTTTTTCTGCTCTGTAACTTTTCCAAAGTTGAAGAAGTTTTCTAACCTTACAAAAAGCCAAAAGGAAAGATGGAGGGAAAAATTAAAATGTGGAACCTTCCAACCCCCAAAACGTAGATATCATTTTTCCTATTGCCTTTAGTGGCAAAAAGCAATAAAGAAATAAAAGTAAAACAGATGGGCCAGGGGCAATCCGGAAAATTCAAAAATGTTGAAATTTGAAAGTTTGAAACGCAACATTTTTGGTTTTACAAAAAAAATTTATTTTTTTTGAGAGCTTTTTGTGAATATTTTTTATTTCAAAAAGTGATTTTCATTGAAAAAATTCAACAAAAAATTCCAAGTTGCTATAAATCTGGTCTTCTGGTTTGATTGTTTCTGACATGTAGATGGTCCTTTTGTATTAGAACATAAGAATGGCCCTACTGGGTCAGACCAAAGGTCCATCTAGCCCAGTATCCTGTCTTCTGACAGTGACCAGTGCCAGATGCCCCAGAGGGAGTGAACAGAACAGGTAATCATCAAGTGATCCATCCCATCGCTCATTCCCAGCTTCTGGCAAACAGAGGCTAGGGACACCATCCCTGCCCATCCTGTCTAATAGCCATTGATGGACCCATCCTCTACGAGACATGGATGTGAATGTTTACTGGGCATCCATACTCCTTTAGAACTGGATAGGCATATGGTTTGAAGTGCCTACAGTACTTGCCTCAAGACATGCTGCAAAAGTTAATAGCCCTGTTAGCCGGCAGGGCTCAGTAGCTGCTGTCTCTGGTAGTTACCATTGCACCCCACATCTGAAAGTCCATGATACTTGCTGATTTCCATTTGAGATTGCTGCCCTGTCAGCTAGTGTCAGGGACCCACAGCTGAATTCAGACCCAGCTCCCTGTCCTCAGCTAATGAGCCTGGCCTCTTGATTGACTGAAGGCTCCAGCAGGCACATTCCTAACCCCTATAGCAGCAGCACTGGGTCCCTGGTTGCCCAATAGTGCTCCAAGCCTGCAGCTGTGTTTGTGGTCCTGGTTCCAGCTCCAGCTTTCAGCTCCCTCCTGGCTCTGGTTCTCGCTCCTGGTCTCCTACTCCTTGCTTCCCCTTCTTGGTTCCTGCTGCTGCTCTGGCTGATACTCTGGTTCTGACCCTTGGCTCCTGTTTCTTGGCTCTGGCTCACCCCCTGGACTTGGTATTTGGCTTCTGATCCCAGCTCAGACCCTTAGTTTCTGGTTCCTGGCCCCCAAATCCAGCTCGCTCTCTGGACTTGGTAACTTGGCTTCTGATTCAGAGTCTGGCCACTAGGCTTGATGGCCCCTGTTCCAACCATTAGCCCAGCTTCCCATCCTGACTGTTAGGCAAGGCCACCCACGGCCCAGTCCATACAGTTGGAATCCAGTGGGAGACTTGGCATGCATCCTTCGTGCACTCAGGCTGGGAAGTGCTAAATGAAGGGTTATTAGTGCTGGCTGACTCCCCTCTGTCTGCAGAGGATGGCTTTCCTTTCATCAGTTACACTTTTTTCTCACTTGTCATTTTTTCTTCCCAGCTGTATCTTGACACTCATGTCTGTATTTGATCATTCAGCTGAGCTTGCCATGTTAGATACCATGAATGAAATCAAACCTTTGTTGTGTTCTAAGGCTGTCTGCAATCGAGTCATGTAGATCATCCTATTATTACAAGCAACTGCCTAGTACAGAACATTCGAGTTAAAGTTACAAAACAATTTTCATTACTATCCCCCCTTCACATGCCTGTAACTTTCCAAGTCATTTGCTTTTTAGAGTGAAAGTTCCCATGGTTGATCTTTGCCTGAAGACATTTTTGGGGTTTTGTTTTTTGGGGTTTGTTTAAACAAAATGTCTTTGGTCATTTTAGACTTACAGGAAAGTAATAAGAAATATATAAGCTTTCCCCATGGTTTAAAAAAACCTAACTGTGCTTTTTCAAATCGGAGTAGAGCAAAAATAGCTAAGGGTTGAAACTAGTGATTTATACTGGATGTGGGAAATTGAATTAAAAAAAACATAAGCAAATGAACGATCACTTTTGAGCATGCTCAGTGAGCACCTGCAAATGAAGCCCCTCCCTTTACAAGGCATCACTGCAGTCTTCCTGCCTGCCCTGACATGGGGGAGCTTAGAGACAGGGGCAACTGCCCTCCTACTGTTGCTGGAGTAATTTGAACAAGAAAGGCTGTGTCTTTTATTGATGAACAGCAACATCACAAGGACACCACAAACCTGCCTTCCACTGGAGAAAATCATTGGATGAGAAAAATGACAGATCCCACAATTGTTAGGTCTCATCACAGTGTTTGCTGCATCATTCAGCCGTCTGCAAGTGAGACGCTTTGCTTTAAAAAGGACGTTCAGTATCTGTTGTGTGGGTACAGCTACTGCAACGTAAACCGAAGCGTCACTGCCCTGTGAGCTCAGCCTCATCAAATGCTGTTTCTAGCCAAACAACAGCAGCCAAGTTGGACTCACCTTGCTCCCTTCTCGCTCCCCTCAAGGAGGTATGATGGTCTGGGTCCCCATAATACAGCTTAAGGTCCTGATTCAGCGAATCGTGGACTTACGTGCTTTGCTGCATAGTGATAGACTTCAGCATGTGCTTTGCTCAGACAGGACATATATGTTTACAAATTCTTCCCCCCACCACCACCACTCCTTTTTCTTTAATTTTGCTTTAAACAAGGACGTTAAATGCAAAAGCCTATATGAAGCCCATGCCAAGTTTCCACTGTTAAACTCGCTTAAAGTGAGGAAGTGCCAAAGTTCCAGTTCCAGCCAGAATGTTCACTTGGCTGCAGGCTGCATTGTAGGTTTAGGGTCCAATCTCCCGGTCTGTCTGGGCCGTGCTCAGCACAGGACCCAGAGTGGGAGAGCAAGGAAACGTCACCTTCTAATGTGTAAGTCACCTTTGGGCTCCCCTGATTCTGGGGCTGAGTGAGGGCTGCTGCCCTAAATTATACCAGCTAGGTTTGCACCCTAGGGTCCACTCTTTTGGCTGGGGATTGTCAGAGTACAGCACGCTCCAGACACACCTTCTCCAGCCCACCCAGAAACAGCCCCTGCCTGGGGAAGCAACAAGTGACGCAGGGCCAGCCATGTGCCCCATGGTGTCACTGGAGCACCACAAAGGGATGGAGCTGGGGTCCAAGATCTGGATCGGAGGGTGAAAATCACCCCTGTGCAGAGCAAGTCCTGTGCACCACTTGAGCCCACATGGGCCTTGTTGTCCACTCCATTACACCAGTTTGTCAACCATGTGATTCCATTGACGCCAGTGCAGCTGTGAAAATACTTGTGTCAAGCCTAGCTATACTGCCATAAGCACAGTGATACAGGCATAACTGCATGTACACTAGGGCTTTTACTGGCATAGCTGTGGTGATAGAAAATCACCCCTCTCACGAACAGCACTATGCCGGTAAACCTTGGAGCCTGGCCTGTGCATTTCCTCACTTGCTGGCACAATTCATTTGGTAATTTGCAAATTGCAACAATAGCACCGGAGGAGAGTGGGAGCATAGGAGGTCTGGATCTCAGGTTCCAATACATGTATTAGACACAGTGTGAAAGCAGGCACATTTGAAATGATGGGACTATAGTCCCAGTCCAGGGTTTAGGTGACTCAGTCTTTGCTCCATGGATTCTAATGTTTCCAGAAGCCATCAGAAAAAAACCCACAATTGTGTGTTTGCTGCAAATGAGCCTTATTTACCTTGACCAGTTAATCAACTGTCTAAGGGCTCTCTAATAAACTAGGGCCTGACCCCACGTCCACTGACTTCCCGGGGAAACTTGCCCTTGAATTCAATGGGACAAGGATTAGCCCTTAACCCTTTACTAACACATCTGTTCCTGATAGCCTGTTGAATATGAACAAATGTCACTCACAAAGAATTTATCTGACGATTGGGAGTGTGGGCGATAAATAATGTATTGGAGTGATATTATTCATCCATCGACAGAGTTGGCCAAGTAATGAAAACATGTATTCCCAAATCATTTATCTGACAACAGAGAAGTTGGTGGAATTAATTATTCATAAATATTATTTGAACTCCCCCTAAAAAGAGAAAATAGACTAAGGCCAATGGTTAACCTTGGGGAAAGAACAGGAATTGCTACCATGCATGTGCCTATCACCATCCGGATACCTTTGGGCCAGCTGGTGGACCCTCATTCCCATGACTAGCCACATGGAAACTATTATTTTATGTCATGTTAATGCCAAAAAGCCCCAGTGGCACTTAGTGTCCTGTTTTGCTAGGTGTTGTACAAACAGTGGGACAGTCCCTGCCCTGTCTTATAGTTCTACCAGTACAGTTAAGCCAGCAAAACCCTGGAGGAGGACACAGTTATATTGGTAAAGAAGTACATATAGTCTATAGCTTATACTGCTTTCCCGATTGGCATAAACTATACCGGTATAGACACAGGAATAACTGCATCTACACTAGGGCTTTTACTTGCATGGCTCTGTTGATAGAAACTCAGACTCCTAATCAACATAGCTATGCCAGTAAAACTTGTAAGTGTAGACACCACCAAAGGGTGGGTGTAGGACAGAGGGGGGAGTCAGGAACAGAGATTGAGGGCCAGATTTAAAAAAAAAAAAAAAAAAAAAGTTTTGCTCCCACTTAGGCACCAAAATAAGTGGCCAGATTTGCAGAATTGCTCAGAATTGCTGGGTTCCCGGCGAGTGCTGAGCTCTTCAAAATCTGGTCATGAGTGTTACACTGGGAGCTTCTCCTAAGTCTGGAGTGCTTCACTTTGTAACCCAAACGTTCTTTTACTGTCATTGTTCGTAAGTAATCTGTATAGCTGACGCTGACTTCCTGTGACNTCAATGGGACAAGGATTAGCCCTTAACCCTTTACTAACACATCTGTTCCTGATAGCCTGTTGAATATGAACAAATGTCACTCACAAAGAATTTATCTGACGATTGGGAGTGTGGGCGATAAATAATGTATTGGAGTGATATTATTCATCCATTGACAGAGTTGGCCAAGTAATGAAAACATGTATTCCCAAATCATTTATCTGACAACAGAGAAGTTGGTGGAATTAATTATTCATAAATATTATTTGAACTCCCCCTAAAAAGAGAAAATAGACTAAGGCCAATGGTTAACCTTGGGGAAAGAACAGGAATTGCTACCATGCATGTGCCTATCACCATCCGGATACCTTTGGGCCAGCTGGTGGACCCTCATTCCCATGACTAGCCACATGGAAACTATTATTTTATGTCATGTTAATGCCAAAAAGCCCCAGTGGCACTTAGTGTCCTGTTTTGCTAGGTGTTGTACAAACAGTGGGACAGTCCCTGCCCTGTCTTATAGTTCTACCAGTACAGTTAAGCCAGCAAAACCCTGGAGGAGGACACAGTTATATTGGTAAAGAAGTACATATAGTCTATAGCTTATACTGCTTTCCCGATTGGCATAAACTATACCGGTATAGACACAGGAATAACTGCATCTACACTAGGGCTTTTACTTGCATGGCTCTGTTGATAGAAACTCAGACTCCTAATCAACATAGCTATGCCAGTAAAACTTGTAAGTGTAGACACCACCAAAGGGTGGGTGTAGGACAGAGGGGGGAGTCAGGAACAGAGATTGAGGGCCAGATTTAAAAAAAAAAAAAAAAAAAAAGTTTTGCTCCCACTTAGGCACCAAAATAAGTGGCCAGATTTGCAGAATTGCTCAGAATTGCTGGGTTCCCGGCGAGTGCTGAGCTCTTCAAAATCTGGTCATGAGTGTTACACTGGGAGCTTCTCCTAAGTCTGGAGTGCTTCACTTTGTAACCCAAACGTTCTTTTACTGTCATTGTTCGTAAGTAATCTGTATAGCTGACGCTGACTTCCTGTGACTCGACTGTTCTGTTTTGGATTTTTTTTATGTGTGGAATGTTTGGCTTCATACACAGTTACCACCCCTCTTATTCCCTTTAGAAAGCAATACGAATGAATTAAGCTGCAACTCCACCAAGGTAAAGATGTTGATAGGAATTTGAATGCAAGTACCGTCTTTACGGCATGGACCATGTGCTAGGTAATAACATGGGAGGACTCCACATTTCTAAAACTAAACTGGCTCTTTATTTAAAAAAATAAACTATATACAGAGATGCTTCAACTGTAGTTAGCATTCTAGCCATGTGCACACAGACTAACTTCCGGGTGTCTCCTTCAAATTTTTCACTCCTGCAACCTGTGCTCCTCCCTCCAAGTCCCAGGCAGGCTGCTATATGAAGGGTTTTGCAATCTAAGAGATAATCTGTATTTTGGGCTTCTCCCACTGATTTACAGCTATGACAACCTCAAGTCCTTATTTTGGTCATCTGAGAGTTCTCATTACTAGAAGTGAATGCAGATTAATAAAGATTGTAACATTCCCTGTGCCTTATATTTCCTCATTTATGACAAGCTATATATGAAATCCAAACTGTATGACAATTTGGTTTTATTTTATTTCTTCGTATGTGCATTGGTTTAGGTGTGGATGAGGGATATTCATGCCTAAACAGAGGGGTATTGTGCCCTACTGGTCTGCATGTGCTGCCTATTGCCCTCTGTGCCCAACCCAGACGATGTGAGTCTGTCGGAGCCCGTAGCTGCGAAGCTGGACTCCTCCATAGAGGAAGCTCATCCAGAGTCTGTGAGGCCCCCCGCAGTTCAAATATTGGACAAGCCCGCACTTAAATGATGAGGATTGAGCTGGGGACTCCAGAATTAAAAGTATGAGTCTCTGTAGCTTAAGCTAAAGAGCCAGCTTCATAGCTAGGATGTAACAGACTCACATCCTCCATGGATTGGGCACAGAGGGGATACCTAACATACAATGACCAATTGGTTACACCAGCACAAACTCTGAGCACCACTTAAATCCTATGTAGAGGACTTAAGTGGTGCCTAGGGTGAGTGCTGGCCTTCTGCACAGGGGTGAGTTTCCCCACTGTGATTACGTGGAAGGACAGCTCAGTATTTCCTTGAGTTATTAAAAAATTACTCCCAGAAATCTAAGCTTCCATTTAAAAAAATTAAGGGCCAAATTCTGCTCTCCTTCCCGTCAGCTTAACACCAGAGTATCTCCTTGGAGCTACAGCACAGGCTCCAGCTTTACCCCAATGTAAAGGGGAAATGAATCTGGTCTGCCATGTGCTGACAAAAATAAAATGACGACTCTCCCCATTCAGCTGAGCTCTGTTCCAAAGAGAAGAGGTGCTTCCCTCCCTCGACAAATAAATTGCCAGAGGGGTCTGGAAATAGTGCTTTTAGTGTCAGATGGCATTCAGCAGCCTCTTCAAATCCAGTGCGCCGTTTATTTCATGCTCGGAACTGCTTCTTACATCTTGTCTTTGGGACTTTCAGATTGATGGGATGAGCCAAATGGGTCCATATTCCCCCTAAATAACATGGGAAATATCAGAGCAAGGTTACATCTGTCAGAGATGAAAATACGATATTTATGTCTCACTGTAATCCACTCACTAGTTTATGGACCCAGAGTCCTCCAAGGAGGGTCACAAATCTATCTGAAGTCCCTGAGTGCTGGGTTTTGCATTTGGATCCCCTATTTAGTTGAAAGATGTTTAAAATTACATGAAGATGGACTACTCCCTATTGACAATCCATCTAATATGTGTAGGAGTACATATTATTCTGGCACGGCTATGGAATAAATAGCTTTCAGACTGCTTTCAGACGGTGGAATTGGAGTCATTTGTAGAGCCAAGATTACCTGAGGCCAATTCAATGATGGTTGAACCACAGAGCTTTTGAAGGTTCATTTGACTTTGTAAAAATACCCCAAAAGCCCGATGCCCCTCTGAAGTTTATCTAAACCAGTGGTTCTCAAACTTATTTGATCGTGTCCCCCTTTCTTTGTTTCTGTAGTAGTTTATGCCCCTTCCTCTGAGCACCCGGCCAGCAGCCGCTGCTCTCTGACTGCCCAGCGCTGAAGGCAGAGCCAAGAACGGTGGCTGCTGGCCAGCTCCCAGAAGCACCTGATTCGTACCTGCAGTCCCTCTGTGGGGATAAATTATATCTGCAAACAGGGAGGCTCTCTGTCTGAAAACTGACACATATGGGCACCTGCATCCTGGATAATGTACCTGGAACCCACTTGCATGTGCAGTTACTGGATTTGTGCTCAATGACAGTGAGGGCGGATTATCCCAAAGTCAGTTTGGGAGACCCACTTTATTCCCTTGGAAGCTCATGCAGAAATGCCTGCACCAATTTCCATGAGGTTGAGTGGGGAACTTATCACCTCACTGGACTTCCCATTCACAATTGTCGTCCTTTAATTAATTATGCGGCCGAAACCATTTACAACAATCCTCCTGGCAACAAGTTATCCTCTAGCTCCACCAAGTGCATCATTACAACAGAGTTGCCAGCTCTTGAGATTTTTATCACCCATCTCATTATATTTGGTGCTTTTCTTAGGGCCATGCTGCTGGAGTCATGTGATCACATGAGACTCATGGGTGCAGAGAAAAGTTTGAAAACGTGACCTGAGTGCCCCCTAGAGGCTCAGAAACCAGAAAGGAAATAAAAAGAACAAAAAGACCATTATTATTATTTTTTTAATCTCATCATTTTTACACCAATCTCATGATTCTTTGGGAGCCTAACTCGAGATTTTTTGAATGGTTGGGGTTGGCAGTACAGCTAGAAAGCAGGCTGTTTATGAGTGTGAATACCTTTTCCTAAGCTGAAGCTGAGAGGTGCTGAGTATCAATGAAGTCAACAGAAGCTGCAGGTGTCAACCTCTTTCTGGACCAGGCTCTATGCACCTTGGGCCAGGCTTTCCCAAGAGCGTGGAGTCCAATTTTCAAGAGCTCCTTTGAAAATCTAGTCCTACTGCCAGGAAAGGCATTTGTTTCAGGAGACACTAGTGAAATTTTTCTCTCCCATCTTGCCCCAAAATGACTCTTTACTTGACAAAATGGCCCCAAATTCCATCACTCAGTGATGCATGCAGACACATTCTCAAGGGACCTTTTCCTTTTCATACTTATCACTCTGCAGCCACCTACAGCAGGCAGGCTCTACCGCTAAAATGTAATGCAGCTCCTTAGGGTACCTTACTAAAAATGTAAGGCTTTTCCCCCCCGGTGCATGATATTAAATTTTTAACCATGCCCAATAATCAGAGTTTCCAGAGCAAATACATCTTCCTCTGAGCAGCGTTCCTCCAACGAAATCAGCAAGAATCTAATTGCCTAGTTGAGCTAAGGAATGACTTGTTTATTTGTTAACTGCTTTAATGACAGCTTTTGGGAAGGAGATGGCATCCTAAAGTTCTTTGGTGCAGATGGATTTGTACGCATCCTCATGTTGTGACGGAACCACTTTAAACGAAGTGAACGTATAAATATTTTAATAATGACATGAATGATTAACAGAAATAATTGTTTCTATATTTAATGACCAATTCCAAGATGCATTGTAGCAGGTTACAAATTGTTTCAAACTACTTAACAAATGATGTTTTGCCGCTAACTGGAGGTCACAAAATGATTTATACAACATGCCACAACACATTTAATCAATCTTTAATTATTGCTGCAGTACTTATGACTGTTACCTCCCATACAATGATTATGCTTTATGATGCTTAGAAATTATTATACTCTTTAAGAATTCATGGCCTACTTTCTCAGCTACACCCAATATGCATTGGACACAGGGGAGGAAAGGGCCGCAAAGGAATGGGTTGTGGCTACTTTCTCCTGGGGGCAGTTCTGTGCTGCTGTAACTTAGAGCAGCTTTGAGGCTGCTCTAAACTGCACTGGCTGGATATGGCCCAGGGAGCTCTAATCACTGGAGCACATGGGACTAATATGCTCCCTATACCAGGGGCCAAGAGAGGGTATTGTAGGAATCAGTTAGGCTAGCTCTACGCTACCCAGGGATTCCCCGATGCCTGTGAAGTCCTTAGCTGGCCAGATCTGCTGGCTTTATGACTCCTTTTTACCACCAAACTGGCACAAAGAGAGAGTATAGTAGGAAAGAACTTGTCCCTATATATTTACATGTATGCCCGAGAGAGAGAGAGAGCATGAGCATGCTTTACCCTGCAGAGACTTAAGTTAATTCCCTGTACCTGTAGCTCTCTGTACTCTGAGAGCAGCTCTGGCTAAAATTCAAGACTGGATACCCAGAAATAAACCAGCTTCAAACCCAGTGCTGGATCTTTTCTGTCCCTTCATAGCTCTGCAAGGGTGAAAGGTGGGGAAACGGCCCACCAGGCAGGGATAGGAAGAGGTGAGGTGAATTAAGACCATATTTCTATCCCCCTCTGGATGGCCTAGCCCAGCTGGTCAGGCACATAGGGGAAACTGCATGATGCACCCCACAAAAGGGTAACACAGCTCCTGCTGCTGCATGCACTTCCGCAGTCAGCCAGAATTCCTCCTGGGGCCATGGCTTTAATGCAGCTCCCTCTTGCAGGGCTGACTTTTATGTGCCCCATTCAGCCCTTAACCTGCAGGATATTTCCATGCGAGACCCTCTGTAGTTTAATTGTGAGCAAACATTGCAGTTTAACTACAGAAGACAAAACTGCAGTCAAAATGTACTTCATTGCAGTGACGAACGGTCATCCGAATGGAATCTGGCAGGAATTAAACTGCCTTTTATGTGCAGTTCTTCTGCATTGAATCCTAATTCAAGCTGAAGTTGCTGTGAATAAAACTAAACTTATAGGTAAGGCCCCCATCGAAATCACTTCATCATGAAAAATAGGATATTTTTCCTGAGAAGAATGTAAACAGTGAAGATGAGTAATGTCCCCTTCCTGTGATTGTGTTGTGCTCCCTGGGAATGTTAACCAGCTTTTGTGCAGCGTGAAATGAAGAGCTGTTTATTTGTGGTTTATGGGGCTATTTTCAGGTAAGTGCACAGGTAAAATATAGAATTGCCAACCGCAGAGTTCAAAAACCATGAGTCAGGCCCAAATAATCAAGAGATTGGCTTTAAAATTATTATTATTATTTTATTAGAAAATAATACATTCTGGGTTCATTTTCTTTACCTTCTGGTATCTGAGCCTGCAGGGAACACTCAGGTCACATTTTCCAGCTTTTCTCCAGAACTACAAGGGCTAGAAACTGACTTTTTTTTTTTTTTCAAAATGGAAGCTGAGATTCTCCCTAAATCACATGGCTCCAGGAGACAAGGCCTTCAGAAAAACTCCAAACATCACATGACTCACCATGAAATCATGAGCGTTGGCAACACTGACAAGACTAGGGTGACCAGATAGCAAGTTTGAAAAATCGGGACGGAGGTGAGGGGTAATAGGAGCCCATATTTAAAAAAGCCCCAAATATCGGGACTGTCCCTATAAAATCAGGACATCTGGTCACCCTAGACAAGACCCAGGGGATAATAAAGAGGGTAGGTACAGAGTTGCTCTATACAGGTAAGAACAAGGGTAAAATGTCCATTAGCACCATGTATGTATGGCGATAAATATTACAAAAAGTGCAGTTTTGTATGAAAATCATTTCCATTTTCACTCAGCTACCAGGTCCCAAGTTTTTCCACCAAGTATTGTGGGCACCCACTGGAGCAGCCAGATGGCACAGCTCCCTGCCCCCCTCCTCCAAGCTCCTGACCTACCCTTCTGGCCTGAGAGATGCTGAGCAGTCACAGTTCCCACTGACTTCAATGGGCTTTGTAGGAGCTCAGCAGCTCTCAGGATCAGGCCAACAGGACTCAGTCCTATTCCCTTTGTCCTTGGCACCCCTGCAGTAGTGGAGTGAGGTAACTGTGGAGGCTCTAACCCCTGCACAGGAGGGCAGGTGAGCAGTGGTTCTTGCAACATATCTATCTAGCTATCTAGCTATCATTGTCATACAGCTCTATCTACCAGCTATCTGCTCTTATATCCTGCACCCATCACAGAAATGTGTAAGTCGCTCTCCAGCCAGTGCCTTCTGGTCCGTAGCCCCCTCCTGGACCAGCAGAGTGCTCTGACCCCTCCCTCCTCAGGGGTTCCATGTCCATCCTAGGACCTGGGTCCTGGCTTCTTTGTGGGCGTAGGGTTGCCCCACCCCTTTTCTGAGGCCCCGCCCATGCTCACTCCATCCCCCCTCCCTCCGTCATTTGCTCTCCCCCACCCTCACTCACTCATTTTCACTGGGCTGGGGCAGAGGGCTGGGGTGAGGAGGGGGTGAGGGCTCCAGCTGGGGGTGTGGGCTCTGGGGTGGGGCCAGAAATTAGGTGTTCCGTGTGTGGTAGGGGGCTCTGGGCTGGGGCAGAGGGTTGAGGTGTGGGAGGGGGTGAGGGCTCCGGCTGGGAGTGCGGGCTCTGAGGTGGGGCCAGAGATGAGGGGTTTGGGATGCAGGAGGGAGTTCCGGGCTGGGGGTGGGGACAACGGGTTCAGAGTGTGGGAGAGGGTTCAGAGCTGGGGTAGGGGGTTGGTGTGGGGGGGGGGAGGCGGGCTCCAGGAGGGAGTTTGGGTGTGGGAGGGGGCTGGGGTAGGGGGTCGGGGTGCAGGAGGGGGTGCGGGCTCCGGGCAGTGCTTACCTTGGGTGGCTCCCTGGAAGCGGCCAGCATGTCTCTGAGTCTCCTACGCAGAGGCACAGCCAGGCGGCTCTGCGCACTGCCTCCACCCGCAGGCACCGACCCCGCAGCTCCCATTGGCTGTGGTTCCCAGCCAATGGAAGCTGTGAAGCTGGTGCTCGGGGGCGGGGCAGCATGCGGAGCCCCCCTGACCATGCCTCCGCCTAGGGGCCGCAGGGACATATTGCCATTTCCAGGGAGCTGTGCAGAGGCAGGTTGGGAGCCTGCCAGCCCTGTGCCATCTGGACTTTTAATGGCCTAGTCAGCGGTGCTGACCGGAGCCGCTAGGATCCCTTTTTGACTGGGTTTTCCAGTCGAAAACCGGACACCTGGCAACCCTATGTAGGCTGCATCTCCCCTTGCTGCTGGAAGCTGCCTCCCGGCAGCCAGCTGCCACCCCGAGCACTGGGCTTGTCTGGACTCAGCGTGTATCTCTGGGCAGTCTGGCTGTGCACAGTTGCCCTGTCATGTTCGTTAGGCTCCTGGCCCACTAACTCCTCTTTTCCTTCTCCCAGGCCCAGCCCCCCAAAGCACACCTTTGGGACCTAGGGTAGGGAGGGTGTTTCTCTCCCTTCTGGAGCCCCTGATAAGCTCCCTGCTCCAAAGTCAGGCAAACACCTGACTTAGTCATCTTTCCCCACTGCTGAGCCTGATGCAGGAGGCTGCGGTGTTTTGGTAGAGAAGGCCTACGGCCCCATCCCCACTCCACCCACCCATGGACCTGCTGCACCAGTTAGTGCTCCTACAATGGTAGTTGCACGTTGTCCTTCCTCTCCCCACTGCTTGCATGCAAACTGTCTGCATCCTGTGCACTGGGAACTAGGGAGGGGAAAGGGTTTCTTCATCCTCTTCCCCTGGGGCACCGACAGTACCCAGAGCCAGCCATACAGTGTTTGACCAGAGGCAGCAGAACTGAGCTGGGCCAGTCCTCGTCTATTTAGAGATCGCTCTTGGAAGGGTTTGCTTGAAAGACAGTCCCCACCACTCCCCAAATGGAAGCTGCTCTGTGGCTGGTGTGATCAGACCAACCAATGAACAGCAGCTGTGTTTATAGAGAAGAGCCCACCGTACTTCTCACATTTGCCTGATTTACCCAGAATGAGAAGTGGGTAAAATATTTCCAGTGGCAGATGAAGCCATTCTTTTTCACCAAATAGATTCACCAGGTTTGTTCCATGTGGGTGCTTTTTCTCCCATTTCAAGCCAGATCTTCAGTCAGTGACCTCTGGTTTTTTAGGCACAAATAACTGTGTACACAGTTTTGCACTGGCAATTATTTGCACCCCAAAAATGTAGACCCAGTTAAGGCTAGGGTGAAAATGTGGGCCTATACTTCAGTCTGGACATAATTTTTTGATGCCTTGAAACAACAACTTCAGCAATGGATTTATTCCAAATAAATTCTGATTTCGGACTTGCATGAACATATACATTTCCAGGGTATAAATGACCCTTTTATGACACTGAATGTGTAGTCAAAGTAAAGCTGAAATGTTTTTACCTATCACAATCAAGTCGCTTGGAATAAAATGTGGCTTAGAAGTGAATCTATAATGTTAGTGGCATTGCAAGGAAACTGCTATTAACAGGAGGAAAATGTAGGTAGTAACTCTATGGGGTTTTTTCTTCATTGAAACTGTAATTAATGTGCATCCTATGTACTAAAGTGCAGGGGAAAATACAATCCTCGCAGCAGTTAAAATGCATCTCATTAGCACTGAAACTACTGTATCGTCAAAATACATTATCTTCAGCTAAAAAAAAAATGTGTAATTGAATTCCCATCAAAGCATAGTTCATCTAAATCAAATCAGACTGTGCTCATACTGCAGTTCATTTGAGCTGTGGATGAAAATTAGGATTAATTAAAATACCTGCTAGTAATTTGAGTGAGTGCATAGGCAGCTTTTGAGTCAGAGGGGGTGGGGGTCGTGGGGCTTGGTTGCATGCACAGCTACAATATGGTAATTTCCATGAAACGGTAAGATAAATACTCTGGAGAGACACCGGGTTCTGTGACAGAGCCCTTCTATGGAAACCTGTCTACAGTGAGTGACAGGTATGTGAACACAGAGCGTCTTGGGAGAGAAGGTTTCACCTGAGAACAGTGGGAGCAAGTTGTTGTCATGCTCTCTGCTCCCATTTGTCATAATATATCAATCTATCTACCTACCAAAAAGTATCCCACCAGCCTATTGTGATGTTACTCTAGCAGCATCTTTAATGGCAGAGTCACCTGCAAAGTCCTGTCCCTCTTGGACTTGCCCCAGCCTGCTGAGTGAGCCAAGCCACAGCCAGTGCCGTTGGGACCCCTGGTATGTCTCCACCTCACTGCTGGCCATGTGGGTTTGCCACAAAGGAACCCTGAAAGGCACAGACCAGACACCTCTCCACGGGGGGGAGCTGGCTGCTCCCAGGAAGTAGAGGGGGACAGTAGGGAGCCAGCATGGCTCGCTGAGCTTTGCCAATCCCCATTCACTTTCAGGCAAGCAGTCCCTTAAGTTTGTTCTTGTGCCCAGAGACTCGTTCCCAGTCCACTGGTGGCCAGGTGCCAAAGGGGGTCTCTGAAGGTGGCATCCCCGGGGTAGAGGCAGCCGTGGCCATGGAGCTGCTGAGTTGAGAGTGGAGAGATATGAGATGGTGCGGCTTGGGGCTCCACTCATGGTGTTAGCTTATCTGGGGGTGGCTAGCTCTGCTCTAGCCTGTCAGCTTTCTCCTCAGCCTGACCCAATGCCTGGCCTCCCTTTGTGGGAGAACAGGCAGAGCATGCAGTGGCCAGGGGACTGGCTCAGCTAGACTGAGCAGAACTGGCTTGGGGGACCCAACTGGAAAGAGAAGGACAGAGGTCCAAGGAGGAGGCAGCCGACGGCGTCTCCCCCTGATGCTGAACGCTGACAACCTGCAGCAAACTCCCATCCACAAACATAGAGACAGTTCTTCTGGCCCTGGCTGGCATCAGGAAACTCCCAGAGCCAGGGGAACAAGACTGGGAGCAGTGAGGAAAGTCAGGAGAAGGCACCAGTTTGGGGGATCGGGGAGTAAAGTCTGAAATGGATGAGACACGTAGCAGTCAAAAGCACAAATGTACCCTCTAGAGGAACTGGGATAGAAGGTACTTCACACAGCACTGCTTGGGATGGCAGGGCCATATTTTCCCTGCACTGTCTCTTAGGGACTGTCTTCACTGCAGAGTTAACTCAGGCTCTTACTCGGATTCTGTCCCAACCCCTTCCCATTCACACACAAAACTTGCTTAGACCAGGTGCTGATCTCCCGGGCTAACTGCAGTGAAAACACACCCATAACGGATGGGAGTGGCACGGACAGGTGAGCCCCAAACCCCTCCCAGGAGCAAGGTGTGGCAGCAACTGAGGTTTGGGCTTTGACAAACCCAACAGGATTGGGGCTGTGTGAGCTCTGGGGCCATGTGACCTGTGTCTGCAGTGGGGCCATGCCTGTCATGAGGGCTCTGGGGTTGTGAGGCAGTGGGGCCAGGTGAGCAGTGTGGCTATGGGGCAGTGAGGCCGTGCAGGCAGTGGGGCTGCATTGACTGCGAGGCTGTGTCCACAGAGTTGTTGGAATCTTAAAAAGCTTCAGTATGATGTTCCTGCTTTAAACTTCTCCTTGGTGTGAGCGTGTAATGATATCGTTAATTAGACGGAAAGAGGGAAGCAAACTGCTGGCCTAGAAGAGGCTGGGGAGGGGACAGTGAAGTGAGCTTGGAAAGGTCTATATGTGTTGAATAGGGAATGAGACTTGCAGATCACCTGGGTACCACTGGGGATTAAATCTAGGGCCTTGCTTTATTAATTTTGATGGACTATATTAGCTCAAAGAGTTAAAGGTGTTAACATGACCCTAAAACTCCCAACCATTACACAGTGTTAATTGCGGTTTGGGGTGTGGCATGCAGGGACTTCACCCTGCTTAGGACCAGGGCAACACTCCATTAAATATCTTTTATTAAAGATACAGAAAAGAAGGGAAAGCAGTCAAAGCCTTGTTCCCTTTCCTTTTAGCTGGAGAGAGCGTTTAGAAAGAAAGCCTCTTGCTTGACAGTCTCTTAGATAACTGCCCTTTTTGGGGAAATGAGAAGAAGTTAGCTGAGATAGGCTGGAGCTGTTGTTATTGCTGCTGTTAATAAAGTCCCAGCCCATTCCTAGGAAACAAAACAAGAAAGCACACACTAGAGAGGAGAGAAAGGGCCAAATGCAGCTTTTGTCTCTGTTGTTGACTCTCACTTGCAGCCTCACTGGAAAAGCACAGGCCCAGCACACAGTTTTATCCACCCCTCTGAGACCTGGCAAACATGTACCAGCATGGGGCTGTTTAGGGCATTGCTTTTAGTTGCCTCTCGGGTCACAGGCTTACAGCAGTGTTGCAAAACAGACAGTCTGGGCTGGCTAAGCCGGACTCTTATTAAACAGAAGGAAAAAGGAGAAGGGTAGGAAAGAGAAGAAATAAGGTGGAAAGGAGAAGGCCACACAGTGGTTGGGATTTAGCTAGAGTCAGTGAAGGTGGGGATGCCATCTGGGTCCCTCTCTCTGGGCCAGTCTGGTCAGGCCATTTCTCAGGATTGGGACAACAAAGGCCAAACAGACTCATGGTAGATCCCAGCAGGAGATGGTGTGGAAGGCAGCTATGATGATGAAGCTCGCTCCTTCCTGTTATCTCATCTTTCCATCAGCCAGCATTGCGGTAGCCAGCTTTTCCCCCAGTGTCTCTTTTTGAGGACCCAAATAGGAGTGATGGTGGAACAGCTCATCCTCTCGTTGTTTTGTCCAATTAGGCATAATTTCCAACACACCAATTTTGGTTCATTTATTTCCATTTCCACACTTCTCTTGTTTATCAGGCATGACCTTAACACGGTCCTTGAGTTATATCAGGAGCATAGGCGCCGAATCCATGGGTGCTCTGGTGCACCCCCGGCTCATTAGAAAGTCGGCGCCTCTGATCAGGAGTCCGTTTTGTTCGGACTAACTCAGGCTGTCCGTCTCCCTTTTGCACCGTTTCCCAACAACGTTTGTTGTTATAGGTTCTTGTGACATGTCATAAACTTTCATTCACTTTTTACAGTGGAGCTCGCAATTAGGGTCAATGTGTAGGTCCAATTATCACAACAGCCTCCAGAGCTGAAGCATGAGCCTCTGCAACTTGAGCTAAAGGCCTAAGGCCCAGATCCTCAACTGAAATGTATCTCGGCTCCTAACTCCCACTGATTTCAGTAGAAGTTAGACCCCTAAATACCTTTGAGGACCTGGGCCTAAGTCCCCTTGGTGGGAGCAGTTAGCAGAATCATACCGGCTGTAGACTGGCCAGTAGCAGAGCATGCCTAACACTCCCTGAGCAATGGGTTACCTCAGGAAATAAGGGAGGAGTGATAGCCTTTGAAGCCCTACAGGTCCCACTGCAGAGGATCTCGTGTCTGTGAAGGGAGATGGAGCAAGAGCCTTTCTGTTCTGAGAGGGCACCTTGCAATGGGACAGTGTAGCTGGACTGAGGAGCAGAAAGAGCTTGGGTTCTCTCACCTGGTACATAGCAGAGGACAGGACTGAGTTGTAGGTCCCTGTGTGTGGGGTGGAGGGTCAGAAAATTGTGAAGGAAGCAAAGGAAACTGGAGAGTAGTCTAGTGGTGAAAGTGGTGGAGGGAGAACTCAGGACATTGACCCTGGATTTATCCTCGAGAGGAGCAGGTGCCAGCTCCAAACCACGGGACAGTGATGCAGACTGCTCAACCTTTTGCAGGAAGGAACCTTTTGCTCATTGATGCCCTATTTGGAGCAATTTTACACTCTGCCAGCCTCGCTGTCACGTGCCTTGAAGCACCAGCCCTTTCCCTCGCATCCAGCAGGGACACCACAGCCCCATGTTATTAAATGGTGATTAGACAAGGAGCAGCCATCAGCCCCCGATGCCCACAAGAGAGGATTTCATTAAGCTGACAGGCAGCCTTCAGCATGCACTGAAACACTATCTTAATTGGGGATGTAATGCAGTGACCAAGGGGGAATGATACACCAGGCGAAGACTGGGATGAGGGGAGAGTTTCTGCCTTCTCGCTGCAGCTACTGAATAAATAAATCAGAGCAAGACATGGTGAGCGAGACAGATTAGATAGAATAGAGACAGACATGTACAAGGTCTACATCAGCCTCTGGCCTTTCATATTTGATCTTTACTTACCTACAGTCGTCTCTGAGCAAAAGCCTTCCTAGAGAAGGGGCTCTGAGCCCATCCCCAGCACACAGACCCAGGGGGCGGGCTGTGGTAGGCCGCCAGGCTGCAATGTCTCTGCTCTGCAATGGAAAGGAATAGCCAAAGCGTTTGCTAGGGGCTGGATCTGTGTGCCCCTGCCTAGGAAAAAGGATTCTCAAGGAGGCGTTTCCACCTCCAACAGGAACCAAGTGCAGAGCTACACAAAAACTACCAAAAAATGAATGTGAATGTAGTAGAAAGAGACAGTCTGAAGACATAAGGCCTGGTGTAAGGGCCTGGCCTAAGGCCTAAGGCCCAAACTAAAGTCAGGCCCTGCCCTGTTACAAAGAAGATGCTTGCTTGCAGGTTCACTGTCCAATACATGGACTTGGCAAGAGCAGGGCTGGTGTTGCAAAAACACAAGCACTCCTAGGCACTAAGTATTCACGTAAACACATTCCAGAAGGGTGGTACCAGAACACCCCGATACAAGGTTATGGTGTAAACAGATTCCCCGATTATGATACAAGGACACACTGACTCCTCGTAAAGATATGGTCAGGATGACAGTGTGATGGATAGAGATGTCTTGATCGAACCAACATGAGCAAGGCAAAAGGTGGTAATTAACCATGTCAGAGGGGCTCCGTAACTTGTTTGTGTCAGTGTATAAAAGAGGGGTCACAGAAGGGGTGTCTTTGTCCAGCCGAGGGGGAAATGGAAAGTCCCACCGTTCACTGAACTGCGTCCATTGTCATGGGCATACATGTCCTGGTATAACTGTAGACATTGATACTGGGGAGCCAGTACCATGCTGTGTCGGCAATAAACGTGGTCGGGCGCCTTCACTACTGAACAGAGTCTGGGATCTTTTGGGTAGTGTGATCAAGGTCTGCTGGGCCGGCTATCTGCGCACAGAGAGAACACACCCACGCAGCCGACAACTGACGACAGTGGCGAAACTTTGCAAAGCTCAGGAAAGTGTGACTCCACGTTGGGGCAATGGTACTGGTCAGTTCGTATTGCATCAGAACTATTTTGCCCATTGTGTGTGTGTGTGTGTGTGTGTGCGCACACATGCATGGGTGTGTGGGCGGGGATGGGGATATGTGCACATATATACATGCACAATGTTTTTCCACCAAAAGCGAAGCTCACAATTCGAATACCCTGTTTGTTCCCAAACCTCTCCCACCTGCCCTCCCCCAAAAAGACAACCTACCCCATGCAGAGTTTGACCCTGTGAAGAGAGAAGTGCCAGAACCTCCATGACATTCACTGAGGACATTGCTATTGCTATTGAGTTCACTGGAAATTGCTCTGATATTTCGCTGATAGATGGAGTATAACCCCCTAAGATCGATAGACAGTATATGCACGTGCATATATGCAGCTCCAGGTACGATGACAGTCTGCTTTCTGATATACTTCTCTGGCTGCTGATGGTCACCGAGGTAAAGGTCAAAATACCGGACAGGAGTGTATTGGGTGTGAATCATGCGCTTATATCAATCGGGTGTGTCTCCGCTGAAGTCAGTTGCACCAATGAAAGTAAAACGTTTCTTTAAGGCTAGATTGTGTTCTCTAGTCACAGCTCAGAGCCAGGGTTAGTGAACAAACTGCCCGACCCCTGGAGCAGCCCCGGGAGGAACTGGGCCCCAGAGACAGGTCCTGAATCTCCAGAGGGAGTAGTTTTCTTGTGGCCTCCAGCAGCGTTCAATGATGAGGTCCCTGCACTGGTTGAGCTGTGCTGGACAGCAAGCGGGGGGAGCGGTTACCAAGGCTTTGCCCCTTTCCCACCCCGCCCCACCCATGAGAAAGCAGGCACACCTAGGCACTCAGACCTGAGGCCCAGGTAGTACATGTAAGGGCATAAGGGGTTCCCAGCTGCCCTCCATAGGTGAGTAGCCCAGGTTGAATTCTACCCCCGAGTGAGGAAGTAATTGATAAAGGTTACTTCAGCCAATCAATGTCAAATGTCCAGTGGTTAAGGGTATAGCTGCACTGTAATTAGACACCTGCAGCTGGTCCATGCCAGCTGACTCGGGCTAAGAGGCTGTTTAATTGTGATGTAGATGTTCAGGCTTGGGCTGCAGCCTGAGCTCTGGGACCCTCCCCACTCACAGGATTCTAGGGCCTACGCTCCAGCCCAAGTTCAAACGTCTACACCACAATTAAACAGCCCCTTAGCCCAAGCTCTGCAAAGCCGAGTCAGCTGGCGTGAAGCCAGCCACAGGCATCTAATTGCAGTATAGACATACCCTGAATGATCCCTGTGAACAGTCTTACAGGTTCAAACATTGATCCCACAATTCCCAGTAACCAGCAAATCAGTAAGCCCCCGAGTCTGCTTGTATCCAGCTTACCAACAGTGGAGAGGGCTCCTCACTCCTTTGCTCGGCCAGCTCCAGTAATGCTGTGACGTGGTGGCAGCGGCTGGAGAAGAACCTGGGCAGGAAGGCACGCTGGTGTAAGGGGAAGTGTGAGGCTACTGCACCCACCGGGATTGGAAAAGATTCAAACATTAACTTGCTGGATTTCTTTTAACTGTGCCAATAGCAATATATCTCCCAGTCCACACGCACACGTAACTCCTTATGGTGGAGCCTGCCTGATACATTAGGAAGAGCTGTATATTGCAGATAAGCTGCTACAAGCTTCCAAAGAACAGGGGCTTACTAAAAAGGAGTGAAAATTGTAAATTTGTGCTTGAGGTGGTTATATGGCCTATGGAGCGGCAGACAGACAGGCAAAGCATTGCTAAGGGGCACAGTGAACAGAATGCCAAACCCTCTGAAAATACAGGCCTCTATCACGTGAGCTGAAGGAGGACCTGTTTTAATAAGAAGTAGTACTGATGTGTTAGCCCACTGATTCCAGTGGCATTACTGCTGATTTACACTGGAGTAAGTGGAAAGAAAGTCAGGCCCCGAGCCTTTAGCCATTAACAGGAGACACAAGCACAGTTAGGCAGGTCAGAGCCCATCTAGTGACGGGCCATGGTACATACACAACAGAACATTGCAAAGTCTTACACAAATATTTGCAGGCAATTTCGTACTCTATGGGCCAGGTTTTCTAAAGAGCTCAGGGCTAGACTTGCCCACCACCCACGTGCCCACCACCCTCAACCGGGCCCCAATTTTCAAAAGTGCTTAGCATCCAAGGTGCCCCCAATGGGCTGAGCTCTTCTGAAAGTTTGGCCATTTAAAAAACAGTGAAATAAATCTCTGAGGAACATCACACCTGCTCCCTTCTCCAGAGAGCTAAAGATGGTCCAGTGGGTAGAGCACTAGTCTAGCAGTTGGGAGACCTAGATTCAATTTCTTGTTCCCCCAGATTGCCTGTGTGACCTTGGACAAGTCCCTTAGCCTCTCTGGGTAAGTCTACACTGCAATTAGACACCCCTGGCTGGCCCATGCCAGCTGACTCTGGCTTGGGCTGCGGGGCTGTTTCACTGTAGACGTCCGAGCTCAGACTGGAGCCTGGGTTCTAGGAACATGTGAGGTGGGAGGGTCCCAGAGCTCGGGCTGCAGCCCAAGCCTGGAAAGCCTACACTGCAATGGAACAGCCCCAAAGACCGAACCCTGGGAGCCTGAGTCAACTGGCACGGGCCAGCCACAGGTTTTTAATTGCAGAGTAGACGTATCCTCTGTGCCTCATCTGTAAAATGGGGATACTAGCACTGCCCTGCCTCACAGGGGTGTTGTGAGGATAAATACAATCAAGGTCACAAAGTGCTTTGAGATCAGCTGTTAATACTATATATGTTTTATTATTCTATATTTTTCCTCCTATCTCCCCAGCAGGCTCCTGACCCCACCTATCTCATAGAACTGGAAGGGACCCTGAGAGGTCATCAAGTCTAGCCCCCTGCCTTCACTAGCAGGACCGAGTACTGATTTTGCCCCAGATCCCTCAATGGTCCCCTCAAGGATTGAACTCACAACCCTAGGTTTAGCAGGCCAATGCTCAAACCACTGAGCTATCCCTACCTACTTCCAGAGAGAATTGTAAAGTGCAGTTGCAATCACCCCGTCTGTGTGCACAGACAACTGAGAGGCTGTGGCTGAAAATGTGGTCGCGTTAATTATCAAAAGCAGATCTGACGTCACATCTCCTGCTCTCCATATCCACAGAGTGGGAGCAAAATTTGGCGAGACTCAAGAAATCCCACCCAGCTCTGGGATACAATACACCTTCGCCCTGTGATGTTTTTAATTTTATTTTTCTGTATAAAATAAATACAAGCACTAGAGAGACTGCAGTTCAGTTGAGCCTGGAAGCGACCAGATGGTTCTGGGTTAACTGTCCCAATGGCAAACTGTTTCTCCCTGATTCAGAAAAGCCACAACAGCTTAAGGGGAATTAAGAGATTTCAGGAGCATTCAGCCTTTCCAGGTATTCAGGCCTGATTCGCACCTATGCCACTACTTCCACTTCTGCAAGGTGGGTAGAAATGGCTACAAATCAGCCTGGTGGCACTTTACACCCCCTGTACCCAGGTATAAATTACAAGATGTCCAGGGCATCGGAGAGTCAGGCCCATTCACATGGGCATGTGGCCACTAAAGCGCCTAATAATGCTGATGTGTAAACACACAAATTGGATGTGCACCTTGTGTACTGGCACAGATAAGAGTCTGTCTACATATGGAATTATTCCAAAATAACTCCATGTGTGGGCACTGGTAATGCAGAATAAGTGTATCTTTTTCTGGTTTAGCTTAATGCACTTTCAAAAGGCTCGTCTAAACTTGGAAGTTAATTTGGATTAAGGTAAGGTGTGAATTTAAAGTGCAATAGCTATTCTAGAATAATTCCAAGTGTAGACAAACTCAAAGTGGAGTAAACGAATTTGGAAAAAGGCATTTGTTTTCCAGAATAAGAGACACGTGGAGTTGTTCTGCAATAGGCATTCTGTTTTAAATTCGCACCTTACTTTATTCGGAATACTTTCACGTGTAAGTCACGCCCTAAATCAAGTGTGGGCCACTGTGCATGCTTAACTTTGAAAAGGTTCAGGCTGCAGCATATGAGTAAGCACTGAATGAACTCAGGGTCACCTAGGAGGTAGGTGTTGTAGGAGCAGCAGTGATCTGTATGCTCTGTATGACTATGCGATGTATAACCTGTATGCTCAAAAGGTCTGTTATACTCCCCCCCTTTTGTCTCCCTCTCTGAATACCTGTGAAGTGGCTTTCCCCCCACCCCCCCCTTCCTGGAATGCTTGTGGGATGAATGGGCTGGTTGAACAGCTGAAAGATCAGAAGAGCTCCCAGGTAGCCAAGGTGTCTGGGACTCTAATTAGGCAGCACTCACACACCCAATGCATGGATACTGCATGGACACTGCCCAGGTGGAGTGTGACTAACTAGGTGCGGCCAAGTCATCTCTAGTCGCAGGCCATGAGGAGCAGGTCCTTAAAAGGGGAAGGGGCCATGTGCTCAGGAGTGCACTCACAAGCTTGTACCTCCCATGAAGGCCCTTCGCCCGGACCGCCTGCCCAGTGGGTCGCCGCATTGCATTCCATGGTGCCTCGGGAAGACTGACCTTCATCGCACCGTCCATCGCTGTGCTGTGGGACACTTACCTTGAAGGATCCTGACATCTCCAGTGCCGTGCCTGTCCTGGGAGCGTGAGTATGCGAGTGTGAGTGCAACCCCCGTCCCCCTTCTTTTGAGCTTAGCGATCAGTATAATAAATGTGCTGCTTTCTGCCAAACTCTGGTGGGTCATTAGTCCTCCCTAAGCTTACTAGCTGGCCCAATTTCGGGTAACACTAGGGAGAAACATGGGGTAGATAGGGAAATTTCAAATGTAATAAGTAGTGAGGGATGAAGTTTCAGAAGATCTGAATCTCAGAATCTATCTATCTATGGCACCTTTCACCACAGAATCCTAGCACTTGAACAAATTAAGGTCTGCAAGCAGTGACCAAAGTAATTGTAATTTACACTGTCATAATTTACCTTTTCTTTTTGCACCCACAGTTGCATTGTGGACCCTATCCTGACTTCTTGTCCCTCTCCCTAGCTGAGATGAGCCTGCAGTAAGGCAGTGAAAGGAGCAACTGCTCAGATTTGTTTGTGCGATTCAACTGCAGGTGCAAAAAAGTGAATTCAAGCATTGCAGGCCCAAACTGCACCCACAGAGGACATCTGGCCTTCTGAAAACGTACCCCTAGTTGTTGAATTCAATAAATACAGGGGCAGTGCCACATAATATCACACTCAGCAAAGGAACCCCCTGAAAGATATCAAGCAATCTAGTAAAACAACTCCTGGAGACATAGACATTCACCCTCTGGTAAAATCCAGTCAACTATGTGTCCTCTCTGGGGGCTACACAGACAGGGGAGGGGGGCTCCATAGCAAGCCCATAAGCATTTCCATGCAGGAATAGACCAGTGACCCATCTAGCTGAGTATCCTGACTCTCACAGAGGGAGGCTACATGGCCAGGTGTTCCCCACATGATGGGCCTTATTGTCCCCATGTGGGCATCAGGAAACTCCGAGTTTGTACTTGCTGAGCTTCCTTCACACTCTTGGGGGGGTTGGGGTTTGCCCCCTCTTGGAAGTAGCAGGGGTTTAGCCCCCCAAAACAGCCAATCCCTTGTCATCCACGCTGCCTCCAGCCCCTTGGCAGTAGGAGCCACGTGTCCGTGGACTCACTCTCCCGTGAGCTGATCCCTCTGAAGGCCTGAGGGTCTGCAAGCGGGCGCGTGATGCTGCAAATCATAGCCGTCCTCCCCAGCTGCAGATCCCAAGTGTGGTGTATAGAAAACTGTGCTAAAATTGCAGGCTGCCCCTTTACATTTCTGGGGCTTTCCTGGTCCTGCTTGCAGACTAGGGGGCTCCATAGGGAAGCATGTGAGCTGCGCCTAGCAGCAGTCAGTCTTCAGACACACAGCCTAGAAGGTGGGTGAATTGTGCCTCTCTGTTTTTAGAGCTCAAATTGCTTTGTCTCTCTGTGTGTGTCGGGGTTCCTGTGTGGTCTCATTCTGGGTGCTACAAAATAAAACAGTGGGATGCTGCAGGCTTTCAGCAGGAGTATTCATGTTTCTATCGTGTGTGTGTGTGTGTGTGTGTGTGTGTGTGTGTGTGTGTGTGTGTGTGTGTGTGTGTGTGTGTGTGTGTGTGTGTGTGTGCGCGCGTGNCGCGCGCATGTGCCGTGAACATAACACCAAGCCCCACAGAGAGAAGGAGGTGGGGAAGGCTGCCCTCCAGGTGCCGCTGCCCTCCAGTAACCCCCAAGCAAGCATCCGCTGGGGACTTGCCCCCTGTGCCCATGGAGGGGCAGGGGATGCCTGGCTCTTAACTCACTAATGACTTTGGCCCGGCCTCCCTGCCAAACTCTTGGCCGGTTTGCTTAGTTCTTGCTTCCTCCTGCCATGCAGCCGCCCTGGGAAGCCACTCACGTGCCGCTATTTCTATTATTCAAATCCTACTATTCAGATCTGATGAGAAAACAATTTAATTAAGTAAATTAAAAATTTATTGGGATTTGAATTTTAAATACAAGTTAATCTGAAACCACTGAAAGGAGCCGTCTGGTACCATCAGGGTTCATTTCTCTCAACAGGGGGAGGGGGTATGGGAAGGGACACCACTTGGGATGCAGGTGCTCGCTGTTTGGTGGCCTGGGTGAAATGAAAGGGAGGTGTGGGTCCATTCTCAGTAGAGGCCACCTCCTAAGCCAGGCCAGACGCAGCACAGTCAGGGCCCCTTGCTGCCAGACTCAGCGGAGAGGCAAAGGAATTTGCTGACAGAGAATAAGCTCCCATTCTAGCCCTGGTGGTGGCCCTGCCAGCATAGGCGCTGACTCTGTAGGTGCTGGAGCACCCACAGAAAAAAAAGAGTGGGTGCTCAGCTGTCAGTGGCATGCAGGAGGTGCTGAGGTAGAACGGGAGGAGAGGGGCAGAAAGAGGCAGGGGGAGGGGAGGTCAGGGTGTACTCAGGGGAGGGAGGAGGAACAGGGCAGGAAGAGGCTGGGCAAGGGTGGGGGGCTGGGGAAAGGGGTGGAGTGGGGGTGGGGCCTGGGGTGGAGTGGGGGTCAAGCACCCCCAGGGAACTCAAAGTCGGTGCCTCTGCCTGCCAGGACATTGGCATGATGGGGGAAGCATGCACGCACTGTATCTAGGCATGTCTCTGGGGGGAACACAAAGATGCTGATTGCTCTCCCACCAATCAGGCATATTATAGCTGACTTCAAGGGAGTTATGCCAGTGGAAAACTGGGAGATGTCAGGTCAGAGTCAAGCCCTTAATCCCTCGGGCTGTTGGACCAGCCTCTTTCAACAAGCGTTGAATTCACTGCAGCTCTGGCAGAAGGTGATTCTGGGCCCAATCCTGCTGGTGACCTCAACGCCCCTTGATTTTTGGACATCTCCTGGAGGTGTTTATCATTGGCAGGGGAGCTGGGGTGAGTGGTTTGGGAGCTGGGTGTGCACGGGCCCCTCCATGGCAATCATTCTGTTGGAAGAGTAAAACGGCAAAACACAAAATTTCCATTAAGTACATGGAATGATTAAGGGACAATTTTTTGTTTCAGAAAGTGGAGGAAGTAACCACAGGGACAGCCTTTTAGACTTGATTCTGACCAACAGGGAGGAATTGGTTGCGAATCTGAAGGTGGAAGGCAATTTCGGTGAAAGTGATCATGACATGATAGATTGCATGATTCTAAGGAAAGGAAGAAGTGACAGCAGCTGAATAAGAACAATGGGCTTCAAAAAAGCAGACTTGAACAAACTCAGAGAACAGGTAGGTAAGGTCCCGTAGGAAGAAAATATACAGGATAAAGGAGTTCAGGAGCTGGATGTTTCTCAAGGAGACAATATTAAAGGCACAACTGCAAACTATCCCGATGCAAAGGAAAGACAGGAAGACTAGTAAGAGGCCAATGTGGCTCCATTAGGAGCTATTTAATGACCTGGAAATCAAAAAGGAATCCTATAAAAAGTGGAAAAATAGATGAATTGCTAAGAAGGAGTACAAAAGAACAGCACAAACATGTAGGACAAAATCAGAAAGGCTAAGGCACACAATGAGTTACACCTAGCAAGGGACATAAAAGTTAATAGGTTGGGGTTCTTGAAATATATTAGGAACAAGAGAAAGACAAAGAAAAGTACTTCATTAAGAAAGAAAAATCAAATGCACAACTACAAAATGGGGAATAACTGGCTAGGTGGCAGTACTGCTGAAAAGGATCTAGGAGCCGTAGTGGATCACAAATTGAGTATGAGTTAACAGTATGATGAAGTTGCTAAAAAGGCTAATATCATTCTGGGGTGTATTAACAGGAGTGTTCAAATACGTTAAGGGCTGTTATAAAGAGGACTGATCAATTGTTCTCCATGTCCACTGAAAGTAGGACAAGAAGTAACGAGTTTAATCTGCAGCAAGGGAGAATTAAGTTAGATATTAGGAAAAACTTTCTAACTCTAAGGGCAATTAAGCTCTGGAATAGGCTTCCGAGGGAGGTGATGGAATCCCCAGCACTGGAGGTTTTAAGACCAGGGTGGACAAACACCTGTCCGGGATGCTCTAAGTTTACTTGGTCCTGCCTCAGCACAGAGGGCTGATAACTTCTCAAGCTCCCTTCCCGACATTCCTATGATTCCGACCCATGTCTGTGCCTGAGGGCAGGTGCAAAACGTGATGTGTGTGAGGATAAGGTACAAAGCAACAATCGGGACAGGGAGTGCACAGGAACCTGACCCTGCACCGATGGGCGGCTGATATACAGCTGCCCAGCAATTGCAGTGCAGAACAAGAGTAAGGCCAAGGAGGGAAGCATGTAGCTAAGTGCACCGTTTAAGACCATGGTGAGGACACCGTTTAAGACCATGGATCCACAGACAAACCTATTCTCTGGCCATACCCTGCTCTGTTCATGGGGTAGCAGTTTGATCCTAGCACAGCATGAGTGGGCCAGTGTGAGGATGCCAAACACAGCAACCCCTGTCTCACCTTTGGAAAGTGATCATCCTTGGGGGAGGCTGGAGAAGGAATGAAGCCATCTATGGGCCAAGTTGCAAGAAGATAGCAAAGCCTGAATATACACCCACAGAATGCTCCTGAGTGCGGGGCTAATGGGAGGGCAGAGAGCAAATATGCTTCTGCTCTCATTGGAACTCACTCTTCAAAGCATGGGAAAGAACCTGCCTCCAAATTACATCTATTAGTGAAATCATTTCCATTTACCAGGAGCAACAGCCCAGATCCCCAAAGGGATTTAGGCACCTAGCTCCCATTGATTTCAATGGAAGTTGGGTGCTTAAATCCCTTTGAGGATCTGGACCAACCACCTGGTACTTCCAGGCTGCATTATTCTTATTCTAGATTAAGCAGGGGAAGGGATCAGAGAAAGAACAAAAGCAAAGAGTCCCAGAGAGAGCACAGTGTATGTGTCTCTTCTGTGAGAGCCTGCAGCAGCTTTGAGAACAAAATGGCAGCTGACACAGCACACAAGCAGAGTTGTTAGAAAGTTGATGGTGAAGTACACAGGAAGAAAAAGGCTTTATTAGCGACATACTCCACAACTGGGCCAATTGTTGCTTTAAAATAAGTGGTTCAGAAGAGTAGCCCTCATATCAGAGACCTGATCCCTTTAATAAAACCCAACCTACAAAAATTCTTAAGCAGGAGACATTAATGTATCTTACAGAGGGGATAGTCTTGACATATTCATACCAGCTACTCAAAATAAAATGAATCCCTTGTTTGTGTCAGGTTCTCTGCACTGCATTTAAACATGTGGATTTTGTGTGGACAATTTGATACCTGGAACAATGCGCCACTGCGTAATTACAGATGTCCAGTCCCAGAATGGATCCTTCCGCAGGTGGCAAGGTATTTGGGGTACAGTCCGTTATGAAGGCTGGCTGGCCATGATGCAAGCCACTTCCTCTGCTATTGTAAAGACTGGATGGGAGATCAGGTGACTCTGCAGCTTGGTGAAAAAAATAAAATATATTGAAGAGTATGGCAGGGGAGACACCCATGGAACAGTGGCAAAACTCACATATTTCCAGGGTGAACTTCAGAGCAGCATGTGCACAGCTCCAAAACATAGCCAGAACTCCTGCTGGAGAAACTGGCTGCAGATCTCATTAGTTTGCTGGGCTTTCAGTCGCACAAACCCTGTAAGAACAGCTCCCCTCCTGCTGTATCCCTGCATGAAGTGTTAGTAGCTGCACTGCTTTGAGACTGGACTAACAGAGAGACTGTAAAACGGCAAGAGCTGGGCTATGGGGACAAGAAGGGTATCTGAGGAAGAAGGAAGGGGTTGGGGCAGGGGCAGACAGTGTGGGAGGAGAAGGAGAGGTGGAGCCTTCAGGATCAGAGAGCAGAAGAGGCAGATAGGCAATGTGGGGAGGGGAGCTGGTAGGGTCAGACAGCAGGTGGGAAGGGGAGGGGGAACCTTTAGGGACAGAGAGTAGTTCTCTCTTTTTTTGCATGCCCCTCACACAGTCTGTCCTGTTGGCTCTCACCAGCAGTAGTTTAATTAGCCTCCAGTCTGGCCTAAGGGGAAGCCCCTGAGTTTCCAGGCACTGATAATTGGCACCTCTGAGCCTTTTCACCTCTGGAATCCTACTGAAATTTAATAATGGGTCGAATTAAACTCCGTATCAGTGGCATGTCCGTGGAGAAAGCGCTGCTGGCTCTACTCCCGGGCAAGCACAGACCACCGCAGTTCTTGCCCAGCACCCCCGAGGCATCTGTGCACAGATCAGCCCTCTCCATGCTTCCCCTTTTTTCATTGCTTTCTAGAGACGGCACCGGCACTCAGAGGCTCAGAGGCAAATTCAGGCCTGGAATCAAAACTGGAATTCTGTGTGTGAGGAATTTCTCACTCCTTTGTATCGGAGCTGCTCCTTTCTCCTCAGGAAATGACCTGGCTAGCAGTGATGTAGACCACTCTCTAGCAGGTGACTGATTGCGCAGTCATTTCCAGGCCAGGGGTATCATTTTCAAATGTACCTAAGTGACTTAGAAGCCTGAGTCCCATTTTCCAAAAGGATTTAGGCACTTGAGAGTCCCATTGATTTTCACTGACACACTGAAGTGCCTCAGTGACTTAAGCCAAGACCTTCAAAGATACCTCTGAAGTGCTCCGCTCCCGGCAGCCCCCACTGGGACCCGTGGGCAGATTTTCACAAGATCTTAACACCCAACATGCACTCTGCATATTCAGCATTTTCAAAAATGTGGCCCTATCAATTCCTGGCACTCCTGCTTAAACCCAGTTAGTACATTAAACACTTATCACTTGCTCGTTAATCTTTATTGACAACCAACAAACATGATTTTGCATCACATAAACTCCATCCAGTGATGGGCAAAGTAAATATCTCACTTAATGAGGGATCTCGTTAAACTCTCCATTTATTACATTTCTGTATCAAGTCTGGCAAAAAAACCCAAACAGATGAGGCAGAAGATGATCTTGGAACATAAAAGCCTAAGTGAAGGATTGTGAGGCTGTTCTGATACTGTGCACAGCTCACCTTCTGCACCGCAGGGAACGGCAGGGGAAAGGTCATGCTATAAACTTAAAAGCCCAAACCCTGGAAATGGGCTGTGTGCAGGGGTGACCAGCAGGAGGTGATATAGGGACACGTGATGTATTGAACGGTTAGAACTGTAAACTATCACTTTACACTGCAGGGGCCATTGCCTGGTCTTGCTTGCAGGCTAGAGTCCTAGCAACTAGGGTGGCCACTGACGCATCCCCAGAATATTGGACATTCCGGTACATCGGAAATGGCGTGGGCCTGCCCCCGCTTGTGCGAACTCACTCTCACGGTGCATGTGAGATCATGCCAGCAGGGCAGAGCAGCACACTCTTCAAAATGGCATCCCTTGTGCGTGATACCGGACAAAACCATGTCCGGTTTTATATCAGTACCGGACAGGGAACAAAACAACACAAAAACCGGACTTTCCGGCTTAAACCTGGACAAATGGCCTACCTACCAGCAACAGTCAGTTTGAAGTCAGCCAGCCTACAGTAAGGTGGAGTGAGTTGTGCCTCTGTTTCAGGGAGCAGCCTGTTTTGTCTCTCTCTGTTTTGGGGTCCCATCAGTGCAGGGCTGGTTTAGATTAAAAGTAAAACAAGTTTATTAACAAAAGGATAAGTATTAAAGGATAGAGTGAGAAATTATTACAAGCACATAAAAGTGAAAAACGCTTTCTAGAGGCTAAGACTTAACAAAACAAGCTACAGCTTTGTTCAAGGTAGTTTCCTTACCAATCTACCTTCCAGAAAGATGGCTGACCAGCCCTCTGGTCAGGATGTCCCACAAAGTCCAAAGAGCTTGGTTCCTTTGTTTTCTTAGGTGAAAGATAACTTGGGGTTCTCTGCCCCTCTCTTAATAGTCCAGTGACCCTTTGAAATGCATTCTTCTGAAGGTTACTCCCCCACCCCAAAGTAAAGTTCATTCAAGCTGTGAGGAAAGTGACATGGAGTCTGCTGGTGAAGGAAATTCCATGCTGGTTTCTTCCTCCGCTGGTGTTATGCTAAAATGCAAATTGATCTGTTTCCTGTATTCTCCTCCCCCAGCTGTCTTCGGGGTTCTGTTTACTTCCTACGTAACTTGCATTCCCATTGTCTCTTAATGCACTTTGGAAATACCTTCCAGGAGGCAGAACCACATTCCTTTGTCTGGCCTTGAGTGACTCTAGCCCTACCTGGCAGACACACTTTCCATATTTTCCAATATGTTCATTTCCAATTAACATAATTTCCAGTATGTTTGTAATTTTGAATGTATCCTCTGCACAATAATATTAATTAATGATCAGTATTTTATTAGCTTTCTATTGATGCCCTACATGACACCCATTAGATGCAGATTATGACGTTCATGAGTTGAGGTACTTTGAAATGCTCAGGCCAGCTGAAACTCACTACCAGATACCAGTGAGCCCTTTGCCCTCTTGCACTGGGATGCTGTGAGGGTCGCAGAAAGGGAGATGGATTTGGCTGGTTTGGAAGAAGGGAGGGACTAAACCCTAACACAATTTGTGGTGGGGGTTCACCTCTCTCCATGCTTTACATTCGAACCGACACCCTTAGCTGTGCTGTCAGAGGTCTGTGATTACTTATTTTGCACCAACAACATGCTTAGCATTGGACAGGACAAAGAAGACTCAGCCCCTACTCCAAGGAACCTACTTACCCCCAAACAGCCAAGCAATACAGACGACGCTCTCAGTCCCAGGGGAATGGTTGGGAAAAAGACATTCTCAGTGGAGAGCCTCCACATCTGAAGTTTGCTTCCTGCCTTGGCCTGACTGAGCCCCCAACTCTGATGACCTGAATAGCAGCAGTTCTCCGCCTTTGTGACCTAGCATATTCCATCTGAAAGGTGTAAGTGCTTGGGGTGCCAGCTTGGTCATTGTAATCACTGCAAGTATAAAGGAGTCTTATTCCGATGCTCTACTTCAAACCAATCCTGGTGCCAGCTGACGGCCGCTCTCAGGTGATATGTGTACCCCATATGAGAACTGCTGCTTCAGAGCATGCTGAGACAGAGACCTCTCCATTTTCTCAGGCTTTTCCTGCCCGGGAAGGATTTGGTGTCAGAGTCTTTGCAGGAACACGTTTTCAATTTCACACCGTGGTGATGGGTTGGTCTTTTAAAATTCAATTGTAAATGCACCTGGAGAAATTGACAGGCATATAATGCAACCAGAGATGTTCGTTGCATTGATTCATTCATTAATGAGCCAGCGCAAAGGGCCCGGGGAAGAAGGGTGCCTGAGTGAAGAGAAGCCTTTCCCAAGATTCATATTTCCATGGTATTTGAGTGACTCAGATAAAAGTCTCTCTGTCCTCAGTGCCAGGCTGTATTCACTCCCAAACAATTGGCACAAAGAAATAAATAGTTACTAATTATTGTCTCGCACACATCTTGGCCTGTTGGGACAGAGGTGTCCCTCCCTGGCCCTTGCTCCATCTGTCTATGTCTACCCTGCAAACGGGAGGTGTTATCAGCTGGCTTGCTAAAACTAACAGCAATGCTGTGGCAGCATGGGCTAGCGGCTTGAGAACATTCCCAGGGTCCGTGGGTGGCTTGTACAGCCCGGGTTGCCATGGCGTCCCTGCTATTTTTAGCGAACTAGCTCGCTTGAAGCTAGCTCGGGCATTTCTACATTTGCTGCACTCACACCTCCCGACTGCAGCGTAGGCATCCCCTGGGACGAGGCAACACCCTTACGGCTTAGGGGACCGGTCGCGATCAGTCGTTCCAGCTCAGCAATGAGCCTCATGAGCCTCCATTCAGCCACTGGCATGTTGGGAGAGGGAGGAACTGCCTTCAGCTCACTCCTCGCAGGCTGGTCTGCCGGGAACCCACCAGACTGGGCTGGAATCAGGGTCAAAATTCACAATGAAGCCTTCATCTTCCCTGGGCTCAAGAGCAAGTTGTGCAGGCAGACAGCCCCCCACTCCCCGCCCCTTGGCACATGTATGTCCTAGCAAAGGTGACAGGGGCTGGTCTTACAAGGGCTGGATAAGAGAGGCCCACAGAGGGTTCCCCCAAGGAACCTCCAAAGGCCATGAACACCTCCTGGCAGGCAGCCTGGTATAGCAGAAAGTCCAGAGTAAATCAAACCAGTGGAAATGGCATTGTATAGCCTGGAATTAATTTAATTATGGGCTAATGGGCATAATAGAACAAGAACCTTCTTCCTGTTCCAGTGCAAATAGCTACCAGGCAACCAGCTGGCCACTGGCCCTTCGCATTGCAATAGCCAACAGCCAGCTATAGCAATTATGTTCCTTTGCCGGTCTGGTGTATGAACTCTGGAGTGTTCAGCTACTTCGCAGTAAGAGCAGGACGCTGTTTTCTGAACAGCAGCAAGGAACATGAGATACTCTATCTTGGCAAATCAGATACCGGGGGGTGAATCCGGCAGGGATCTAGTGACGAAAAAGGAGCCCCTGGTGTCTGTAAGGTGGCCTTTGTGCATGGGTTTGACAAGTCCAGCACACAGTACTTGGTTTCCCAAGGCATGCAGTGATTTGCACCATGCTTTGAAGGGCAGGCCCGATGCATTTGCCAGGATGGTAACATCCAGCTCAGAGAGCATTAGCTGCTCAGATGGCTGGTGGTCATGCTAGTGAGTTATGTCAACAGGAGTATGTTTATGCATGAACCACAAACACACTGACAGCCATCACCCACCGGCCAGCACTGCCACACACCTGCACCTGCTCACTGGCATCACCCAGCACTGCTGAGCTGCTCCCAGCCCGAATCCCAGCCCCCAGCAGCCAGGGCCAGCACTTAAGGAGAGTGTCTGCCTGCACTGAGCAGGAGGAGGAAGAGGAAGGTTGTGGTGCTGAATGCCCTATGCCCAGGGACGACCTTGGTCTCTCCACAGATACAGCTACTGGTCCATTGCAACAGCAGTCTGGCCTGAGACCCAGCTTCACCTTTTGTTTGCTGAATGATTTCCTTGGACATCACCCTAGTGCTGCTCACCCCCCGTCTGGCAATCAGCTGCCCACCACTCCCTGCTGGGAAGTGTCTTCTGACAGAAGGCTGGGGACCTGGAGGTTGTGAATGAGATGCGGTGTGGGAGGCACTCTCAGACAGGGGCTGCAGAGGGAGATGAGTGATTGGGGGAGAGCAGGGGGGCTGTGGGGTGACTGAAAGGAGCAGAGGGTTTGTGTTGTGGGGATGAAGAGCAGAGATTCTGAGGCAAAACGATACACTGAAGGAGCCCAGATATGAAACTAAGCAAAAAAATAGACCAGGGGTCGGCAACCTTTCAGAAGTGCTGTGCCGAGTCTTCATTTTTTCACTCTAATTTAAGGTTTTGCGTGCCAGTCATACATTTTAACGTTTTTAGAAGGTCTCTTTCTATAAGTCTATAATATATAACTAAACTATTGTTGTATGTAAAGTAAATAAGGTTTTTAAAATGTTTGAGAAGCTTCATTTAAAATTAAATTAAAATGCAGAGCCCCCCGGACCAGTGGGCAGGACCCGAGCAGTCTGAGTGCCGCTGAAAATCAGCTCACATGCCGCCTTCGGCATGCGTACCATAGGTTGCCTACCCCTGAAATAGACTGATGTTTGCAGGAATCGAGTGATGTTTCTTTTGAATCACCAATGCAGGATTCCAGCCGTGGGGGGAAGATCTCAGGATTCAAGGCAGAGAGTTTGTAAAAGCAACTCTGACCAGACCTAGAAGGGCAAAGTCCCTAGGGAACCAACCAGTGATGAGTGCCCAGACATCACCCACAGAGCCGGAATGTGGCGAAGGAGACAGAGAGGAATAAAAGGACATAGCAGACACTGGAGAATTGTAGAGTGGGGTTTTCGGGTCACTTGAATGGCTGCTGGCCCTGAATGATACGGCAACTTCAATCACCACCAAAGAGCCTTCAGCTCCGGAGCTCTCCACCACAGTCACTCCACACTCATGGATCTCTGAGCAGTGGGAGGCAAGCCCACTGGTTCCTCCCATGGGCCGCACCAGCCAGCCAGGCTGAACGTTCCAGCCAGCGCAGCCTGGAGAATGGGAAGCTGTTCCCAGGACAGGCTGCTCCCTCCCGGGGCCAGAGAGAATCCACAGCCCTGCCTTGCTCCCCTCGCTCCTGCCTTGTTTCCAGTGCCGCCGTGCTAGTCCGGGTTTGTTTGTGTGCATGCACCAGCCTCTCCCTTGTCTCTACCCAACTCTCAGCTCTTCTCAAGCTCTCTTGAGTCCACGCATAATAATTAGCACTCATGCAGCTTTTAAGGCTTAAACAGCATTTTCATGTTGTTTTCAGGAGACATAACAAAACACTCCAAGGTGTTAGCCACAAAGCTGCAGTGATTGCAGAGGTGCCATCCAGGTGCCCTCGTCAAACAGCCTGGCACACTCCAGTGAGCTTTGGGTCAAGAGAAATACTTGCAATGAACTATTCAAATCTGCAGAGGGTTCCTAGTGTTCACTCCTGGCGGCAGCAGGCTTTTGTAAAGGGCAATAGAATGTGCTAGCAAAGTATTGTTCACAGAAGCACTACAGGTCCCATCGTATGAGCGAGGGGAGAAGCCGTCCAGTGTAGTATGGGGTGCCGGGAGCCAGACGCACCCAGCTGCAAAGCTCTCCGAATCACCCCTATGCTTTAACAATTCAATTCCTCCAATTTGTAATTCACGCCAGCACAGGGCATCTCTGGAGGAACAGCTGTGAAGGGCCACCCTGTGTGCATGCCCAGTCTTGGGGGTTCTGTGCCACCTATGACCCCACAGGTCTGTTACAGGAGCTGGGGATCGCCCCATCCCATAGGCACCTTTTCCCACTGGCCACGCCACCTATTCTGGCACAAGCATGAGCAGTGATGTAGGAGCCACACTCACAGTATTCCCTGTGCTGGGATGATACCCCCAGGTATGGTGTTACCTGGAGTAGTGCAAAGCTGCCCAAACTCAGCCAAGGAGTGGGGCCTGCGTATGCAGATTTGGGCAGAAGCATATTTACGTTCATAAAGAGCATCTCAGGCAGGGATCATGTCAGATCCCACAAGCTCATCAGGGTTGGGGCCGGTTAGTACTCGAATGGGAGCAGTGCTGGATTAAGAATTGTGGGGTCCTGTGCACTATGGAAATTGGGGGGCCTGCACCTTCACTCAAATTTAGCTTGGCCACCCTCCTTCCATCATGACAGAGGGTTGGCCGGGCCAAACCCAAGTGTTGTTATGACCCCATGAGCCAGGTTGGAATGTCACCCACCCAAATCTGGTGGTCAGGGGCCCACTGAGATGGGGGCCCTCTGCAAGTGCATTCATTGAGTGCGCATTGGTTAATCCAGGCCTGAATGGGAGGCCTCCAGGAAAACCCCCACTGCTCTAGGCAGGAATGTTCAGTAGGTATCACTCTTCACTTTGAGTTGGGGCTGATACCAGCTCTTCTCCAAAGCCATGCCACACCAGGCCCAGCATCCTAGGCATGCAAGCAAAGAGTGCGAGTCTGTGTAAATCATGGGGCCGGTACCTCTCTCTGACAGACAGACCTTTGGGCAAAGAAGGGAGTTTCTGCTCCTTCCGTCTGCCCAAGGCATTGACAAATCAGAGTGCATGGTGTGGCCCTAGGAGCGCTCCAACCACACCGCGTAAAATTCAGTTTGAATGCAATTGAATCATGATCCCATTTTAAACCCTAGCTAATTAGTTAAGTAATATCCAAATGTTATTAATTCTGCAGCTCCATAAGTAGCCATCACCAATTTATTTGTAATAATAGCATTTCCTCTGTAATAACATTAATCATAATTAATTTATTGGGGCATTAATGGGGATGGGATATTATCGCCCTTAGGGAGCCCAAATGAAAGTCTCCCCACTTAATGTGCAGACTTTTATTGTTTTAGTTCTTAATGTCACACTCATTAATCTGGCTTTTTACCATCTCTTCGTGCGGACGGAATCCGCAAAAATAATAAATGCATTTCCTGCCAGTGAGTGCTTTCATGAGTACGTCTTTCACTACAGCAGCAGAATTCATTGGGTTACGCCATTGGGGCCAAATGGTGTCCTTGGATTTATTGACTTCAGGGGCAGTTTTAGTCCCTTTCATAGGAATTTGGTTAGAAATGGCTGGTAGGCAAAGCTAAACAGGGTATGGTCATGCTTTAGAGTAATGTTCCATATATAAATGGTTTATAAAGGGTTAATAAATGATTACTAGCTGTTCTAAGCATGTTGCAGATGTGAATAGTATGTGTTATAGATGGTTTTATGCCATGGTTATAAGCAATCTTTTGATCTGTTTTGGACTCTATAACAATTGATTCACCATTTATTAAAACATCTATTCATAATTGATTAATCCTTTCTAAACTATTTATCAATGGAACGTGTGTGACCCAAAGTAAGATGTTTCATTAGATAAGCACCCAACCATTTCTGGGCTTTCCAGTTGTTCTAATTCTTCTTGTCTACAGTTGGGTGGGAAATACAGCTTTCCTCACCGATTTTCTGTATTCCAGCAGCTGAGTCCAGAGGGTGTAAAAATAAAATACGGTTAGTCCAAGTTTTTTTAGAATCCCTTAAAAAAAATGTTTGGATTGAGCTTTGGGGCAAAGTTTCAGGTTGGTTCTTATTTTATCCAAAGTGGTTCTGGGGCCTGTGTGATGTCCCCTCTGGTGTTGTCTGGACCAGTGATCTGCTAGGCCACTCCAATCCTTGACTCTGGGAGCCAGCCTTACCCTGCTCCGCTGTGAGAACCCCCACTCCTGGACTGTTCACGCACAGCCTCTAGCATGTAAGCTGCTCCCAGCTACGTGAGTGAGCACTTTTGGCCAGCCGCTGCTTGGATTGTGCAAGCCGAATGACTCCGGTCCCAGACACAACCCTGGGAACCTCCGTCTTGCAGTGTCCAGTTATGCTCACTGGATGCTGCAAGCTTAAATAAGTTCATCAATTTAACAAAGACATTGATATGTACCAGGCTTGTTCTCCCAAGGGGAGTCTCTGACACACTGCAAACCAAATGCATTGCTTCAGGTAGAATAAACAAACAGCTTTATTAACTATAAAGATAGATTTAAGTGATTATAAGTCAAAGCATAACAAGTCAGATTGGGTCAAATGAAATAAAAGCAAAACGCATTCTAAGCTGATCTTAACACTTTCAATGTCCTTAAAACTTAGATGCTTCACCACAGGCTCTTCAGCCAGGCTCTCCCCTTTGATCAGTGGTTCCGTCACTTGGTGGTCGTGGTGGTGTCTGTAGATATAGGTGGAAGAGAGAGGAAGAGCATGGCAAAATGTCTCTCCCTTTTATCATGTCCTTTCTTTCCTCTTGGCTCCCCCGCCCTGCTTCAGAGTCAGGTGAGCATTACCTCATCGCAGTCCCAAACTGACCTAAGGAAGGGGGTGACTCCCTCGAGGGTCTAACAGATTCTTTTGTTGCTGCCTTGGGCCGTGGTTACACTCAAAACTTCAAAGCGCTGCCGTGGGAGCACTCCCGCAGCAGCGCTTTGAAGTGCGAGTGTGGTCGCGGCGCCAGCGCTGGGAGAGAGCTCTCCCAGTGCTGCAGGTACTCCACCTCCACGAGGAGATTAGCTTACAGCGCTGGGAGTGCGGCTCCCAGCGCTGGGGCACTGTTTACACTGGCGCTTTACAGCGCTGTAACTTGCTGCGCTCAGGGGGGTGTTTTTTCACACCCTGAGCGAGAAAGTTGCAGCGCTGTAAAGCGCCAGTGTAGCCATAGCCTAAGACAGTGTCCATTGTTCCTGTGAGGCAGGGCTGGGTTTGTCTCATCCATACCCTGAGGAGGTGTGAACTGCCCCTCTGTTCTTGGAGAGTTTTTGCCTGGGCTTGCTTTAAGCCATGAGGACACATTTTCAGCCTCATAACTATATACATGAAATTATAACCTACAACTTCACTATACCATTACTGTAACAATTACTATAACATCACTATAACAACCATGCTCAGTGCATCATGAGCCTTCCGAAGACACCCAACATGACAGACTTTGCATTGGATCCCACACAATCATTTTATAAAGATGAACATGGGGGTGTAGGGTGTCCCCTCGAGGTACAGAGCGTCACAAGCTGATCCTGCAAACACTTAGGCTCCAATGCTGAAATAAGCTCTGCACAAGGAGACCCTGACACCTGTGCAGAGTTCTTTGCAAAATCAGAGCCATGTACAAATCCACACAGAGTCCCTTTAAAGCCTTAAATTCACACCAGCGTGTTTTCTCCCCCAACAAATACGGAAGGAAATTGAATGTGTTATTCTGCTGCTAGTGGTGCCATTTTCCAGCACATCTTGTTTCCCTGCTGCCCTGCCATGCTGCTATTTCTGCAACACCTCTGTTAACCACACTGCAGGTCATTAAATAGAAAGAATGTTATAGTTCTCACAACTTATGCCCAGCATCACCAACTCCAAGCATTCAAAAATTCTGAGTCAGACCCCCCCAAAGTCAAGAGACTTTTAAAGATAATAAATTTTTGATTCTTTTTAGTTTGCCTTCTGGTTTTTTATGCCTTGAGGGTTCATGTTTCAAACTTACCACCAGGAGGGCTAGACACATATTTATTTTTAATGAAAACTAAAATTCTCATGACTCCAGGAGCTGGAGCTTTAAAACAAACCAGCAAATATCATGAGATTCACACAAAAATCATGAAAGCTGGCAACACTATAACGCTGCTTGTTTCTCCTCTCCCTTCCCACCCAGCTCCCCTCCCCCATTTCACTGGGCTTAGAGAGTGAAATTAGCCTGGTCTGTTTCACTTTCCAGTCCTTGGCCAGGGATGACCCCATAATGCCTTTGGGTTTGCATTTCTAAGACTGTGGGGACTATTTAAATCCAACAAAAATATTTTCTCTGAAATTTATCCAAAACTTGAAAACATTTATGTTGATATAAGGGTGTCGAAAAGTCTTTTATCTTTTAACAAAACCTAAATTTGGGGCTCAGACTAGATTATAATGCTAACACTGGCATAGGTGCTTTTCATCCAGGGATCTCAGAGCCCTTTGCAAAGGAGGGTGTGTAGCATTATCCCTGCAAACAGGGCGAGGCATGGAGAGGTGAAATAACTGGGCCAAGATCACATCAGGATTAAAAAGCAGAACTGGAAATAGAACCCAGGCGTCCTGCTTCCTCCCCTGCTCCCTGGCCACAGGAACACCCTGCCTTTTATAACAGCGAGTGACCCCTTTCTGCAGTCAGGTGCTCTAAATGCAATCTCAGCATGTGGGACAAGACGTGCAATCAGTTATTTGAATCACTGTGATGACCAAGCGATGTAGACAGCCCGTCTCACTGTGCCCTCTCAGCACATCTGTGCCACTTGCACCCTGTCCCTTCAAATCCTTACATAGGTGGGTAGTGTCATTGAACTCAATGGGATTGCTCTCCTACTTATCGTTACTCGTGTGACTAAATGTTTGTAGGCTACGGGTCTTGGTAATTGTATAACATGGGCACCTTTGTTCCATTGTCCTCCTCATTACCTAACTGGTTAATGAACTGCAGTAAGCTTTTATCTGAATTTCCTTTCTGCAAACAATTAAAACCTGATTTACCGCAAAGTCTAGAGAGATTTAACTCAAGATTTTACAGAGAGGTCAGCTTTATTTGATGAGTTTATGGATACTCATAAAAACAGTGAGAATTTTTAATGTGCCCTTCATTAAATCCCAGGCTCGTTTTATTAATAGCACAAAAATGCAGCAGGTTTACCACAGAGAACCTCCTCCACCTCCATTAAGTTAATGCTCAGTGTCTGCCTGAAATACATGTAATTAGGCTTGGCAGAATTCGATTTTTACTTTTTTATAATTTTGACAGATCATATCGATGTTTATTTTTAAGCATTTTTTCCCATTTTTATCAATTTAAATTTTCACAGTTGCATCACACTATGTGGAGGGGTCAGAGAATGGGGGGTCAAGACAATAATTATTTAATGACAGTAGACGTTGAAAGTCAAAAAAATTAAAGCTTTGTAACCATTAAAACACAAATTCTCAACGTCACATGTCAAAATATACAAAGTAAATATTCGTATGACACACTCAGTAAGTTCTCGAGCAGCACTTTCCNAGAATTTGTCTGATTATCTCTCTTCATGGATTCTAATAGGGAAACACTGTTTTTTCATGGTAGATAAGATTGTTGATTTACTTTCCCCATTTCTTTTCAAAGTGTTGCTTTTGTATTCTCTTCATGACTTTTGAAAGCCTGGCTCATCTTTATTCTTTTGACAATTCTAAGTGCTTAGCCCACAATTTTGTGAGACTTGTAATTAAATATATTTGTATTTGTTTTCCCTTAACTTTGTGGCTGTAGCTTTTAATCTCTGAAGGAGTAAATGGGATGAAGGGAAAGTCTAAATCTAATTGGATCACCTCCAAAGCATACTACCAAATGTCTTAGAGGGAACTCAGCAGGAGATAAGACCTAGATCTGTTTACAAGAAAAAGAAGGATTCTTTAGGTAGCAGTGATAGTGTGTGACATTTTGTACCATGGGGGAGTGCCCTGTAATCCCCATATTCCTCATTTATATATAATTGTGATATTGCATATAAAGCAGGCCATGTAAGGTATCAGGGGAAAGGTTATGATCTGAGGAAAGTCACTGTTCTATCTAAATATGTATATTATTAATGCATATGAAGTTATGAGATTGTGTTGTATGGTTGTCAGTAAAACACGCTGTGAGTTGGGGAATCAGCCAGATATTAGCTTCCCAGAGACAACAGCAAGGAAAGTAACCAACACCCAGGTGGGTGTCAAAACAACCATCAACAGCCATTGTCCAGCAAGGGAGTTACAATTCAATGATTCACCTGCATAAGGCCACACCACAGGAATTGCTCAACCTTGCCTGGGGACTCAGCAATGCCCGCCGGACATGCCTGGACTTGTATTCTCCAAGCACATGGGACTGAGGGTATAAAACAGAACACAGGGGCCTCATGCTTGGTCTTTCTCCTGCCCCCACCTACGCTGCAAGGGTGAAATCTGTGTATTATGAACTGCAGTATCCAGTGGGGTGAGAAAAACTGCTTAATCTAGATGTTGCCCAGTCTAATAGGATTGAGAGTTTAGACTGCGTGCTTATATTTTATTTTATTTTGGTAACTAACTCTGACTTTTTGCCTATCACTTATAGTCACTTAAACAAATTTATTGACTACAAAAGATAGACTTTAACTGTTTATCTTTACCAGTGAGTTTGCCTGAAGTGTGTGGTAAATCTGCTCAGGTTTTGCAAAGGCTGGTGTATGTTCACTTTCCTTTGATGAAGTGGTGAACCAATTAATACATTTGCGCTACTCGTCTAGAGGAGTGCAAGGCGGTACATTCCTGTGGTACAAGGCTGGGAGTTGGGGGGATTTGGCTGGTGCCTTATTCTGTGTGATTCATGAGTGGCTCTGGGAACATTCATGCAATATAGCTGGGTGTGGGCCTCACATGCTGTTGTGCTGAGTGATCACAGCACCTGGAGGGGCTTGCTGCTTGTCACTAGCAAGGTATTGTGAGAGACAGCCCAGGCTGGAGAGAGTTAAGTCCCACAGTCCCAGGCTGCATGCTGGGGATCATGTCACATAGTGTATAATACATCTTACAGAAAATACACCCAATTCCCTTGGAATCACAATCTAATAGAACTGGAGACCTTACCATATCATCATAGAACTGGAGGCCTTACCAATATCATCCTGTGGTAGCAACTCACTGACTTCACTGTGCGTGGTAGTAGAATTGAATTCTTTGTTTTATTTTGGGGCTGTGCCGTCGGACAGTCAATCCACTTTTGAGCTAGTGGAGTCAGGTTACACCATTTGATCTGAGTGTGTCCTTCCTAGAAAGTGCTAACCATGGGATCAGTTATCCACAAAACCTCAGGGCATTTTAAAAAATCCACAGGGCCTGCCAAACAACCAAACAGTCCCGTATCAAATCCACGGCTACCTAGAACTGGGTTGTTACTGTATTTCACAACAGGATTTACTTACAGCCATGGGCGTCGTTTGACTTCTATATTTGGGGGGGAGCTAGCTCCAGTCAAGCCAATGGGGCCGCTCATGGGAGGGGCAAATTCCGCACCTGCCTGAGGCTTGCTGTTTGGAGGGGGCCATGCCCTCCCGGCCCCCCAAGCTACACCCATGCTTATAGCTCCATAGTGGCAGTTGGAAAGGAGCCCAGACCTTCCTGTGTCAAAAGCACAGGTCTGTATCACTTCCGTGAAACAGTCATTAGCACTCAGGCTTATAACGATAGCACACAGCTGAGCAGTTCGGGATTCCTGCAGTACAGGACAGTGATGCACATACACAGTTCATTTCAATGTGTAGTTTTCCCTGGGGATCACCAAAAGAGCAGAACTTTGCAGGTAGGCATGAGACTAGCCCAGCGATAGCAGAATTCCTTCAGTGCAGGACAATGCAAGTCCCCTCCATAGCACAGGGATCAAGGAAGTGACTGATTCTATTGCAGGCTCTGGAAGGGTGCAAGGAGCAGGGGGATCGAAGGTGTGGGGTTTGTACACCACGTCGCAGGGCCTTTGTGGAAGAAGCTGCTGGGTCTCAACCCAGTTCTTAGAGGGAGAGGTAAGCACATAAGCAAACCCACCACCACGCCTGGCACTAATTGGCCCCCTTATTGGCAATCTCACCAGACAGACCCAGGACTGAGCGGGCCAGGGCCAGGGAGGCTGGGCTCCCCACTCAGCTACAGAGGTGCCCTGCAATGTCACGGAAAGGCACACTGGCAGGGGAGGAAGTTTACTTGGCTCTTTTCCATGCTGACCTGAGATAGTGATGACGAGAGGACTTCAGTCTCCTGGGCCATCAGTGCAGACCCTTCCACCAGCCTGGTGGGGTGAAGGCTGCCCCAGCATGGAGGGGGTCCCTTTCTTTGGCCTGGTCCACACTAGGGGGAGCTATCGAAATAAGATACGCGACTTCAGCTACAGGAATAGCGTAGCTGAAGTCGAAGTATCTTATTTCGAATTACCTCCACTTACCTCGCGTCCTCGCAGCGCGGAATTGACGGCCGCGGCTCCCCCGTCGACTCCGCTACCTCCGCTCGCCCTGCTGGAGTTCCGGAGTCGATGGGAGCCGTTCGGGGATCGATATATCGCGTCCAGACGAGACGCGATATATCGATCCCCGATATATCGATTGCTACCCGCCGATCCGGGCGGGTAGTCTGGACGTACCCTTTGTTAGCTTGGGGGATCAATTTGGTGCTGATGAAAAGTGCTGGGTTAACACCCTTGCTGACTGGGTGCCTGATCCTGATCTCTCTTGCACCAGATTTGCCCCATTGTAACTCCACTGGCTTCAACTCAGTTATTCCTGATTTGCACCCAGGGCAAGAGCAGAACCAGGCCCTCAATCATCTCTTCACTCTGAAAAGAGGTGCAGCGTGAGCAGAGGCAGCAGGAGCCCAAGCTTCTTCCAAAAAGCTCTTCACTGCCTGCCAGGAGTTCATCTCAGGGCCTAGACCAAACCCCTCTACTCCATCTCTAGCCAGGGGCTTTTCACATGCCACTGCCTGGGTTCGGAGCTTTGCAAAGCTGTGATTCGCTTTTTCCTCTTTTCACATTTGCTGTGTTTGTGGTTGTAATGTGTTAAACATGAGCTGCAGCCTCGCTAATTAAATTTGTCTCAATTAGTATGGATCGTCACACACCGCCGTACGGAAAAGAATTGTCTTCTGTGGCCACATACTCGCCACATGTCTAATCCCTCATTTCCATAATTGTAAGCACACGTTGTTGAAAGAGTGTAACCCATCGCAACGAGGCTGCTTTAAATACGTTGATTAAATATGGGGATTATTATGTAAATACAATTTAAATAAATTATAAAGAAAATCTTCAGCAGGCCCTTTTATCTATTTATTGTGGTGGGCGCAAGAATCGAAGTGAATTCAGAGGGTTTTAAGACCAGAGGGAACCATTCCTGTCACCTGGTCTGAGCTGCATTCTCCGGCCAGTGATCCCTCTATCAAATCCATAACTTCTGGCTGAGCTAGAGCATCTCTTTTAGAAAGGCATCTAGTCTTGATTTAAACACTTTGCGTGATGCAGAATCCACCCCATCTCTAGGTCCGTTGTTGCAATGCTCAAGTGGACTCAGTTGCCTTCCTCCGCAGCATGGGGCAGGGGTCGCTTGCTGGAGGATTATCTGCTACTTGAAGTCTTTAAATCAAGATTTGGGGACTTCAACAGCTGAGTCAAGGGTGAGAATTATTTCAGGAGTGGGTGGGTCAGCTTTTGTGGCCTGCATCATGCGGGAGGTCAGACTAGATGACCATACTGGTCCCTTCTGATCTTAAGTTCTATGATTCTATGAGATGTTTGGAGAACGTGACCATATCTGTCCACCCTCCTCCGTATCCACTGGGCTGTGCGCCAGTGATTATCTAGGACTGGACCCTTGCTGCCCCAACACGGGCTGGGACACAGAGAGGGCAAAGGGAGCCCTTCTACCTCCTTGCACACTGACCCAGAGGGCACCAAAATCCTGCTGCCTGTTCTCCCTGAGAACAAGACATGGGAGAATATTAACAGGAGCCGCTACTGCTAAGCACCCCACTGGGGATGTGGCCTAGCATGGCTACGCCCCACACCTGGCACTTCTGCCAACAGGTGGGAAGTGTACCTGCACCTTTGTAAAGCCAGCTCAAGGGACACGCCCCACATGGCAGCAGATAGTGCTGGGCCCTTTGCACAATTGTGCCCTCTGTGCACAAGGGAAGTTAGTATCCGGGAGGAGCAAGGGGATGCTGACTGGAAAGATGGCCTTGTGTTAGGCTGAGTCTGAAGTGTCATATCTGACCCTGCCACACCATGTGACCTTTAGGGTGACCAGATGTCCCGATTTTATAGGGACAGTCCCGATATTTGGGGCTTTGTCTTATATAGGTGCCAATTACCCCCCCATCCCCTGTCCCGATTTTTCACCCTTGCTATCTGGTCACCCTAGTGACCTTGGGCAAGTCCCTTCATTATATTGTTGTTGTTATTGTTATCTCTCTCTGCCTCGGTTCCCTGTCTATAAAATGGGGTTAAGAAAAATTCACTGAGAGTGAAAGGCTGTTCAATGGCAGGGGCATCAATGAATTACAGTAAGGAGGGAGCATGGTCTAGTGCTTCGAGCAAGAGGCTGTGTTCTACTCCCACCTTGGCCCCTGGTCCAGTGTGCGACCATGGGCAAGTCAGGTTCCCCTCCTGTGACATATTTAATATCATTCAACCCTAGATCTCAAAGGGCATCTTTATCCCCATTTTACAGATGGAGAAACCGAGGCACGGAAGGCCAGATTTTCAAAGGCATGTGGGTGCCTAAAGAAATCAGATGGGCACCTGGTGGGATTTTGAAATCAATGGGAGTTAGGCACCTAAGTTGCTTAGGGACTATTGTAAATCCTACTTGGCACCTCTCTGCATCTTTAGGAGCCTGCCTGGAGAAATGAACACCCATTGCCCAAGGTGAGTCAGAAGCAGAGCTAGGCATAGAACCCAGATGTCCCGATTCCTTACTGTGAGACTGTTGTCTTCCTGTTAACCTGTACCTCCCTCAGTCAGGGGGCTGGGAAGCTAGATTCTTTAAGGTTTGTAAAGTGCTTTGAGATCCCCAAAAGGAAATACAAAGCACTGTTATCACACTGGCAGAGCGAGAGCTCATCAACACCTTGCATGTATCTAGAACCTTTCATTTCAGGACTTCAAAGTGCCTTACACATAGTCTTGACAGAATTAGATGTTTATATATATATTTGCACGTATAATTTAGATGGATAATATCAATGATAATTTTTAAGCTTTTTTTCCTATTTTTATCTATTTAAATTTTCACAGTTGTTGGAAATTATGTTGGGGATCAGACAATAATTATTCAATGTTGATGTTGAGGTGTAAAACGTTAAAGCTTAGAACACCATTACCACACAAATTGTCAACATCGCATGTTAAAATATACAAAGTTAATATCCTTAAATCAAACTCTAAGAAGTTCTCAAGCAGCGTTTTTCCTACCGTGCCTCTCCGTACATTTCAATTACTGCCAATAGAGATATTTTCTCGTTGGATTTGTGTGTGTAGGATGAAATCAACATTCACCAATAAAAATCTATTATTTTCAAGCCTCCTTATACACATTTTAGCTTCAAACTGCCCTTGGGAACTAGGCTGATATTATTAGCCCCATTAGACAGAGGTGTATACTGAGGCACAGAGAAGCTGGGTAACACGGAGCAGAACCCAAGAGCACTGGCTGCCAGTTCCTGGCTCCGACCCTTAGAACACACATTGCTGCCTCTAGGTGAAGCCACTTTAATATGGTTCCTACTGAATCAGCTGAGGGTGTCAGACAAATCTTGGGAGCCCACATGGTGGGAGTTTGGGGGGGCAGGGAGGTGCATTGCCCCCCCCAAACTGCAAGCCTCAGGCAGGCAGGCAGCCTGAGTGTGCAAAGTAATGAGTTCTGCAGAAGACAGGAGACCTCTCCCAGATTGAACCCCTGAGGCAGGGAGTCTGAATTTTGTTTATAAACAGAGTGATTAACAGGTGATTAAGATAAGAAAGGGCTGTTAGGAAGTTTCCTAAAGTTAAATAATCTGTTCCAAGCTTGGTGAACTGCCTAATGATAGGAGTACTTGTGGCACCTTAGAGACAAACAAATTTATTGTAGCATAAGCTTTCGTGGGCTNGGGATTTACATGAGAACTGAAAGGTGGACAAGGAACTGGTTAAAGGGGAGACTACAACGGGTCATACTGAAAGGTGAACTGTCAGGCTAGAGGGAGGTTACTAGTGGAGTTCCTCAGGGATCAGTCTTGGGACCGATCTTATTTAACATTTTTATTACCGACTTTGGCACAAAAAGTGGGAGTGTGCTAATAAAATTTGCAGATGACACAAAGTTGGGAGGTATTGCCAATATGGAGGAGGACCAGAATATCATACAAGAAGATCTGGATGACCTTGTAAACTGGAGTAATAGAAATGGGATTACATTTAATAGTGCAAAGTGACAGAGGAGGAGAAAGACCTGGGTGTATTTGTTGATCACAGGATGACTATGACCCATCAATGTGATGTGGCCATGAAAAAGACTAACATGGTCCTGGGGTGCATCAGGCGAGGTGTTTCATTAGAGACAGGGAAGTGTTAGTACCATTATACAAAGCACTGGTGAGACCTCATCTGGAGTATTATGTGCAATTCTGGTCTCCCATGTTTAAGAAAGATGAATTCAAACTGGAACAGGTGCAGAGAAGGGCTACAAGGATGATCAGAGGAATGGAAATCCTACCTTCTGAGAGGAGACTCAAAGAGCTTGGTTTGTTTAGCCTAAACAAAAGAAGGCTGAGGGGAGATATTATTGCTCTCTGTAAATACAACAGAGGGATAAATACCAGAGGAGTTATTTAAGTTAAGTACCAATGTGGATCCCAGAACAAATGGATATAAACTGGCCATCAACAAGTTTAGGGTTGAAATTAGGTGAAGGTTTCTAATCATCAGAGGAGTGAAGTTCTGGAGCAGCCTCTCAAGAGGAGCAGTGGGGGCAAAAAATCTAACTGACTTCAAGACTGAGCTTGATAAGTTTATGGAGGGGATGGTATGACAGGACTGCCTAAAATGGTGTGCGGCCCATCTGCAACTGCCTGTAGCAAAAATCCCCAACAGGTGGAGACAGGATAGTAGATGGGGAGGGCTCTGAGTTACTACAGAGAATTATTTCCCAGGTATGTTCCTGGTGTATCTTGCCCACATGCTCAGGGTCTAACTGATCATCATATTAGTGTTTGAGAAGGAATTTTCTCCCTGGTCAGATTGACAGAGACCCTAGTAGTTTTTTGCTTCCTCTGCAGCATGGGGCATGGGTCACTTGCAGGTTTAAACTAGTGTAAATGGTGGATTCTCTGTAACTTGAAGTCTTTAAACCATGATTTGAGAACTTCAGTAACTCAGCCAGAAGTTAGGGGTCTATTACAGGAGTGAGTGAGTGAAGTTCTGTGGCCTGCAACGTGCAGGAGGTTCGACTAGAAGATCATGATGGTCCCTTCTGACTTTAGTAAGAGTATCCGAGTAAGAATATACATTACAATTTTAAACCTAACCAGTGTCCCTTAAATGACTTGCCACAAGATGTCAGAACATGTTAGTATTAGAGCTGAGTGCGTCTAATATTTATTTAATTTTCTTTCTTGATATAGGAATTAGATACAGTGCTCCTGTCAGCTAATTTCTAAGTTATTATCTGCAAAAAATATTTGAGTTTTCAGTTGCCTAAGTAGCCCCTAGAATCACGGTTAAAGTCCCCACCCCCCCGCCCAAAATCTGAAATGGCACCCCTGTGGACAGGCACGGAATTACACACACACACTTGCAGCCCCGTTGGCTTGACTGGAGCCACCGCCCGAAATATAGAAGTCAAACTACGCCTGTGGGGGCTCACCAGCTAGAGCAGCTGCCTATAGACCAGGGGTCTCAAACTCAAATGACCTCGAGGGCCACATGAGGACTAGTACATTGGGCCGAGGGCCGCATTTACTGACATCTCCCCCCCGCCGCCCTCGGCCCTGCCCCCACTCCACCCCTTCCATGAGGCCCCGCCCCTGCCCCGCCTCTTCCCACCCCTTCCCTGCCCCCATTCCAACCCCTTCCCCAAAATCCCCACCCCAACTCTGCCCCCTCCCTGCCCCCAGGGGGCACAGGAGGGGTGTGGGGTGCGGTGGGGGCTCAGGGCAGGGAGTTGGGGTGAGGGGTGCAGGAGGGGGTCAGGGTGCAGGGTGCGGCAGGGGGCTCAGGGCAGAGGCTTGGGGTGCAGCAGGGGGTTCAGGGCAGGGGGTCAGGATGCAGCAGGGGGTTCAGGGCAGGGAGTTGGGGTGCAGGGTGCAGCAGGGGGCTCAGGGCAGGGTGTCGGGGTGCGGGGTGTGGAGGGGGTTCAGGGCAGGGGGTCAGGGTACAGCAGGGGGCTCAGGGCAAGGGGTTNTGCCTGCCTGCCCTGCCGCCGTGTCGCACCAGGAAGCAGCTGGAACCTGGGGGAGGAGGGGCACAGGGGTGTGTGTGGCTGTTGCTTCAGGCACCGCCCCCAGCAGTTCCCATTGGCCGGGAATGGGGAACTGTGGCCAATGGGAGCTGCTGGGGGCAGTACCTGAAGCAACAGCCACACACACCCCTGCGCCCCTCCTCCCCCAGGTTCCAGCTGCTTCCTGGTGCGACGCGGCGGCAGGGCAGGCAGGCAGGCAAGCAGGGAGCCTGCCCTGCCCCCGGTGCTGGTCGGCCAGGTAAACGTTGGAGGAGGGCGGGGGAGCTGGGAGGAGCTTGCAGGCCGCATGCAATAGCCCTGCGGGCCGCATGCGGCCCGCGGGCCGTGTGTTTGAGACCCCTGCTATAGACCATCCAATTGCCAGCTGGAGTTGTGCCAGCCCAGTCGTGCATTAAGAGACCTCATGGCGGACTCCACTAACGGGGTTAATCAAGTTGTGGCTACAGTCCCATGCGAGCACAGAGCAAGTGGCTGTGTCTAGAGGGATCAGCCTTTTTTCCCTGTAGTGGTTATTAAGTGATCCACATGCTGTGCATTTAATATTCAAGAACAAACACGACATGCTACAAAAGCCCATTTAAAATCTAATGACCACAGTGTTATCTGCACAGAGATACCAGCCCATACACAAAAGGTAATGGAATAGACGTAATGGCCTCCTAAGAGGCCCGCGCACAAGGAATGGAAAAGAGAGAATTGATTGTAATCAATTACAGGCAGCACCTGGGCTTCACAAGAGCAGCAGCAAGGGCCAAATTCTGCTCTCAGCCACAGCTGTTCAACTTTGGTGAGGTAAAGGAACAGCAGATGATTTAAAGTTCTCCACTTAGGAAGGAATAGTCAATTGCATGCATACAAAATGGGAAATGACTGCCTAGCAAGGAGTACTGCAGAAAGCGATTGGGGGGTTATAGTAGATCACAAACTAAATATGAGTCAACAGTGTAACACTTGCAAGAAAAGCAAACATCATTCTGGGATGTATTAGCAGGAGTAGTGGAAGCAAGACACAAGAAGTAATTCTTCTGTTCTACTCAGCACTCATAAGGCCTCAACTGGAGTATTGTGTCCAGTTCTGGGCATCACACTTTGGGGAAAAATGTGGCCAAACTAAGAAAGTCCAGAGGAGAGTGACAAAAATGATTAATGGTCTAGAAAACATGACCTGTGTGGAAAGATTGAAAATAAATGGTTTTGTTTAGTCTGGAGAAGAGAAGACTGACCCGGGGGGGCGGGGGGGACAACGACATGATAACATCTGTCAAGTACATAAAAGGTTGTTATAAAGAGGAGGCTGATAAATTGTTCTCCTTATCCACGGAGGATAGGACAAGAAGTAATGGGCTTAAATTGCCGTGAAGGAGATTTAGGTTAGACAGTAGGAAACTGTAAGGGTAGTTAAAACCTGGGACAAATTACCGAGGGAGGTTGTGGAATCTCCGTCACTGGAGATTTTTAAGAACAGGCTAGACAAACACCTGTCAGGGCTGGTCTAGATAAAGTCCTGCCTTAGTGCAGGGGACTGGACTAGATGACCTCTTGAGGTCTCTCCAGTCCTACATTTCTATTATTCTGTTATGTATGTCACCGAAAATAAGCTTGGGCATAGGATATGGAGTCTCTGTTCATTGCACTGGCCTCTAATGGTCAAGTAAAAGATGCCAAAAAGAGGGTAACTGCTAGTGGAAGAAAACATGTTCAGATTGCAAACCTAGAGCCAGAGGCGGCCCTCAGAGTGGCTCCCTTACCGATTCCATTCACTCCGTTCCATTTGGGTTCCCATCACCAATCCCATCACCGCAGTATGCGAGTGCTTCCAAAGAGAAATTAAACAAATCACTAGCATCTGTCCCCTTTGCTCTCTCTGGGCCCGAGTTCCCCCAGCTGTAAAACAGGGATAATCATGACTGTCCCCAGTGGGTTGTGAGCTTGACTAGCCCTTGTAAAGCACTTTGAGAGTCTCAGCTGAAGGTGCTCTATACATGCAATGATATTCATTAGCCGTGTATTAATCAGAATAAATTGTGAGCCACGGCTGCTCCCTGGTGCAAAATGGCAACATCAATCAAAAAACAATTGCCATTTTTTTAATTGGGAAGATTCAGACACAAACAACTACTATGGTTGGGCTGTTTGTTTTGATAAAAATATGCAAATATGCATGCAAATCAGGTGCAGCCATTAGACTCTGGACAAGCTGCTATCCCAACCACCAGTGTCACAAGTTTCAGACTCTCTGCAATGGAGGTTGGTGACATACCCGTCCATCACTCTTCCTGTCTTCGCCACGGCGTCATGGGTAGGTAAAAGTGACCCTTTAATGTGTGTTCTGGGCTGGCTCAGTTTACAACCACAGGTAAAGAGCATACTGCATCTGGCTGACAGACGGCACAACCAACTCCCCCACGCTCCCTCCCTTGAGCTGCTGCTACTGAATCCCTGTTTTTAAAGGCTCTGTGAAGCTGGAGGGTGAAGTACAGAGTAAGATCATTAGATGAGCAGAGATCAGGATGATTAGCAGTAATACCAGCATTTCAACAAGCAATACAGTAGAACTTTAAAAAGATTAACTTGTATTAAGAGTGCTTTAATATACGCACAGGAGATAAATGACAAAAGAAACAATCCATCTTAATCAGAGAAAGCGGACAGGAGGCTGAGGATAACGAAAGAACAAACCAAGGGTGAGCATTATGTCCTGTCTTCATGGGGCTTCTGGGCCAGATTCTGATCCCTGTTACCCCAGTGGAACAGGAAGTAACTCCACTGAAGTTCATGGCACTACTCTGCATTTACATCTGTGTAACAGAGCAGAATCTGTCCACTTGGGCCTGATTCTGCTCTTTTTTACACGGGTGTCAATCAGGAGTCAGTCCACTGAAGCTCACGGAGTTACACTGGTGTAAAACTGGTGTGAGTGACAGGAGGTCCAGGCCCAGTTGTGCTTCGATTTATGCCAGGAATTTGTGAGTTTAATATTGTGCATTTTTATAGCACAGGATTTCAAAGCACCTTACTAAAATAAATGATTCAACCCACTGACTGTCCCTGGGAGACAGGTATTGTTAGCCGCACTTGGAAGATGTTAAACAGAGCCGTGAAGCAGCTTAAAGAGAGTCACATACCCAGGGGCGGATTAATAATTTTGCCGCCCCTAGGCCCTGAAATAATTGTCGCCCCTGGCCCCGCCCCAACTCCACCCTTTTCCCTCCCCCATTCCACCCCCTTCCCCAAAGTCCTGCCCTAACTCCGTCCCCTCCCTGCCCCTATTGGATCCCTTCCCCAAATCCCCGCCCCCGCCCTGCCTCTTCCCCCGCCCGCCGCGTTCCCCCCCCCCCCCCCCCGACCAGCGAAACAGCTGTTTCGCGGCGCAAGCACTGGGAGGGGGGGGAGAGAAACAGGAAGCGGCGGCGCACTCGCGAAGGAGGCAGCTGGAGCAGGGGAACTTCTCCGTGGGTGCTCAAATTTGCCGCCCCTGCAAATTTGCCGCCCTAGGCCTAGGCCTTGTCGGCCTAGGCGATAATACGCCGCTGCACGTACCAAGTCAGTGTCATATGGCACCAGTGATTACCTGGTGTCCACTTGGGGTACACCAGCAGAGAACTCTTCGCAAGATGCTCCCAGCATCTCATTCTGCTGTAACTTACTCTGGGTTTACACTGGGCTAGTTCCACTCAGTTCAGTGGATTTGCTCCTGATTTACACTGTCTGACTTGCATCCTCTGACCTTGTCACTACTAATGACTACTGCCATCTCTTCAATAATGAGAATGATCCCATCGTAATACTGTGACCTCAGCACCTCCAAACACCTGACACGTCACTGTGCTCTGCCTAGGAGAGAGTCAGAGGCTCTTGCAACAATGTAAAGGCTGCAGCAATATCTTTCATAGTGCAAGAAAATGAATGCTGTGTCCAGGTCACACCAACTGTGAATTTTTTTAAGCTCCTTTGGGACCTTACAAGCTTAATTTCAGTTCCTAGACCGTGATTTATACAGCATGGAAGAGCATTATGCTGCCTTTGCAACTCCGGGATGTCAGTTATCAAATGTTTAGAGAGAGGTTAGGGTGGGGGGAAGAATCTAATTTGAGTCAAACCAGACTTATTTGCAGTCTCTTAGCAATGATTTCTGAAGCTGCCAACTTTGAGGCTGAATATTAAAGTTTCTCTTTTAAAAATGAATTGCCGTGAGCTGCCAACAAGTTGCCAACTTTATGAAGTCATTAACCGGTCGATTGAAATCAACTCCCTCTTTCATTGCCATCTTCTCTCCATCCTTCTAGCCATCAGTCATCAGCTTAGCACCTCTGTCTGGACAGTTACTGCCTTCCTTTCTTTGCATATGCACCTGCGGTAGGATTTGGGAGGGGTAACGATAGATGCAGATGACAGAGGCCAGCGATTCAGCTGCCTCAGTGCATAAAGAGTGCATTATTTAATAGGAAATTGAAGGATGAAACCCACTAGCTTGAGCCAGGCATTGTTTGGTCCCACTTACATCCAGCAATACCCACGATTTTCACTCCCTGCTATGATTTCAAACCCAGGCCCCTTGTAGCTCTGCCAGTGCACTTCAATCCTGATGTGCAGCATCCCTTGTTCTTCCAGTCCTGGGGCCCTCCCACAGCTCTGCCAATGTCCCTCAAAACTGACCCGCCTCCCCATTGACTGCCCCAGTCCTGACTCCCGCACAGCCCTGCTGATGCAATCCCAGCCCACAGCCCCCTCTGTTATTCCAGGCTTGGATTCCCCCACAGCTCAAGCCCAACCTGCAGCCCTCCCTTCTATTGCAGTCCCAGCTGGATGGCTATCTCGGGGTTTTAAACTGCTGCCTGCCCATCACCACAATATCTCAGTGTCTTCCATGTAAAATCAATAGCGTACATCATGGAGTCTCTGCTACTTCTCCATTCACAGGCTCAGAACTCTGTTGGGGGAAGGATTGGGTACTGCAGTGTGTGGAGCCCCCCTGGAAGTGGGTGCCCGGGGTGACCTCCTGCTCCCCTCCCCCCAGCTCAGCTGATGCCTCTCAGTCCTGACCTGCAACACCCCTCCTTCTGCTGATCCTCACTCTCGCTCAGGCAGTCACCAGCAGCTGGGATTAACTGCCTGCTTGCTTAGTTTGCTGTGAACAAACAGCGAGCAAGGCAGCCAGCCCCAAAGACATTTTCTGTGGTTAATCAGTAAAATACTATCTGAGTGTAAAGTGCGCTGAGACCATGGGGTGAACAGCATTGAAGCATCAAGGGTTTATTATTGCGAGGTATTTTTCACTGTGCCAGCTCTGAACCTGCCCTGGTGAAAGGCCAGTGGAATAGCTACAGCTACTTTTGCCTAGTCCCACTAGTTTGGGACACATCCATCCCAGCTGTAACTAGGGTGAATCTGATGAGCTTGTTCCCGGGATGAATTTGGTTCAATGCACTTGGTCAGCTGCTGGGACACCAGCTGTCAGAGTCTTTGCACCACAGCCAGCTCTATGGGTAGCAGCTCTTGCAAGCTGGGCTGGCTGCTCCTTCTGAGCAAAGTCTTGCTGCTACTCCCCTCCCATTCCAAATCCTTTCCTGCCACCCATTATCACTGTTAGACCCTCAAGCTATCCAATGCCCGCTATGCTAGCACCAGGAAATCTGCTATGAAACACTGCTTTCCCCATAGCATCCCAGAGGCAACACTTCATACCTGAATCTACAGGAGAGCTCCTTTCCGAATAGCAGGGCAATCAAAACACCATAAGAAGCCAAGGGCATGAACCTATTAATGTCAGTATCCTGACAGGCTAGTATGACAGCCACAGATGTGCCACTCCTCAGAGGAATAACACACTGTGGTGTCAGACCCTGGGACACAAAAACTCTAGCTGATGAGAATGGTCTCAGGAGGGATGGGATGGATATTCTGTATGTGTGTGTGAGAGCGAGAGATGCTGCAAGTGGCAGGTCAGGCATAGGCAGTGAAGAAGGGAGCGTGGTCTGATGGTTAAAACAGGAACCATGAGTCAGCACTCCTTGCTTCTAGTCCTGAGTCACTGTGCGACTGTGAGCAAACCACTTCACCTGTGTGCCTCAGTTTCCCTCTGTTATGCAGTAGGGAGCTTCTCCACCATTCCACAGGCACAGAGGCTCCATCAATTGATGGTGACTCACTCTGAGGTGAAAGGTTCTATACAGAAACCAAGGTGGTACTGTCTGCAGATGTCAACAAGCATTGTCTGGGTAGGGGATGGTGAGAGAATGCAGGCAAATGCGAGAGCCACAAAAACTCTCCTTGGAGAGACATTTCCCTTTGCACTCAGAGCCTTGTAATGGGATCCAGCAGACTCCAACCCCATTTGAGGCAGACAGCATTCAAGCAGAGCTTTCCCCAATCCACATTGCTTTTCATTGCGATGGTTTGCGCATGACCTGCAGCCCAATGGCCAGAGCCCAGAGCCTAACCAGGGCGCTGCTTCCCCCAGGTGCAGCGCAGGCCCTGCCTCAATACCAGAGTGGCCTCAGAAGATGTTTTGCCGTCACTGGATGGGACTCTAATGCTCATGGCATCGATTGTGGTGGGTACAGGAAGGGGAGGACAAGGGAGGTTCATCCCCCTCATCCAAAGGTTCGGAGGGTTGGAATGGATGCTTAACTGACATGAACTTACCTGAACCTGTTTAGTCCAGGAATTGGGATGGGACTCTCTCTGGCATGGGTGTCTTCATGGGTGTCTTTAGCTCCTCAGATTGCTAATTGTGGGATCAAACACAAACTCTGGTCTTCTCACAGCACATCAGCCACCCTCTGTGAAGACTTCATTTTGGACCCTTAAATGAGGTCCCATTGGCTTTAACTAAGTCCATGAAAAGCTTAAGTAAAAACACTGAAGCCACACGTTCACCACCTCCCAGTGAAAATAGGAGGGAGAAAGAAAGTGAATAGCATTTCCAAACTTTGGGGAAAGGCTTTGGTTCAAGTTTGGGGTACAGGGTTGAGTCAGTTCTTACTTTATCACCAGTGACCGTCTCCAACTCTTAATTGTCAATGAGAACTTTCACAGTCACAGCTGCTGTTGTGCATCTTGTGTGCCAGCCTCTCTGCTCCTTCCAGGGGTGGCAAACGTATTATAAGCAGTCTGTGTCCAAGAGAAACCAGAGCATTCAATGTGTATTTATCTCAACACTCACAATGCCGCACAGAGTGTCCCATCAGTCTCTCTGACCCGGAATTGGTTTTTGATGAATTGGTAAAACAAAAAAAGCCCTGAACCTTCAAAACAATAATGGACAGCTAAGAGCGTCAAGCGACGATGATTTAACACGCCTTGGGTTGGCTGAGGAATCGTTGGATGTGTGACAATAAAGCCTATTCTTTTGATGAAACTGGCGGAAGTGGGAAGATTTGTCACTTCCCCCAAAGCTAGACGTACAAATTGTCTTGGCATGAAAATCAGGGGATAAAACAAAAGCCTCAGAGCTTTCCTGGAGCGCAGGGTGTTTCCCCTCCTTGACACACTTCATTGCAGGGCTTTCCAATCTCAATGGGCAAATTCACTTGGAAAGACCAGCCAGCGCCTCCCGCCTCCCATTCAGGTGTGTGAGTGAAATGAAAGGGGGGGCTGCTTCCCACAGAACATGAGACTAGGATTCCAAGGAGCCCAGGATCTCGTGGGGCAGAGCACAAATGAATGGAAGAGGGCACCAGGTGAGATCAGTCCCCAGCACATGGCCTCATCACTGAGGAACGACAGAGGAGCTCAGAGTCACTAAGCCTTGGAATGCCAATGCTGGCTACTGCACAGGCAGGTGATTGCAGCCATTCTGTTTAACCCTAATGGCAAGAAGACTTGTTAATTGTAAATATTTTTTTCCAGCTCTAGCAGAGTTCCTAGTCCTCAGTGAGGATTATTTACATATCAGGTAGGACTGATCACAAACTTGTCATCTTTTTTTTTTTTAACAGAAAACTGGTGTTTTGACTAATTGAAAATGTTCATAGAGAGTGTCTGCTTTCCCCAAAACATATTTTTTATCTAATGAGAATTAGTTTTATCATTGTTTTTCAGTCCCTCACACACTTTTGAAAGGGGGCTTCTTTATAAATAACATGTTTCTGACCAGCTCTAATGCTGGGTTTCGGGTTTCACACTCCAGTCGGTACTGACGTAGCTCAGTCAAAATAAAAGGTACAATTAGACTTTGTTTTAACCAAGAGGTAGATTTCCACCCTTAGGAACAGCTGAATGGCTGCCTAGGTTACCACCTCACAGGGTGCCGGGATAATTTGTGGGACTGCTGAGGCTTTCATCACCAGGCTGGTCTGAAATTGCTCTTCAGCTGTGGAGTTGTTGGCCATCCACTCCCCGTCCTCATTTATGCACACTCACATGTTGGACATGGGCCGGTCCCAGAGCATGTTTGGTAAGTAAAGGTACCTCTTGCCGGTGACTGGGTTAGGAGCTCCTGGGCACTTTGAAGAAAGAAATAGATGGGTCAGTGAAAGCCAAAGAGTTGGTGGGGTGCGATGGGGTGGGGTGTGTGTGTGTGGCAGGGAAGCTTGTCTGCACTTGGGCACCAATCCATTCCTAAGAGCCGGTCCTGGATAAAATGGAGGCTCAGTCCATGTGAGCTCCCCTAGTGCCACCTGCATTCTCTTTAGCACCCTTTGTACATCCTCCCTTAGGGAAAAGAAGGAAGATGGAGCCAAATCCACCCCTGTGTAACTAATGAAGTCACTGCAGTTACACCAGGGATGAACTAGGCATCTTTGGTGTCTTTCCAGCCCAGGTGCACGAGCACTGTCATGGGCACCTCTTACCTGCCTGACAGCATAAGGAGAGATGGAAGCAAGCAGTGAGCAGGAGCCTTGTTTCAGTGGCTGTTGGTTTGCAAATGGAGCTGTCCAATTCTGCTTGTGCAGCAAGCACAACTCCTCAGCTGTTCACAATATAGCATTGGCCATCGCATTCAGGAGCAAAAGCAAATGAAGTGCACGGTTTATGTGAGCAAAGTAAAATCTGCATTGCCACCTCATCCTTTCATTACAGAAGTCCCTGTGGCTGCCCATTAGGGTTAGAGGATAGCGAATTTCACATTCGGAACTCCAAAAAACGGTAAACCTGACTCCAAAAGTCAAACTCAGCCAATCTGGGAACAGAAACACCACCCTGTGACCTGTGCGACCAATCACAACAACGCGAATGTCAAATATTGAAGACTCGCAACAAGCTGCCTGCAAAGATGCTCCAGGCGGAGGATTATTCACATAAATTGCTGGATAATAAATGTCAAATAAACAGCACCAAGGATTTTCAGCCTGTTTGCAGTCTGCGAGTAGGATGGAAAGCAAGCCCCACTGCCTATGTCAGTTGTTAGGTTTCTTCTTGTTATTCTCCCAGCCGTAGCCTTACGATCTCAGTTAATGAAGCTCTCAATTAGCTGAGGTTCCATCATGCCCCCAGTGTTTCTTGTGGCCCCATGCTGGCGCCTCCTCTCGACACTGGGTTCTGGGGCCCCTAAGGCCAGCTCATAGCTACTGCTCCCCACCCGCTTGTCCTGAGACTGCTGGCGAGCTCTGGATCCTCTCCCATGCTGTGAGAACAGGAAAGCAGGGGAACTCCTGTAAAGCTGCTTCCCAGCGTCCACCCTGCCCCAGCTCAGACCTGCACAGCAGCCGCACATGACTGTTCCCTCCCCACGACCCTGCTGAGCCTTGAGCCCAAGCTCAGAGCCCTGCAGGAGGTCCCCTGGTTACCATCTTCCCAGGGTAAGCACTGTCTCTATCCCCACTCTCCTCCTTTGTGTGCTGCCACCTGGGAGTGCCCTTGTTGTCATCACAGACCCGTGGGCAGCTTCAGGTCAGACTTCAACCAGTCACCTAGCCCAGTCTCCAGTGTCAGAGGATTGTGACAAGCCCTAAATCGTCCCCAAGAGCAGTGTCTTGCTGAGCTCATGATATTTCCTGAGACCGAGATTCCACGTGCTCCCTGTTCTATTGCTCAGCTGTTCTCACCAGCCCCCATTTGTACCCCGAGCAGGTGATAACCTAACCCGTTCAGACTGGATCAATATTTCAGCAGTGAAGTTTTGCTTCAAACACAGCCTTTTCCCCCTTGGAAATTCTTACGCTGGGAGATGCTTTCCCTTATGGAAATGTCCTAGAGACCAGCCTGTATGATTTAACTGAGAATTACAACCCTGCTATAGAGCTCGCTTGGATGGTTGAAAACACTTTTTGACTGATCTCACTCTTCGTTAAATTCTCTAGCTGTGTAGTGTTATTTCCACAGAACCCAACCGAACAGCCACAGACCCCAGCGGTTTCCTCCCTCTTTAAGGGCTGTACTGTAAGTGCGTGAGCCTGCAAAGTCAGTGGGGCCGAGTCCCTCTTTTTGAGAACCCTTTAACTGCCAGTGTCTGAGTGAGGTTCTACCCTTCCACTGGGGACGCGGCCTTCCATATGCACCCAGGAGTTATTCAGCACCACCCAGGCCCAACCTCTGGAGACTGTGGGTCCTGCAGCCCCACATCCCCTGATTTTGCGTGCAGAGGGAGCTAGCGAGGGGACACCAATTCAGTGATGGGAGGAAGCCCTGGGTTGCCAGTGAAGGAGCTTGGGCCCTCCGAATTGATAGCCAACTGCCTGCATCCAAGGCAGGTCCTCGGATGGGCTAACCACAGGGGAGGGGGATGCAGCTCGGTGGGAGGCTCTGCTCACCTGCAGACTGCTGGCATATAGAGAGCCGAGGACGAGGGAACATCTCTTTCCTCCCTTTCATCAGTATTGTTATTGGTATTACTAGTGTCTAGAGGCTTTCACGCAGATCTGAGCCCCACTGTGCTAGGAGTAAAAAACTGCACCTGCCCCAAAGAGCTGACCATCCCCATAGACAAGGCAAAGACTAAGCCTCTGTATTTCTCTCCTGGCCTTTCCTATTATTTATTATTTAACGCTGTAATTGTCCCACTTGACTCCTGTTTGGAGATACAGTGTGTACAAGAGACACTACGAACAAAATAAAGTTCTAGTGTATTGTACCAGCATGATTGGAGGGCTTTGTCAATATTTGCCCAATATCCAGGTGAACTTTAACTGAGTTAGGCTGTGAAATAATGCCACATATTGGATTTTAAAGTGCAATTGAGAGCTCCGTGGTGGTAGCTTTTAAAGCATTACCAGCTGTTAAGCTAAGCAGGTTTTCTTTCTTTTTTTCCTTCCCTACTTTATTTTCTAATCTCGAGGCAAATTGATTGTGAATTACACATTATACATCCACAGGGTCTATTGATACATAAAAACAGCAACGTGCCGTATCCTCAGCAGGGAGAGCTAATCTGTATACTTGTTCCATACTAATGAAAGGAAAATGCATTACTCAAAACCGATGATATTGTAGCTTCCAATCTATGCTGATCCCCTTCTGATGTTTCATTCAATTTAATAAGCACCCACTGTCCCGTGTCCACATCCAGGCACGTGGCCAGTGTTATCAACAATATCCCTTGGGTCCAGCACTAACCCAGCTGTGTACATTATCTTGCCTATCTGGCCTGCTTTTCACTGCGGCAGGCAGCTACACGTACCCTAGATGCCGCTGCCAGTGGTGTGCGGTGTATACATACATTCAGTGTGCACTACTGAAGGTATGTCTGCACTGCACACCAACGATGGCACCATCTAGGATACGCATAGCTGCCCGCCGCCATGAGGAATGTGCATTGTAGACATGCCCTGAGCAGCCGGGAGTCGCTGCAGCCCTGGCTCTTTGCTGTGGGGCAGGGAGACTGGAAGCCCCGACAGCCCCAGCTCAAAGTAGGGCTCCTGGGCCTTCCAGGGTCCCAGCTCTGCGGCAACGCCCGAGGGAAGTGAGTGAGCAGGAAATAGACACGTTCCTGTGAAAAGTTTCCGTTCTGATGAATCTGCATTTTCCGGTTGAAAAACATTTTCTCGGAAAATTTCTGACCAGCTCTGTCCTCACTGCTAGAGCAAACGTTCTTCACCCCCAGAAGAACCCCAGCGCGGGTTGTGACAGGGCTGTGTGGGCTGGAAGGCAGAGAGGGGAGGGTTTTGTGCAGGAGGAGCAAGAAGGGGAGAAAATAAAGAGCAGAATGGCGAGAAAGTGGAAGAGCAGGGGGTGGGGGACAGAACAGAACAATCTCCATCAGCACCTCAGAAGAGGCAGCAGTGGGGCCTGTAGCCTGCTGGCACTTCAAGGCCAGGGATGCATGGGGTTATCAGGCCGAGTGCAGTGGGTGGGGCTGTGAGCTCCCTGAGACCGATGCCCACTGTCACGGGGCACTCTACTCCCCGCTGGAGCGCTTCCTTCTGGCTGCCTCGGGGCATCAGCTCTGCCAGTCTGACGCCCCTTCCTGCTGTTGCTCACTCCGTCTCCCTCTCAGTCTCACACTCTCGGGACTCAACTGCTTCCACTTTGTGGCTCGGCCCTCTGGCCGGGTCACTGTAGATTTCCCCTTCCAGGGGTGCATGTATCAAAGTCTCTCGGGACCCACTGTCCCAGGCAGTCTTCCCGTCCATTCCCCCTTAGCAGTGCCATATCCCCAGCAGCTGGTAGGGGAACCCAGGCCCCTCTCCCCACACTGGGTCCCAGCCCAGGGACCTTACAACAAGCCATCAAGGTCTGCACAATCCTGAACCTTACTGCTGTGACCCTGAGCTACTTCTTACCTTGCTGCCTCTCACCCAGAGAGCAACTGCAGCCTTTCTACTGTCAGCTGCTAAGCTTTATACAGGCCCCTCCTGTTCCTGTCCAGCTGAGCTTCATCTCTAATTGGTCCTCCTTGCTCCCTGGCACCGCCTCCAGGTGCAGCCTGGCAGAGAATTCCCCCCGGCCACCCACCCCTTCAGGCCTTGTGCGGGGTGGACACCCCGTCACAGCTTCTGATCCCACCTGAGCTGTGCAGGGCTGCTCTCTGGAGTTTTAATTGGAATTGGTATTCTTCACTTCCTGTCCCAAATGCTGCTGTGCAATGTCCCACTGGAAAAAAGTCACCCTCCCCTGGACGTCGTCTCCCGGCCCTGGGAGATGCTGCAAGTCGTTATTATGCCATAAAAGCTCTGGTACAATCACATCTAATCATAGGGGCACGTGGCACAGGCTGGTTGATCCTGTCGCAGCGCCCTCTCCCCGTCTAACTTTGCCTCATTCTCCTCTCTTCGCCCCTCCCTGCCCAGCAACCAAGGGAGGGTCCCCCAGAGGGGGTCCAGAAGCCAAGAGGTTTTTCAGGTAGAAGAGGGAGAGAGGCGGCTGGGTCACTGCATTATTCAACGGACGGGAGGGAAAGAGGGAGCAAACGCAGCAGGCTCCACTCCGTCCTCCCCCCCCCCCCCCCCCCCCCCCCCCCCCCCCCCCCCCCCCCCCCCCCCCCCNCCCAGCCGCTTTCCCCCTCCTGCCCCCGGACCTGGGCCCCACTTCTGCCCCTCCCAGGGCCTGGGGAGCAAGGGGCAGGGCCCAGAGCAGCCATAGCAACAGATCCCCGCAGAGCGGCAGGGCTGGGCCTGCATTAGCTGCCCTGGCGTAGGAGAAAGAATACAGCAGTTGTACTGGCGGGGCGAGGGAGATGCCTGAATTAATCGCACTGGGGCAGCTGGCAGATGACCCCACACACAATCTGAGCCAGCTCCAATGTGCTGGCCTGTTGGGATCAAGGAGACGCGGAGTCAAGAGGTTTGTCAAGCAGGCGTCCCGAGCTCTCTTGAGCTCGGCTTTTATTAGTAATCACATCAGAAGGCATGAGATCATAGTTACTTGTAACATATTGATTGGTTAACCCATAGCTATATTCCCTAGTGCAATATATTAATGATTGGTGAGGGGACTACGTGAGCTATTGGAGGGGCTACGTGCGCTATTGCCTAGTCTGTGCTTAATCAATAACCTGAGCATTGCTTTACCTAAAGATAAGCCAGGAGTAAATGTAATAAACACGAGTGTGGTTTGCCAACACAGCATGTCCACTACATCTCCCCCTTTTTGTTTTTAAGCAATTTGCAGGCATAATGAATGCTCTGGTTAGTATTAAGTCGTTGCCAGGGGCAGCCTTGGACAAATAGGCTAACAAGTGAAGGAATACACTGTAATATGCAGCAACAAATTATTAATCCTGCAACTATAACAATAACATATGCAAACATTTGCTTTAGCCAGGATAGGTCTGGCAGCCATCCAGTAAGCCAGTCCCAAAATTCTGGAAAACCAACATCCATAGTAACTTCTTTTGTTAAATTATGTAGTTTTACAATTTGGTTGTCCACTGCTTCCTTGTTCATCAGATAAGTGTATGTTGAAGTCAGGGATGGGGTTGCTCAGTCCCTGATGCCACGCCATCCTTGTGTGGTCGAACGTATCGTGCAGGCACCCAGAGCGGGCCGCTTGGTGTTGAGACAGCTGCGTAACCGCGCCCCCAGGTGATTAGTGGCACAGGTTCGCTCCACTCCGGGCCAGGTAGCTGACGATAGGTTACCTTTGGAGCAGGAAGAACTTCGGTCGTCTGATAATGCCGTTGTGCCCTGGTGAAAAATTGAGAATTGAAAGGTAATAGATTTAAATGATTGAGTGTAAACAGTACTTGAGCCAGCCATTCTTCCTTTTCTGTCAGGCTGCCGGGGACAATTCCCCCTTTTTGTTTTTGCCGCTGGAGAGCAGTTTTTAATGTGCGATTAGCTCGTTCCACAATGGCTTGTCCTTGGGAATTGTATGGGATGCCAAAGGTATGCGTGAGTCCCCAGCGTGTGCAGAACGCTGCCATTGCTGAAGAGCAATAGGCTGGGCCGTTGTCAGTTTTTAAAGCTGATGGCTTTCCCATCACTGCAAAGGAACGAATGAGGTGATTACAGACGTGTTTCGCCTTTTCCCCTTTTTGGGGCGTAGCCCATATATATCCAGAATAAGTGTCTATGACTACATGCAAATAGGACCAGGGAGCTAATGGTGGGAACCGAGTGACGTCCATTTGCCACAATTGGTTTGCACCTAGCCCCCGAGGATTTACCCCGATGGCGGGTCCTGCGAGGTTTCCAGTACACTCAGGGCACTGCTGAATGACCGCTTTTGCATCAGATAGTGGTATGGAAAATTGCTTGGCCAATGCCCTAGCATTTTGGTGATGTAAGGAGTGACTTTCCATAGGAGAGCAGGGGAAAGCCTTTAAGGCGTTATCAGCATAGGCATTGCCTTGCGAGATTTCTCCGGGGAAAGGCTGATGACTTCTAATATGTGCGATAAAAAATAGATGTCGTCGGTGACGTAATATCAGTTGTAGGGAAAGAAATAAACCCAGCAAATTATTATCCAAAGATGCAGTAACACAACTAGAAGCAATATTACTGACAACATTTGAGGCATACAAACTGTCTGTTATGAGGTTAACCGGTTGATCAGAAAATGTGTTAAAGGCAAGAATTAACGCAGCTAGCTCCGCACGCTGAGGAGAGCGTTGCGGTAAGGTAAACTGGGATTTCCACTGGTCATTTTCCTTCCAAGCGACCACCCCTCTGGAGGGGCCACCATCGGTGAAAATGGTAAGAGCTTCTTTTATGGGAACGGGAGATACCAAGTAGAATACTTTCAGTGGAATATGCTGAGCAACTTGGAGACGAGGATCCTTGGGAGTATGGTAAGTTACGCTCCCAACATAATTGGCTAGTGCTATTTGCACCTCCTCCGAGTGCATGCATGCAACTTCCCAGGTGGCGATGGGGATGGGTATAATAATGTTGACTAAATCCATGGCAAACAAGTTTAAAGCTCGATTGCGTCCTTTAGTGATTAACTGAGCAATCATTCCAGACAATGGGACGAGTGTGTTTTTGTGTGTGTGTGGTAAATACATCCACTCGAGGATAAGTTCTCTCTCATTTGTATGTTGAAATAACGCCCCCATAAATTGCTTAGTGTCCCCAAGAATGATTAAGGATGGGGGCACGTCAGGTACTGCTCTATCTACCCACCTTTCTGCCATGGCTTTGTTGACCTTATGCACTACCTCCTGTTGTTCGTTTGTTAGTGATATTATGTCTCCCGGTTGCTTTCCTAATTTTAGGGCATTAAACAGTGGAGTTAGCATAGATGTGGGAATCTTGTAATATGGTCTTATCCAATTTATGGATCCCAGAATTTGCTGTAGTACTACATATGTTAATTTTTTTGGCAAGGTAAGTTGTGGAAGTATGGGCATGGAGTATGCTGCAAGCATTTTATGACCTAAATATTGAAAAGGTTCGGCTTCCTGTATTTTTTCCGGGGCTACTACCAGACCCGATTGACTTAAGATATTCGTTAACTCACTTTTCCATGTGGTGGGTAGGGGCCTACCGGCTATTAAGATATCATCCATATAATGGTATACAAGTAGCTTTTTGAACTTGTTTCTGAAAGGTTGAAGAGCAGTGTTTACAAAATACTGACACATGGTAGGGCTATTTAACATGCCCTGGGGTAACACTTTCCAATGATAACGTGTTGTGGGTTGGGCGTTGTTCAGGACCGGCACTGTGAATGCAAAATATTTTTTATCCTTTTCCTGTAACGGTATTGTAAAGAAACAATCCTTTAAATCAATTATTGCTACCTGGTAGTCATAAGGGATTAAATTTGGATTGGGGAGGCCACACTGCAGGGGGCCCATTGGTTCTAGTATTTTATTAATTTCCCGCAAATCGTGAAGGAGCCTCCATTTTCCTGATTTTTTCTTAATTACAAAAACAGGAGTATTGTACGGGCTTGTAGTATACTCAATGTGTTCATCTTTTAATTGTTGCTCAACTAATTGCTGCAGAGCTTCTAATTTTTCTTTAGGTAATGGCCATTGTTCTACCCAGACTGGTTTATCAGTTTTCCACTGTAACGGAAGAGCCTGAGGCTTACTCATCTTCCAAAACCAGTTTTGCCCCTATCTGTTCTAACAAATCTCTTCCCCAAATGTTAAACTGTAAAGGCAATATGCAGGGTTGAATATATGCTATTATGGGGCCTTGCTCCTGGGATTTTACCGGTAACCATTGAGAGCTCTTTTTAGATGCTTGGCTTCCTCCTACCCCGAATACCGCAGGGGCTATCTCAGAAGGCCATTGAGGTTCCCAATCCTTTTCAGCTATGACAGAAACATCTGCCCCGGTGTCTAACAAAGCGGTCAGGCACTTACCTTGGAGTATATACTTACGTTGAGGTTTGTGCAGGGATATTCGGTGTACCAACGCCGCCACCTGTGGGTGAAAGGAAGAGTCGCTGTCGCCTTCAGTACGGGTGGATCCAAAACCTCCTGTACGTGTTACCTGTGATTTTTCTCCAGGGAGCTCATATGGCAGCAGTATCATTTGTGCCCAGGAGTCCCCTCGTCTTAAAGTAAAAGGCAGGTGACTCCAATACTGAACATATATTTTTCCCTGATAATCAGCATCAATCACTCCTGGAACTACCATAATTCCTTGTTTACTTGCTGATGACCGAGGGAGTATAATGCCCACCGTCCCTTCAGGAAGGGGCCCTTTTAGTTGAGTAGGCATTAAAAGAACTTCCCCCGGTAAGAATGAGGATTTTTCTTCTTGATTATACAAGTCTATCCCAGCACTGCCGGTCGTTGCCGGTTGCGCCCTAGTCAATTCTTCCGCCCCCGTTGTTTTTCCGGGGCCCGGGGAGGGCCCGATCACTAGTTTCCCTGCCCTAGTCCTGATCGACATTGATTTGCCCAATGATACCCTTTGTTGCATTTAGGACATTTTCTGGAGGGCCTACCCCCTTCCTGGGGTTGTCCCTTATGTGCTCCCCCTCCGGGTGCCCTACACTGGCTTTTAAAGTGTCCCGGCTTTTTGCAATTAAAACAATTTCCTGCTGGTTTATTACCTTGTCTTATAGCCCCCGCCAGAAGAGCCATAGCATGGGTTTGACTACCGACATCCGCGCAAGCCTGAATCATGTCCGCTAAAGTGTACGAGGGGCGATGTATTATAGATTGCAGTACCCTCTTGCAATCAGCATTAGCCTGCTCATAGGCCAGTCGCCGTAAAAGCTCTGTCTGTGCCTCCTCGTTATCGATCTGCCGCTGTACTGCTTCCTTGAGCCTATCTATGAACTGCGGATACGGCTCTGTAGGCTGCTGCCGGGTGGCTGTGAAAGACCTAGTCGGTTTCCCACTTACGGGAACCCTTCTGAAAGCTCTCATAACACTAAGTTTAGTACGCATATATGTGTCTGGGTCTAACTCCAACTGTCTCTCTATAGTGCTAAATTGGCCGGCTCCATAAATCTGGTCGGGCACGGCAGCTGGGGTTGCGTATCCTACAGCAGCTAACCTGAACTCACTGTCCCACACCATATACTGGGCGGGGGTCAGCACCATACGAAATAAGTCTTTCCAATCTTGTGGAGCCATTGCGTAGCTATTTCCAATTCCTTCTAGGATGCCTGCCACGAAATTAGACCTGATGCCTGTCTCCATGATAGCTTTTCTCACCTCCCTCAGCACTGTATACGGTAGCGCCATCCACTGTCTGGTGGCATTGCCCTGTGCATCGACTCCTGCCGTTATAGGCATTAGCATGGGCAACTCCCCCTCCCACTGATGTTCTTCCTCCAGACTCAATTCCCCCGTCTCACGCGCCAACGCAACCGCCGCCCGGACGCAGCCCCCACGATTCCCCCGAAAACAAGGCTGATCAGTTCCTTTATCAACGGGGGGATCCGAGGGCCGCTGCCCCGTATCCGACACCGCAGGCGCTGGTGGTAGCACCCGCGGGTACGGAGGCGGTGTCGTCAGCGCGAGAAGCGGGGCGGCAGTGAGAGACGCCTGTAGCCCCAGTTTTCCCACTGCCTCAGTACAGCGCTGCCACATGAGCAGGTGCTGTACTGCTGCTCTCGGTTTCTCAAAGAGCTGTGTTCCTATTTTTTGCCAATCTTCTTGCTGCAGGGACCCCTCTTCGGGATACCAAGGGCATTGACATTCTATTTCCTTAACAAAATCCTCTACATGCCGCAGCGTAACCGCTGGGCAACCGCTCCCCTCAATGAGCTTAAATAATTCCTTAGCATGAGCCTTTTGTGGCACTGATAAATCGCCCCCCATACTCACGAGTGGCTGTTTCCAGCGGGTGCACCTAGACTATTCCAGTCGGATGAGCAGGGGTCCTCGGGATCCGGTGAATCACGTCGGGGTCACCAGATGTTGGGATCAAGGAGACGCGGAGTCAAGAGGTTTGTCAAGCAGGCGTCCCGAGCTCTCTTGAGCTCGGCTTTTATTAGTAATCACATCAGAAGGCATGAGATCATAGTTACTTGTAACATATTGATTGGTTAACCCATAGCTATATTCCCTAGTGCAATATATTAATGATTGGTGAGGGGACTACGTGCGCTATTGCCTAGTCTGTGCTTAATCAATAACCTGAGCATTGCTTTACCTAAAGATAAGCCAGGAGTAAATGTAATAAACACGAGTGTGGTTTGCCAACACAGCATGTCCACTACACTGGCCAGCACGTGGGAAGGGGCAGAGTCCTGGCCCGCTCAGTTCCTGCCTGCCCCCACCCACTTGCAGCCAGCCTCACAGCAGCTGCTCCCCTCCCCATCTGTACAGGCTCCTCATACCCCTCTGCCTGGCTGCGCAGCCACGAGCTAGCAATTAGAGAACACGCTCGCCAGCGAACCTGGTGTGAGCTCAGATTGCTAGCCGGCACTGAAACCCCTGCCAGAAGGTCTAGATTCAAGCTAGTACGTGTTCGCCTACCCATGTTACAGTCCCACCTTCGCTTTCAGTGTAGCCGTGTCCTGAGTGACCTTCCTTTGGAACCTGCTCTCTGCATTTGTAGAGCATCTCAGGCTGATGAAAAATACATTTTTTTAAAAGAAAACCTTTATTTCAAAAGACATCTGTAAGTGAGTTTATAGCTACTGCACCTCCCCAGGGTTGTGGGAGGCTTAATTCGGTGTCTGCAAAACACTGGAAGATATTTGAAAGGTAGGTGCTGCAGACGTGCTCAGTATTATTTTGAGAACCTGACATGCTAGAGCTGCCCTACAATAACAAACCTGTGTACACCTGTGTGCATAGACGCCAACTTCTAGTTTGCCCTGGGGGTGCTCCACTCCCACTCTTCCCTGAGGCCTCACCTCCTCCTGCCCCAGCTCCACCCCCTCCCTGAGGCTCCCACCCACCCGCCATTCTCCCCCCTCCCCCCTAAGCCCCTCCCTTAGCCACCAAACAGCTGTTTGGTGGTGGCCGCCTATCAGCTGTTTGGCAGCATGGCCAAACAGCTGTTTGGCGGCGCTCCTGATTAGCCGCCGAACAGCTGTGGCTGGTGGGTGCTGAGCACCCACTATTTTTTTTCCATGGCTGCTCTAGCCCCGGAGCACCCACGGAGTCGGCACCTATGCCTGTGCGACGGAAGACATGGATTTCATTTCCATGGAATTATTACCAACAACAGTAAGAGCAAAAAATAACAGAAACATTTTGAAAAACACCTGAAGGGTGCCCTGGAATAGGCAGTTAAACGTTGGAGGCTGAATTCCTTCTAGTGAGTAGTAGGTGAAGCTGCCATATTAATCACATATCACCTAAATGCCTGTTCTCCATCAGTTAACAGCAGTCCTCTGCCAGAGAAGCAGAGCCCAGACAGTACCTGCCAGGGCAGTGCTCATGTGTAATCTTCAGACCCCTTTAGAGGAACGGCTTCCAACCTTTGCTCTGGTGAATGGAGATTATTCTGCATCAGGTACCTCATGGCATGGCAACAAGTGGCCTTTTATCAACTCGAGACTCCTGGGGTGAATCTGCCCGAGTGTTCACCAGTTTATGGTGGTGTGAGGCCATCTCTCCAAATTACTGTCAAGCAGAAGCTCAGTTCCGATGCACAGCTGCTGTTTTTATCTCAGCTCCTCTCTTATCCCTGAGTTACCTACAAGCAGTGTCTGTGCAGTCATTCTCTGGGCCACTTGCTTCTTCTCTTCAACCAGTAATAGTCAAGCTAGGGCAGCCGGCTCTTCTGTAGTCACATGACTTCCTACCAGCAGATACCCTGGGAAAATGGTAATTTAAAACAGACGCACACATAGAGAGAGGTTTCAGAGGGGTAGCCGTGTTAGTCTGTATCAGCAAAAACAACGAGGAGTCCTTATGGCACCTTAGAGACTAACAAATTTATTTGGGCATAAGCTTTCATGGGCTATAACTCACTTCATCAGATGCATGGAGTGGAAAATACAGTAGGCATAGAGAGGGATGCCATGGAATGCTAAACTGTATTATACTGTTCAGCCACTAAGTGGCACCATGTGTAACATACCTTACTTAAGCTCACAACAGCCATTCCTGGCTACAATAATCCACCAGGAAACTGGAGATATCCAGGTATCAGCTTTAACATATCTATGACTTTGCTGAAGACAACCACAGAGATGACTATGGAAGGTTTCTGGCTATGTTTGATGCACACTTTGTATCTCAGAAATGTGGTTTATGAAAGAGCATGTTTTCATCAGTGAATTCAAGAAGCAGGAGAAAATGTTGAATCTTTTATATGAGCGCTGCATGCATTGGCTGAAAACTGACTTGAGAAATGCAAAACATGAAAATCTGAGAGAGAGCCTGGTTATTGGGTTAACAGACAAGAACCACTCACAGCAACTACAATTAAAGACCAGATTTAAACCTACTCACAGCTGTACAGATAGCAAAACAGTCTGAATTAGTCAAACAGCAGATACTTTTGGTTAGGAACCCCGGGGAGTGTGTAGTCATGTGACCTCATGTGTTTTCCAGCACAGCCTTTAGTAATTAAAAAGAATTATTTATATCTCTATTCATTTACTATTTGTACTGACTGTATATTTCTCTTTAATCAGACCCTTACATAACATTTATAGTTACTATTTTTAATTCGTTTGCTTGTGTGAGTTGGAATTATTTGTGACTTCAAATGTGGTAGCCATGGCCTTAGTGTGGTTAACCCCTCACCTCACTGGAGGCACTGCCCCCCCTTTGTGTCGCTCCCATGAGTGCAGCGTACTGGTAAGAAATAAATTCTACTTGGACCACTTCCTACAAGACCTTTCTCAATGACAAAACCACTGAATGAACTATTAAAATCCCACACATCATCGCTCTGGGGATCAAAGCAAGAAATTGCCTTCCAAAAGGTCAAAGAAATTATCTCAAGAGCTCTAGGTTTCAAATAGTAACCTGTGAACAAAGCCACAATGCTCATGTGGATGCAAGCAGCTCTGGCGTAGGTGGTGTATTGTTGCAACAACATGGCTGGGCGTGGAAGCCAGTTGCATTTTGCTCTCGCACACTTCCAGAAGCAGAAAAACCATATGCACAGATTGGCAAGGAGTGCCTGGCAAGCGTATGGGCAGGTGAGAACTTGTACAATTATCTGTGAGGATCAGATCTGATAACAGACGATAAATCGCTTGTAACCCTCCTCAAGGGAAGAGACCTGGATCAAGCAATGTCAACGTCTATTGCTAAGGTGAATGCCATTTAAGACAATTGCTAATTATGTTCCTGGGAAAGCTCTGGGAGTAGCAGACACTTTGTCATGGAGCCGAGCATCACACTCAACTACCCATCAGCTTGAAGATGACATAAAGGTGTATGTGGTTGCTGTGGGTGGATACAGATCAGTGTCACAAAAGAGACTACTCCAGCTACAAAAAGCAACGTTAACAGACATGCAACTCCAAGAAATTCTAAGTTACATTAGAGCTGGCTGGCCCAAGTATCTAAAAGACAGTAAAGGAAGTGACAAGAGACTACTTTGTGGTACGTGGCCAATTAAGCAAGTCAAATGGACTAATGATAAAAGACAATTGCATTGTAATTCAGAACAAAATGAGAGCAGAAATCCTAACCCTCATCTATGAAGGTCATCAAGGACTAACTAAATGCTGTGAACAGGCCAACCAGTCAGTGTGGTGGCCGGGCATCAGCAAAAACATAAAGAATAAATTATGCGCATGTGAACATTGCAGAACTAACAGACCAACACAACACAAAGAACCTGTAATAATACCTCTACCAGAGAGATCTTAGAAGAGACTGGCTGCAGATTCATGCAAATTCAGAGAACATCATTACTTGGTTATAGTGGTCTGTTTTTCCAAGTATCTAGAAATAATGTATTTGAAAGACATAACATGTTGCAGTGTTATGGAGAATCTGAAATGCACTTTTGCTCACTTCACTGTTCCACAACAACTAGTGTCATGGACAACAGACCGAAATTCACTGCAGTGGAATTTAAGTCATTCCAAACAAAATATGAATTTCATCATGTTACTAGCAGCCACAAACGAATGGAGAGGCTGAGAGAGCTGGATAGCTAGCCACGAAAATCCTGCAGCAGGAAAATCTGTTCCTTGCTCTTCTGAGTTACAGATCAATACCGATACCTACTGGAGATAGTCCAGCACAACTCCTGGTGGGAAGACAACTCAGAACTAGTGTTCCAAATTTGGAAAAGAACCTATGCCCAAAGTAGCCAGATATGAAGAGAGTAGCCAATATGGATAAAAAGGCAAAAAGAGCTTAGGAACACAATGGGTGTCACTCAGCAAGAGAACTGCCGGGTCTGGAACCTGGTGACCGTGTTTGTGTCAAACTGGATTGAGAAAAAGGATGGACAACTCCATCTGTGGTAAAGAAAAATAACTCATTGCCCAGATCATATGTCAATGAGACCAACAGTGGAGAGTTTAACAGAAACCATCAAATTCTACAATTTATTCCTCAGAGAGAACAATCAACAGAATAAACTCTCCAGGTGGCAGATGCAAAACAAAAAGAAGAAGACTCAAAGATTCCAAACCGACCACAGCCAGTTATTGCAATTAATGGACAGTCAGATGACCAAGTTGTTATGTGCTTGGGTCGCGTAAAAAGAAAACCAGTATGATTCAGAGACACTTAGCAGACTGATTCATACTGAACTTTAAAGATAGTGTGATAGTGTGAATATTGCTAATGTTAGGAAAGTAAAACTTAAAGGGGGAGATGTAATAACTGCTAACCCGTAGGTGGCGCCATGTGTAACATCAGATGTCAAGAATTATAACATTCAAAAGCCAGTTGAAGAACACTTCAATCTCCCTGGCCACTCGATTACAGACCTAAAAGTCGCAATATTACAACAACAAAACTTCAAAAACAAACTCCAACGAGAGACTTCTGAATTGGAATTAATTTGCAAATTGGACACCATTAAATTAGGTTTGAATAAAGACTGGGAGTGGATGGGCCATTACACAAAGTAAACTATTTCCCCATGCTTATCTCTCCCCCCCCCCTCCTTCCTCATATCTCCTTGTCAATCGCCAGAAATGGGCCATTTTCATTACCACTACAAACAGTTTTTTTTCTCTCCTGCTGATAACAGCTCACCTTAACTGATCACTCTCCTTATAGTGTGTATGGTAACACCCATTGTTTCATGTCCTCTGTGTGTATATATATATATATATATATATNTGCTACTCTAATACCTTACTTAAACTCACAACAGCCATTCCTGGCAGAGCATTAAAGGATCTTATAGTGAACACATCTGCTGTATCTCTCTGAGAAGGAAGCTCTGTAGCCAGTCCATGTCTGGTACAGAAACCTAACCTGCTAGTAGCAGCGCTGCAACCTACCAGGCTGCCCAGAAGAGGCTGCCTTCCAGATTCCCTTGCACCTACAGAGGTGAAGCTGCTTCATCTGCCCTTATGGAAAGCAAGCCCCCGAATGCACTGGCCTCCCGCTGACATGCACGGCAGGACCAGGACCAGATTGTTGGAAACAGAGGCCAGCAGAGTACCGAGCCCCAAACCATGCTGTACTGTTGTGACAGAGCAGTTATAACAGGAGCAGAGGCTGGGCAGGCCTCCCATTGTGCCTCCAACTTGACCTAGAAGAGCCACCTCTAGAGGTGAGGGCATTGTTTAGTCTCCATGGCTCACTGGTTTCTCTGAGGAGACTGCCAGTGGCTACGGGGGCTGGGGGGGCTGTTTGTTTGAGCAGGGGACACCTGCTTGCAGTGAACTGAACAGACCCCACCAAGCTCCTTTCACATAAGGGTCATGGCAGGGTCATCGGCTGTTAACATTTAGCCACTACCAACCAAGACCACTGCTTTTCCCACTTGCACTGATGTAAACTGGGATTCACTCCCCGGAAGTCAGTGGAGTTATACTGGAGTAAAACCAGTGTCAGTGAGAAGCAAAGAAGGCTGCTGAGCCTGTGACTTGAGTAAAAGGTTGTGTCCCCGGTGCCATCCCCAGAGCTGTCTGGCCCCACCAGTATGTACACTGGAATAAATGAACGGTTCATTCACTGGGATTATTGAACTGTTTTTTCTCCCTGTTTTGTCTGATCCTTCACTTTACGCACACACACACACACACACAAAGTGAATACCCCATCCTCGCATCCGCTCTTTCTCTTTGCATTTGAGAGCGCATCGGCAGCCCCGATCTGGTTTTTATTGGCTCTCCTTTCCATCTCACTGGCTGGCTTCATACCCACGCGCCTTCTCCCCAGAGTCAGCCCAGCTGGGTGTTTTGGTACCCAACTTTACACTTGCAAAAGTGACCTGAGACACCTGATTTTCAGCACACAATGAGCACCTGCTTCCCTGTGGTGATCCCTCGAAAGTGTCCCATGTGGGTCACCCACAATCATTCCTCACACCCAAAACTTTGGCCCCGGTGTGTTACTGGCAGCACCACCAGCTCGCCTGTCCCTGCAGTCACCATTCCTCCCCTTCACTCCCAAACTGAACACAACTGTTGCTTTCGCAACTCGTTCAAATGTCATTCCTTTGAAATGCCAGACATTCTGTTTGCTGGTGACATTTCGGATGTGTCTGTCACAGCTGCTCTGTGCATGCCCTAAGGCTGTGTTTATTACTCACATATTTCCATAGCTAGGGGTTTCTCCCATAACTCGAGGATTCACACACCTGCTCCTCCTTTCAAAGCACAGTGCTGCAAATGCTACCTCCTCTCACAGGCTTTAGTGTCTTATCTCTAGATGAAAAAGGCCCTTGTTATTCTGGCTTGGGGAGAGGGGCTGTGAATATGACTTGCCTTAATGGGCTTGTTCTCAGCCATGCTCCTTTGGGTCTCACATGCTGGTATAAGGGACCCCTATTTTAGAGCACTCCATCTGAGGCTGCTACTCTGCTATCTTGCTATGCTCTGATTTTCACTCTGTGGACCCTTGTGTCTCTCTGGTCTCTTGGGCAGTGTATCAGATCTCTCTGCAGATAGCACCCAAGTCCCATGGCTCGGTAGGAGCCAGCTTGGTAGAAAACACAAGCCAAACAGTTCAACGGTGTCTGATGATTGAGTGGCTAATTTTTGGCTGCTGAGCTTAAGAGTCCAAAGCAGTACGAGTGGCAGGCAGACTAGCCGACTTGAATAAGTACTAGGATCCCAGATGGGATTGTACCTGGGGCAGCTTCTCTGTCCCAATGCCTGCACTGCCATGGCTATGCTGCTATTCTTAGCGGCTAGCTCAATTAAAGCTGGCACACGTATGTCTACCTGATCTGGAAATTACACCTCCAGCTCAAAGGGTACATGTGCCCTGGGAGACACAGCCAGAACCACTTGGGAATAATGCACATGTTTTCCAGGACGCAGACAGCATTTGTGTGCATGTCTCCAAAATCACGTTCATACAACGCCTGGCTAAACAGTGTCAGAGATTAACCCCGCTGGGGGGATCTATCTTCACAGGAAGCAGATTTATTCACTGGGACCCCAGAAACAGGAAACAGCTCGTGTGCTGAGAGCGCCCAGTGTAAGATGACAACAGGCTGTTTTACCAGAGCCCACTGGACACTGCCATCTCCTCTGGGACTTAGAGTTTCTTCACCACAATCACTAACACGGGGATCGGCAACCTTTGGCATGCAGCTCTGCGCAAGTCCCTTTTAGAGTGTGTCTGTGTGTCTCCGGGTGTCACTTGCATGTTTTATTTAGTCTCTATGCCCCTGCATCACACTTCTGAATGCAACTTACAACATCCTCTATTTTCCATCAAGGGAGAGTGTGCACCAGTGACTAACATCTCACATTTTGCATCCTGAAGAAACCTGGCATTAACAACCGTGCCAACACAGCAAAGCCATTAACTATCTTCACTGGTTTGTAGCAGGCCCCTGCACACCTTCTGGGCTCAGTTACACCTTCCGCTTCTCCATACCCCTTCTGCATTTCTATGGAATGTCCTCTTTTGCCCATTAGCACCTGGTACCTGACAGTATGTGTAAGGCCAACAGACCCTGGTCGTCAGTGGGCGGGATTGAACCAGGGACCTCTGGAGCTTAGTGCATGAGCCTCTACCGCATGAGCTAAAAGCCAACTGGCTGTTAGCTAAGGCTGTAGAGCAGACTCGTTTTATCTCTCTAGGTGGTCTCGGTGCCACCAGATGGGACACAACACCACCCCCAGGAGGAGTGTGGGTTACATATGCAGGTCCCATGCCACTCTCAGCAAGCGTAAGCCTTGCTTTTAAAATGGTTACAATGCCATGCAGATCGAAAGAGAGTGATCTGGCTGTCAACCCACCTCAGTTGAAATAAAGGCCATCAGACACACACTGAAATGTGGCAGTCACATTAACAAGCCAGCTCTTGCGTTTCTTTCTGCAGGTCTGACCATAGGTGCTGGAACGAGGTGTGCGGGGGCTGCCACAGCACCCCCTGGCTTGAAGTGGTTTCCATCATATCCAGGGTTTACAGGTTGGTTCCATGGCTCTCAGCACCCACCATATACAAATTGTTCCAGCGCCCCTGGGTCTGACATCTGCAGTGCACCTCTCACTTCCTGAATTATTGAGCATGTGGCTGTGCCCTTCTCCCTAACAGACTGAAGTGGCAAACCTGTGATTACACATTTACGTTGGTCACATGCAGGGATACCCCAAATTTTGCACTGGTAACTTGGCAGGAACCTAAGGGTCATCCCTGATTTACATAAAGGGAAGCAATTCGTAGCCATTTTTATCTATATTATAGCAGTGCAACACACAGAGCCTACAGGTCCCAGCATGCAATTCTTCACCTTGATCCAAGCAACATGGCCACTTGAATCAAGGCATATCATTGCATGCTGGGGCCTGTAGACTGTAGGCCACGCGGCTGTATTATTAAGCACGTCCATGGGTAGTACTGTAGAACCATTGCATCACATGGTATATGGGGCAGCATTTTGACCACCGTGGAGCACTCATCCTGCCTGCTAACTAGGGCAACAAAACAGCGTCAAATCCTCACACTATGACCATTATTGGCTTTTCACATTTGTGTTCATGAAGCCACAAGGAAGTGACTGCTTAGATAAAGGGGCTGACCCAAGAAACCCACCTGGCAGACTGGCCCAGCACTGCCACAAGAACAGAGTGTATAGAAGGAGATGAGAGGTGTCTAGAAGGAGCTCTGTTCTCACAAGCCACAACTGAAGGCCTTGGAAGAGTCCCCTTCACTCTCAGAGCCCCAGAGCAGAGGATGACTTAGACAAACCTCTTCTTTACAACCAGCTCGGATGATCAGCCAAAATAACTTCCAGTGGAAATAATTAGCTTCTAGACAGTACTCCGCGCCAACATCCTTCTCAAGTACTGCAGCACTGATTAGCTCATCATCACACTCAGAATTACCACCCGGCAGATGGCCACCGGTTATCACTTTTGTGCAAAATTATGACAATTATCCAAAACATTTTTGTAAATAATTAGCAAAATTGATGCAAAAGTCAAATCTAATTATCATATCAAACCTAGCGTTAATTAGGAAGAAATGACAGACGGCTACACCAAAACAAAACAAAAAAACCCTTTTCATAAACACCTCTTAGTTGTGCAGGAAAGGTGTCAGCATTTCCTGTTAGAAAACAGGCATCTGATTAGACAGCTTTAACATTTGCCCTGGGATTTGTGCCTGCTGAATAACATAATATGAACGGTAAGAATGTGACTGCTCCAAAGGTGGGAAATGGAAAGCAAAGGGTGTCGCACAGTAACAACAACTCAGTCATCTCGTGTTGCACACACTATTAGTAGCAGTGTGAAATAGCAGCAAGATGCTAGGCACTGTAAAAACAGATGGGGAGAGATAGTCTTTGCCCCAAGAGCTTTCAGTCTAAACAGACAAGGGATGGGAGAATAGAAGCACTAATAGCCCATTTTACAAGTGGGAAATTGAGGACGAGAGAGACTAAAGGCCAGATCCTCAAAGGTATATGGGCATCTAACTCCCGTTGATTTCAGTTGGAGTTAGGCACCTGAAAACCTTTGAGGAGCTGAGCCTAAGTGACTGGTGCAAGGTCAGACAGGGAGTCTGTGACAAAACCAGGACCTGAACCCTGAGTCCCTGTCCAGTGTCTTACCCACCCAACCAGGCTTCTCCCTTGCAACTCCTGTATTTGTCATGAGATACATGGAATGATACAGACCGTCATATACACGACCACATTGTGCCTTTTAAGCACTGGAGGAGAAGAGGGCAGCAAAGAGCTCGCTGCACCAGTGGGAACTCTGGAAGGGTTGTGTCTCAGGAAGGCTCACAGCACGTCTACATTACAGCGGCACCGTGCTGCAGCGGTAGCACCATAGTGTAGCCGCGGCGTACGTCAACGGAAGGTTTTTCTGTCAGTGCGGTTAATCCATCTCTCCAAGAGGTGATAGCGAGATTGACGGAAGTATCAAACTACGGCACTCAAGGTGCAACATTTTTCACAGCCCTGAGTGACATAGCCGGGTCGATCTCGTTTTTAAGTGTAGACCCGGCCCTAGCTCTCGGAGCTCCCCAGCACCCAGCTTGCCCACTACACAGATGCTTCGTTTGTAATGAAAGAGGTGCCCATGCTCAAGCACATTTTTTACTTTCATGAGTAATGCGGCAAGCCCAAAGGTGCCGGGGCTCAGCCCTGCCAAGCCCCAGCCCAAATTAAGCACTGCCAGTAGGCCATCGTTGACAGGGGTGCAGCCTGTGCTCCCTCACATAGCTGGCTGGCCAGCCATAGGGAAGGATTATAAATTCACCCTTCCCCAGACCCAGCCCCTTTGGGGTAAGAACATAGCTAGAGAACTCATTATGTTTGCAGGGAGCACTCCCTACACGCAGGAGAGCACAGAGATTTTAATATGTTCCTGCATTGAAATCGATCAACGTCTTATTGAGATATTAGCTACAATACGCACCTTGTGCCCTGCCCTGCATAGAGCTGAGTGCCTTCTGTATGATGCTGACCTCCCCGTGACTTTGCAGGTCTTGCTGCAGCTACTTTTGCAGCTCCCATCATTAGCAAAATTATTACTCCGCATGCATGAAACACAGTTGTTTAATGCTTATAACTCAAAATTATTTATTCCTTTTTTTCCCTGCAAAGACTGAAAGGCTTCAATGAGGACTAGCCAGCTTCACCATTTTAAATGTTCGTGTTTATCCACTGCTAAATTGTTTATGGGTGAAAAAAAAATCCTATTAAAAGTTACCTAAAATGGGGAAAATTTATTTGTCCCAATTTTTGCTTCTCTCCGAACATGGCTGATGGGATTTTTTACAAGATTTCCAAAGAAAGTTTCTCTCTGGGCTGAGGCTAAGCATGGGAAAGTCAGTGTGAGACCAGGACTGCTCAGAAAATGATGAGATGTGAAAACAAAGGGTTGTCTATCTTAACTATAGAAAGTACTGCCAGGTGCCTGCCATAATACATATATAATCACATAATCGTGTCATGAGATACATGTAATCACGAATGGAGACAGCCACCCCATAACTCGCTTATTTCCAAAACCCTGGTACTTAGCATGGGCCTGAGCCAGAAAATTCTGATTCAACCCGAATTTCCTCAGAGTTCCGGCACGTTGTTACAGCAACAGGTTTGAGTCACAACGTTCAGTCCAGGTCCGACTCAGAACCTTAATTCCCCCAAAGCTCATTACCCATCTTTGCTGTGCGTGGCACTTACGGATGCTGCTACTTTCTGCCTAGTCTGGCAACGTGATTATTTCCTTAGCAACTAATGTACTGAGATGGAGTAGAAGTAAAGGGAGGCTGGAAAAAGGACAAAGATTGAACAGAATAAACAGCATAAATAAAAAAAAATAAAATGGGACAATATAGGGTGTTGTAAAGCTTTTATTGCCACTTCTTTGGGAAGCCCAGCTCAGCATGCATGCAGCCATCCCAGCAAAGTGGTGTTAAAAACTTTATTGTATGACTCACCAGCAGATACTTGTCTCTTTCCTCTCGCTGTCTTCACCTCTCAGTCCCCCCATCTCTATCTCCCTCTCTCCTCTGTATTCATCCCTCTCTCCATCTTACCATTCATCTCCCTCTCCTACTCCTCTCTGGTGTGACCAGGTTTGGTTATCTCTGAACTTGGAGATAAATAAAAGTGAGGACATCCACAGGTACGCAACCCACCTGCCCTCAGATGCTCAGGTAACACCCACACTCATGGAAGGTTCCACTGCAGGCAGACACCCACAAGAAGCTGGCCAAGGTTTTGGATTGAGTTAGATTCCCCTCTTGATCAGGAGCGCCGCCAGCTTTTTCGGCGCCCTAGGCGGCGGAAGGTCCCGCCCCCGAAATGCCACCCCCGACAGCGGCGGCGGAAGGTCCCGCCCCCAAAATTCCGCTGACGACCGGGGTGCCGGCGCCCCCCAAATAGTAGCGCCTTAGGCGACCGCCTAGGTCGCCTAATGGGTTGCGCCGGCCCTGCTCTTGATCTGCGTGATGAAGTGACCTTGTAATCCATTGGTGAGTGTGTGTTAAAAGTTCCCCTTTCCACCTGATCCACAGAGGATATGATTTGTTACAGCCAGTGCTTCACGTGGTCTGAAAAAAGTAGGGGAGGGGGAGTGGATCTGTCATAATCTGGGAGCAGTAACTTTGCTAAAACAATGCTTACAGTGTGCCCCTCAGCCACCCGGCTCAATGTTTAAATTTTATTTTCACTGAGTCTCCCACTTTATCCGCTGGCCCAGCTATACAGCCCTGGCTTTTTAGTTCAAGCTGTAGCGGTGCATGGTCTTAGTTCTGGAGGCCCCACAGTTCCATCCCCAGTGCGTGGCTGTCACAGCCTCGCCAGGGCTTTCCCCAGTAGCCATTTCCGTTCGGCTCAGATTACGAGAAATGTAAACTCTTGTGGCCGCTTTGTAAAAAAGGCCATAAAAATAATACAAGAAAATGGGAAAGAGACCAATGGAACCCTATTAAAATGGGGGGTTCCTAAGAAGAATGAATGTAATTGATTTGGCCAACATTCATGGAGAGGAAAGGTTACTGGTGAGGAAGGATCTCGCTCTCTCCCCCAGCACCCCAGCCAGGTGGTTCAACCTTTGATGTGACCCTGGCCTCCCCGCTGAGTGAGCTGTTCCCACAGATAACACAACACAGCTCCAATCATAAATGCATTCCCAGCCTGCTGCAGCCGGCTTCAGACAGTTCTGGAAGGCAGGGCTCTGGTGTGACTGTTTGGTAACCCCAGAGGGGCTGGGCATTGCCTGCCAGCCACTCCCCGCTCACTGCCCTGCGCTGACGGGCTGGCACTGGAGTCATTTAACTTGTAACTAACAAGAAGGGCAGGGCAGGGAGGAGCGGGGCGTTTTTTTCATAGCAATGGAGTTCTCACTGCTAAGCCCTTTGGTCACTGATTTTCACTGCACTGGCATAAGGTCATTTATCTCCCAGCTTGGGCCATGTCCTTATTTAATGCTCATCAAGCAGCCTCCCGCTGAAATCAGTTGGAGTTTCTTCAAGACCTGCTGGCCAAACCCACATTCCAGTTGCTGGGGCAGCTGAGCTGTGCACTGTGGGGATCTCAGAACAAGCTGTGGGAGGAGGGATCGTCCCAGCCTACTGACTGGCAGGAGAGTCACGCCACAGTTGGTACTTCAGCCTCTGAGCTCCAGCAGTCCCCACTCCTAATTGCATCCTCCCTACCCAAGGGGAAATAATGACAGGTGGATCCACATAGTCACAGATCCAGGGGTCTCACTGTGGTGGAGGGAGTCTCTGCATAGCTCCATCATGCAGAGGACAGGGAACCATGACTTTGCTATGAATGGGCTTTTTTGAGAACTCACCTTATTGTTACAATCCTCAGCAATCCACAAACCTCAGCACCACAACACCCAGCACCTGCCCTGCCTCCTCCCAAGGCAGAATTGCCAGCCGTTTCCTGGACCAGAGAAGAGGCCAGATTTGGCCAGAAGGAGTGGCTTCAAGGAGAGATTAAGAGTGATGGAGTAAAACCTTCCCTGAAATATTCCATAGCCTCAAGGCCCCTCTGCAGATCCTTAGTTCATTCCTCTGCCCCTCACAGGCCCCATGCGAGAAGTATCTCCCTGATATGTCAAAGGCAGCAAGTTACCGGTCCTGTGTGTGAGGCTGTGTATCTTCTTTCACATGCCGGATTATGGAGGCAATCATGTTGCTCTGTGGGGCACATGGGTTACTTTGTGCTGGTCTCCCCCCACCCAAGCAAACTGGAGTAAACACAAGATAGCAGCAAAACTGATGGAAGGATCAGAGCGGCTCTGGGGGGCATATTTAGGGAGTCTAGAAAGCAGCAGTCCAGGGGGCTGTCTATAAATCCCTACAAGGGAGTAATATTTTTGGATTAATCAATGTCAGAAGGGACTGAGAGAAACAGCGGCTCCGTATCCATACCTGGGAGCAAAACCATCCCATGTCAAAGACAAAGAGCCCTAAACATCCTCGGACAAAAACATTGCAAAGACTAAATGAAGGTGAACGCTACCTAGCATGTTCATAGGCTGTGCCGCCCAGCCCAACCCATGCAAAATGCTGTTCGTGAGAATATCTAGCAACTCAAGCGTTTACTGAATTATTAAAACATCACAAAGGTTAAAAGCATTTAAATTCCCATTTCATTTTACATATATTTTAAGCTGTTCATTTATTTGTGCAATTACTACACACTGTAATATGCAGGTAAGAACTGTGATGGAATGTTTTCACCTTCTAATCTTTGAGCAGAGGGGAGTGGGACAGCTAACAATGTTAATAGTAATTAAAAAATTATTAGTAATAGTTTTACAAACATAGGAAAAATGTGTTTCTGGACATTAGGGCCAAAAATTTCAAACTAAAGTTAAGCATTTACGATAAAGTTTTCAAAAGTGTGTAAGACCCAGATGTAGCTAGGCACTTGCAGATAGAGCACTGGACTGGACTCAGGAAGCCTGGGTTCTATTCCCAACTCTCCCACTGGCCTACTGGGTGGCCTTGGGCAAGTCACTTCCCTATTCTGTGCCTCAGTTTCCCCATCTATAAAATGGGGATAATGCTCCTGACCTCCTGTTAAGTGCTTCGAGACCTATAGCTAACAAGTGTTATAAAAAAGCTGGATAGTATAATTAGTGAGATTGCCAAAGTGCTTAGGGAGCTGGGAACCCAACTCCCATTGGTTTCAATAGCAATTCCATCAACCTAGTTGTGCACGTGTCCCCACTTAAATTTGTCTCCCGCCAATCGATGTAAGCACCCCGTTACGGCATCATAGTAACACCAGCTCCCCAAGCGATGGTGAGCCAGGGTTGATGTACTGATGTTGACACAGAATGAGTGTAGACATGGCATTCTTTTTGTTGACTCTAACAGTCCTCCAGCAGCTGTCCCACAATGCCCGACACTGACCGCTTTGGTCACAGATAATGAACTCCACTGCTCAGGGTGACAGAGACCGGAAACACACACCCGCTTCCCTATACACACCTCTTTAAAACCTCACAAATTTTTGAAATGCCTTTTCCAGATTGCCTGGCTTGGTGAGCACACCTAGCAGCTCTCCATTGTTGAGTGCAACTGCCCAGCTGACCGTGCTGGCTACACGATCCAGATGCACTCTGGCTTGGAGTAGACAGGAGATATTGGATCTGCTGGGCCTGTGGGGAGAAGAAGCTGTGCAGGCACAGCTACAGACCAGCTTCAGAATGTTGACACTTGCAAGTAGGTTGCACGTGGGATGCAGGGGATGGGGTACGACAGGGACCACTAGCTGTGCCGCATGAAAGCGAAGAAACTGCAGCAGGCATATCAGAAGGCCATCAGTCAATCCAGTGCCAAGCCGCAGATCTCCTGCTTTCACAAAGAGCAGCATGCCATACTTAACAAAGACCCCCTCCACCACCCCACACACCACCGTGGATACCTCTGAGGAGACCGAGTCATAAACCCCTCGTGTGAACAGCAAGGAGGACAAGGAGGAGGATGGGAACATGTGAGTGGGGGGTCCAGCTAGGCCATGAGCCAGGACTGGTTTGAGTCTCCACTGCAGTCCTGGCAGCCAGCATGGGTGAGCTCGATGTAGGGGAAGGAACCTTGGGTAAGTGTGTAATTGTATTTCCCATTACAGTGATGTACTGATGGTGCCCCCAATTTAACAGGACACAGCTATCGACTTTTCAATAATTTACTTGTACTAGATGAGGTAGCGGTACAACGAAGAGAGGTAGCGCTGTGATCTGCTTTTCATTGCCCTGTATAGTTAGGCAAGGGGTGGTGTGCACAGTAGTTTGTTTATGTGCACAGGGATGTCCCTTGAGTCTTCCTGAGAGATCTCACTGAAATGTTCCTGGAGATACTCTGCAATCCTCTCCCAAAGGTTTCTAGGGTTGGCAGCCTTATTCCTTCCTCCGCAGTAGGTCACTTTCCCACGCCAGTCAGCAATAACTTCGGCAGGCACCATTGCAGTGCACATCTTTATTAGTTCACAGCACATGCTGCAGGGTGCCTAGAAGCCCCGAAAGCACCCACTTGCTTGTGTGACGCAACTCACAGGATCAGTGACAAACACAGTGCAATAATCATAAATTAAATAGGTGCACTGATAGTGTTACAGTCATACATGTACACCAAGCATCACATGAGTCCTAACAGGCCCCAAAAAGCAGGACCAGGTAGAGCACAGTACACCACAATGCATTACTGCGGCTCACTGTTAAACTGCTCTTTCAAAGCCAGCTTGAGCTGTATAGCTCTGCATTAAGCTCTTCTAATAGCCTTTATGTCTAGCTGTTCAAACTCAGCAGACAGCCGCTCCACCCTGGCAGCAATCCTTGCTTCACAGATATTATGCAGGACACAGCAGGCAGCTATAACCATTGGGATATTTTTCTCACTGAGATCCAATCTTATGAGTAAACAACACCAACATCCCTTCAATCTATCAAAAGCCCATTCAACTGTCATTCTGTACCTGCTGAGCCCATAGTTGAATCTTTCCTTGGTGCTCTTGAGGTAGCTGGTGTACAGCTTCCTGAGCCAGAGAAGCAAGGGGTAGGCTGAGTCTCCCAGGATCACTCTTGTCATTTCAACATTCCCAATGGCAATCTGCTGGTCGGGAAAGAAAGTCCCTGCTTGTAGCTTTCTGAACAGTTCTGTGTTCATAAAGATGCGGGCATCGTGCACCTTCCCTGACCAGCCAACACTGATGTTGATGAAGCATCCCGGTAATCCACCAACACTTGCATAACCATAGAAAAATATCCCTTCCTGTGGATGTATCTGTGGCAAGGTGGTCTAGTGCCAAAATAGGGTTATGTGTGCTGTCTATTGCTCCAACACTGTTCAGGAACCCCATTGCTGCAGATCCAACCACTATGTCCTGCTAATCCTACTGGGCACCTCTCTGCATCTTTAGAAACCTGAAAACCTTGCCAGGGTGGGGTAAAGGAGCTTTAAGTTATGTCTTTACTGCAACAGATAGGTGTGTTTTTACATCCAGATAACTAACTCGAGTCAGCCATCTCAATGCCAAATCCTTGTGGAGAAAAGGCAATGTAGTTTTTACCTCAATGTAGCGAGTGGAGTCTAACCCTAGGTGGGGGGTTATACAGTTAACCTCAACAAGCCACATGAAGATAAAAACTGCCTCTGCCTTTCCTCTACAAGGATTTGACACTGATTTAGCTTTCTTACCTTCCTGCAGTGAAAACGTAGCCTTTGTGTAAAGGAGAATCTGGCCCCATATAGAGCCATAGAGTTTAAGGCCAGAAGGGATCCCTAGATTATCCAGTCTGACCTCCTGTGTATCACAAGCCACCAACGGCACCCAGTGCCTGAGGCCCCTGCAGTGGCATGGAAATGATTACGTGATATATGCTATTCCTGGGAAGTGACCCACCCCCACACACTACAGAGGAAGGTGCAACCCCCCACCCCCACCCCCCACCCCCAGGTCACTACCAATCTGACCTGGGGGAAAATTCCTTCCCAACCCCACCTATGGAGATCAGTTAGACTCTGAGCATGTGAGCAAAAACCAGCCAACCAGGCACCTGAAAGAGAGAGAGAATGCTCAGTGCCACCTCAGAGCCCTGGCCCACCATCTCCAGCCATGGCCATCCCTGTTGCTTCAAAAGAACGAAAGAACGAAAGAAAGACATTGATGGGGGGTCATCCCTTCCTGACCCCTACTGGAGGCCACCTAATTAACTAATTAAGTTGGTTGCCTCCACAACTCTTATTGGGAGATTGCTCCAGAACCTCACCCTTCTGCTGGTGAGGTTACATTGCAAATTAAGGTGTAATTGTAGCGTGGGCTGGCTCTAATCTAGGTAGCAGGGGTAACAATAGTTGTGAAGACGTGGCAGCACAGGCTTCAGCATGGGCTAGCAACCTGATTATGTACCCAGGTTCCCCAGCAGGCTTGTACCAGGGAGGCTGACCCACACTGCAGTCGCCGTCTTCACTGCTATCATTACCCATGCTAGCTAGATTAAAGCTGGCACAGGTCTGCCTATCCACACTACAATCACACCTTCAGCTGCAGTGTAGATATACCCGTCATCTCTTTTGCTCCCATACATGTAAACTACCTGACTCTGCCCACCTCTAATGGAAACATCTTCCTCCTTTCCACCACTGTGAAATACATCCTTAATGCTCACATGTGCAACTCCAATTAGCTATTGAGATTGTATCTATTCAATGGCATTTTGTTTCCTGGATGCATGTTACCTGTACCTTCGCCCCCTCACACAGCATCTCTGCAAGCTCCACGCTATGGCCAGTTAGTGTGCCAACATTCCAACTCGCCAGTCTGAGCTTACTTTTCTGGGTAGCACCTTTAACTGCATGCGTCCAAAGTCGTACCATAGTGCTCACCTACTTCGCACAACACTTGGACGGGGGAACTGTACGTGATTTATAGCTTACCCCTCATTTTCTTGATTCATTTCAGGATGCAGAGTGTCCGTTTGTTGCAAATTTTTATGGCTGTTTGCCAACCTGACATCAACCCACCTTTTTCAACCAGGCTTGGGACCAGGTATTGTGGATTTAGAGGACAAAATTAGAGCAAGAATCATAAACGCCTGGCTCAAATGGAAAGAGACAAGTTGTGTAGTATGTGACAGGAAGATACCAATAAGGTTAAAAGGAAAAGTCTTGAAAATGGTGGTCCGTCCAGTTTTAATGGATGACACTGAGTGTTGGGCAGCAAAGAAGAAACATGAGCAAATGATCCTTTCACAGAAAGCGGAACATTGAGACGGATGAGTGGTGCAAAAAAGAACGACCACACGAGGAAGGTGTATGTCAGAGACATGCACAAAGTAACACCCATCATCGAAAAAATAAGGGAGTACAGGCGCAGACGGTTTGGTCATGTACAGGCCTGTCCACTGCATGGGTAAGAGAGTCCAACAGATGTGACTGAAGGAAAAAGACAGCGAGGCCAACCCAAGAAGAAGTGGTGGAATGTCACAAAGGAAGACATGGGAACATGTGGTGGATAGAGGACAGGGCGTTGAGTTTTGGAGGGAGAGGACTTGTAGAGCAGAAGTTGATGGGATTAATGCAAGGAGGAAGATGATCTAGCCCAGGGGTCTCAAACACGCGGCCCGCGGGCCGCATGCGGCCCGCAGGGTTATTGCATGCGGCCCGCGAGCTCCTCACGGCCCCCCCGCCCTCCCCCAACGTTTACCTACAGCGGCTGCCTGCCCTGCCCCTGCGCCGGGAATCGGCTGGAACCTAGGGAAGGAGGGGCGCAGGGGTGTGTGTGGCTGTTGCTTCAGGCACCGCCCCCAGCAGCTCCCATTGGCCGGGAATGGGGAACTGTGGCCAATGGGAGCTGCTGGGGGCGGTGCCTGAAGCAACAGCCACACACACCCCTGCGCCCCTCCTTCCCTAGGTTCCAGCCGATTCCCGGCGCAGGGGCAGGGCAGGCAGCCGCTGTAGGTAAACGTTGGGGGAGGGCGGGGGGGCCGTGAGGAGCTCGCGGGCCGCATGCAATAACCCTGCGGGCCGCATGCGGCCCGCGGGCCGCGTGTTTGAGACCCCTGGGCTAGATCATCTTCCTCCTTGCATTAATCCCATCAACTTCTGCTCTACAAGTCCTCTCCCTCCAAAACTCAACGCCCTGTCCTCTATCCACCACATGTTCCCATGTCTTCCTTTGTGACATTCCACCACTTCTTCTTGGGTTGGCCTCGCTGTCTTTTTCCTTCAGTCACATCTGTNTCTCCGCTCGTTTTCTGTGAGCAGACACAAGCAGATTGCTCCTTTTCCATACGGAACTTACAACTCAGCCAAATCAACTGCAATTCTCACCCAGCCACCAAGAGGCAGAGCTGCAGCCCATGCACGTTCTACCACATTTCTACCACTGCCTGCTGGAGCACTGCACCTCAAGAAAAGGCTGGGTTTTTCCTCTCCTAATAGCCACTTTTTTGTTTGCTTGCTCCCCGGCCCCTTCTCAACAATGGCTGAGCTGGTTTTGCTCACACTTAAAACAAAAAATCCACTCCCAGGCTAAGAGGAAACAGGTCAAATCCAGCCCCACAAGGATAAGCCTGTGGAAATTACTCTTCCCAGTGACAATGCTTGTGCCAGCTCTTGCAGGCCCACGGAGTGTCCTGCTCCGCACAGTAGTAGTCACCCACTCTGCACAGTAGTAAAAGACGACACAAGTGGCGAGGCTGGGGAGAACCAGGCGCCTGGCTTCCACATCTGTATGGCTCCAATTCAGGAACCATCCCCATTTACAACAGCACTTAAGCACACGCTGGCCTGAACAGAGCTGGACTTAAGCATGTGTCTAAGTGCTTTCCTGAATCGGGACCTAAGAGAGGGCCAATGCTATTGATCTATTTCACAGCACCATAGGGAGCCCGACCTAAACACCCAGACAAATTCAGAGCTGGAGGCTGGATTAACTTTTCTGCTGCCGCCACCACCCCTGCACTGTGGAACTTCCTTTACAAGGGCATGCCGGGGCAGCTCTCTGTCCAGGAGACCTTGACAACACCACTGCAGCGCCTCTGCTGACTGGGAGCGGAAGCACGGGCAGGCAGCTTGGGAGTGATCTCCAGCCAGTAGATCTCCCAAGACCCCCAGGGCTTGGGGGCTGGTCTCCCTTCTCTGTTACAGGAGAAGCACGTCCCTGAATGAAGACTTTGGAGTCACCTCCACAAAGGGAACCTCATGGAGTTTATCTCCCTCCTGCAGGAGGGCATGATTCAGCCCAGGTTCTTGAAGGAGGCGGGTGAACAAGGGAGAAAATAGGAGCCTCTCCATTAAAAGACCCCTCCCACCTCCCAAGAAATTACCGATGCTCAAAGAGGGGAAGGAAAAGGCTCAGGCAGGATATTCCAAAAATCAGTTTGGGCTTTAGGTGAACTTTACAGGTGGGCTTTAGACGTGGTCCAGACAAGGGAGCAGGCGCGACATCGGTAATATGCGGCTGCAATAAATGACTATGGTTTCTCAAGGGCGCAGGATAAAAGGAATGCTCAGGCTCAGCAGTCCTCCTCCAAACATGCTAATAGCCTGAAGCAAAATGTAGAGCTCTAGCTTCTTCCCACTTGTGGCTGCAGCATTTCAGCGCCGCAAACCGATGGGGGAACCGGGGCAGGCACAGAATAGCCACTAAAAACCTGTCGTTATTACGACCAGATCTAAAACCAAGTTATGGGCTGGGGCAGCAGGGGAACAGCGGTAGTCCTCCCAGCACTGAAGGAAGGAAAAGGGCTGAATGGATAAACAGCAGGGGGGTTGGCGAGAGACTCTCCCAAGCCATCCTTTAGCTCTCCCATTGTCCCTGGAGCAACAGAGGCTTCTGTGCAGAGATGGGAAAGTGGATGTGTGTCAAAAGTGGTGGTTTTTTTCAGTAGTCAAATTAGGACAAAATGGTGGTAGTGTTGTAGTCAAGCTTCTCCCCGCATCCTGTGCTCCACCCAGAAACCCATCATCACTAACGTTGCTGCTAAAATGATCATCTCTGGAATAGCCAACAATAACATCATTTAAACTGCTATCAGTGGGTTTCAGTACTAACACTGCATTCAGAAGAGTGGGGGGCAGGCTCACGCTCCTTTTAGAGCTATTGGTTCCAGTGTGTCTATCTACAGGCTCCCTTGCCCTCTTAACAGGGTCTATGAGCCTTGAAGTGTTTCGCATTCTATTTTGAACAGTCACACTCAGAATGGGCACCACTATTTTAATATCACTTAAAAAACTCAGTGATCGGCTTCCTTTGCTGACATTTAGAAACAGGGGGGAAAGCAGTGGACCGGTGTGACCGTCTGTACCCTTATGTTCATCCTTTTTACAAGACTTTGATAAATTTTGTACAAAGTATGCCTTGTGAGGTATCATTTGAATGCTCATAATCTGCTGAACATTATTGTCCTAGTAAAATATTTGTGGCAACATTATATTTAAAGTTACAAGATTCTACTGTATAATATTACTGAGACATATTCCAAGTCTTGAAAAACCGCTTCAAACCAGATCCCCAGAAACAAAAGGCTAGCCAGCTCCTCAGCCAAGTGTCAGCATAATCAAACGGACTATTACCTAATTAAGCGGCCACTCTTTGGCAGGAAGAAGGATGTGAGTGAGAAATGTACATGTTTACAATGGAATGGCGGGAAATTCCCATACAGACAGCCTCTCTGTCTCCTGAAGCTCAGCTGGAGATGCTTTTCAAAGAAAAAGAGGGCTATAAGAAAGGAGAACAGAGGCCCCAAAATATTCCTCCTTTCTCTCTATCCGCAGCAACCACAGCAACTAAGGAACAAAGAAACAGTTTTGAACTGTCTGAAAGGACTTAAGCCAGTCAGACTGCTAAAGCCTGTGGTGAGAGAAATCTTTGCTTTGAATTCACTGCTTGTTCAGTTAGGTATTAGTTTGTGTTTTACCTTTTATTTCTTTGTAACCAATTGTGACTTTTATGCCTCATTACTTGGAATTAAGGCTAAGATTTTGTCATGGATATTTGTAGTAAAAGTCAGGGACAGGTCACGGGCAATAAACAAAAAATCACGGAAGTCGTGACCTGTCCCTGACTTTTACTAAAAACATCCCTGACAAAATGGAGAGGGAGGAGGGTCCAGCACCCTGCCCCCCCTGCAGTGGCTGGGAGCTGCAGGGACCCCATTACCCAGTGAATGGGAGGGGTCCCCCTGCCACCCTGCAGGGCTGGGAGTTGTGGGGTACCCCCTGCCAGGTTGCTCTGCCACCAGTGGCTAGGAGCTGCAAGGGGGGCAACTGCTTGCTGCAGCTGAGCAGCTGCAGGGGGGCCCCTGCCAGCAGCTCTGGGCTCCCTCTGCTGCCAGCGGCAGTGGCTGGGAGCTTCAGGGGGCATGGGGGGCAGCTGCTCACGGTGGCTGAGCCAGTGGTGGTAGCTGGGCAGTTCAGGGATCACTGATGACGTCGGCGGCCAGTCTGTTGTGGGGTCAGTTGCTTTTGCAGCTGCGGGAGGGTCCCCTGCCACCTGCCAAGGCTGGGTGGCTCCGGGGTCCCCCGCTGCTTAGCTGTGGGGCCCCCAATGTCACGGAGGTCACGGATTCTGTGACATAATCTTAGCCTTACTTGTAATCACTTAAAATCTATCTTTCTGTAGTTAATAAACTTGTTTTGTTGTTTTATCTAAACCAGTGTGTGTTTGGATTGAAGTGTCTGGGAAACTCCATTTGAGATAACAAGGTTTGTGCATATCATTGTCTGTTAATGAAATAACGGATTTTATATGAGTTTGTATTGTCCAGGAGGGGCTGGGCAGTACAAGACACACATTTCTGGGAGAAAGTCTGGAACTGGGAATTTGCTGGTGTCACTCTGCAATGTAATTCAAGGGTGGCAAGATGGCTGGCTATGGCACTCATGCAGTATAGCTGGGGGTGATTTACCTGCTGGAGGCTGTGTGAGAGCAGGCCAGGAGTGGTTGCTCTCACAGCAAAGCAGTGTAAAAGGCACCCCAGGTTGGAGAACTGAGGGGACACAGCTGTCCAACAGTCCAAATTGTACCCTGGGGAATGCCACAACAGGATATTACGCAGCAGAGAGGTTTGAAAATCCCAGTGGCCGGACACTCAAAGGAAGCCTGAGCACCCAGCCAGCTTGTAAAGGGGTAATAATCCCCACCTCTGCAAAACTCTGTGAGATCTTTGGATAAAAAGGGCCATGGAAGTGCAATGTATTATTACATTGTTCCTACTCTTTGCCCCTCGTGTGCTCTATGGTCCCTTTGCACTTGGAAATACAACTGTACTAAAACCAGGCTGCCCACCCTAACCTAGAGGGGCAGATTTTCAGAAGAGCTCAGCATGTTGAGTGAATGGCGGGTGCTGAGCCTGTTTGAAAAGCTGGCCTTTGTTTAGGTACCTAACTGGGAGCTTAGCTCTTTGGAAAATCTGGACCTAGTTATGGGAGCTAAGCACTTGAAAAGCTGACCCAGAGCTCTTTGGAAAATCTGGCCCATAGTTTCTCTAAGTATAAAAATCATTCCTCTGGAAGATGCTGCAAATTGAAAGCCCAGATAAATTGGCGTGACCTTGTGAATGAGATTCATTTCTGTGCTGATTCAAACATCATGTGAAGGACAACATAATCTCAGAGCAGATAATAGGGATGGCAAACAGATTTAGTTCTCCGGACAGACCTTCCACTATTTATTAAGTAGATTTAGGACTTAATATAGGAGGTGAAATTTAAGCCTTTGAACACACATTGCTTGGACCAACTTTACCAGCAGGTATGAGCTCCTCATGAAAAAATAATTGGTAATAGTGTCTCCGGGAGATTCTCTGGCAACATCACACACATAAAGGTCCATCTCTCACACACACACACACACACGCACACACACACACACACACACACACTCATTTTTTATCTATTTTGAGGTTTTAAACACAGCTTTCCTGAGTAAATCCGCTGACTTCAATGAAGTTATTCTAGATTGACACACATGGAGCTGAGATCAGAACTTGGCCCTCACTGTTTAATTAACATAGCAAAAATGGAGGTTAAACCCTATGATCTGAGCAGGAAACAGGAGCATCTGGAGTCATTCCAGGGTCATAACCAAAATGCACAAATGCCTATATCTTGAATATTGCTGCAAGTAACACAGCAGGGAGTTTGTACTTGTGGTAGCACACCCTAGGGAGCCACAAAACGGGGCTCTATCCGTGACTCTGCTTCAGCCTTGCTGTGTGACCCGCAGCCGCTCAAATTAGCTGCCTGGGCAGATGTCTAGGAATGTGTTTGCACAAAACTCACTCCAAATGTGTCCACCTTCACCACAGAGATTTCCTGCAGGATTACACCCCAGCAGTAATGGAAGCAAAGGGACCCTTCTGCTCCCCCCAGCCATCACAGCTGCAAAATCACAGCCACTAGTTGTATTCCATGTAGTGACCCAGCTAATCAACCCAGATTGGGTAATCCTGACATTGGCCCCAAGCACCGACCCTCACAAGGAGCTCCTCTCCCACTTCATAGAATGGACCAACCATATAAGAGAAGAACTTCCCCAGAAGCAAACTTGAATCCAGATGCCCCTAATTGCCTCTGGAGGAATGGATCCAGGCCTCTCAGGCCTGGGGAAAGCCAGTGTGGAATAACTGTGCTCACGACTAAGAGAAATCATCACTGCTCTCAGCTAAGCAAATCTCCCTGTAGAATGTAACAGTCTGCACAAGCCTCAGAAAGCCAACACCTGATGCAGAAAAGCTCCCTGCTTCTGCACTCTTTCCAGACTCCTGGGCAATCTCAATGATTTACTCCTGATTCACACCAGGCTAAGTGAGAGGAACATCAGCCTCAGAGACTCCTGTTTGTAGGGTAGTTTTCATTTTCTCCTGAGATGTTTATATTCTCTATTCTCATTACAAACCTCAGGCCTAACGTTTCCTGTAATTAAATTGACAGACCTGAGGGTCCCAGGTGAAGTTTTTCTGTTGGCTTGGATCCTAAGTGAAAGGTTCGTGCCAATTCCAGCTTTTCCTCAGATATCTTCTTCGGGTTTGGTTTCATTTGAGAGGGTCTTGGGCTGCCATTGAGGGTCCTCTGCGTAATACAGCAGCACATCCAGGCAGACTCAGCTCGTGAATCACTGGGTAGGAAACTCATAAAATTTGTGCTCTCCAGACAGGATTACTGTGTTGTTCTTCATTACTAATTGAGCAGTGTACTTAGGAGACTCCGTGAAGCACAAAACATCACTTAGCGATTTAAATGTATTCAAGAAACACACGTGGCAGCAGCAGCTGTCTTTCAGGGTGTCCTTCCAGCCAACTTGGATGTGACTTTTTGTGTTAACAGGCAAAGCTTGAGCTGGTGCTGCACCATTCTAATTTGAAGAAGACGTGTGATTACTGTCAGGAGTCACAACTCATTCCTAAGGACATGGTGGTCTAACGAGACGGCTAGATTTGCATTTACTTAGCAACGTTGTACATGCACGCATCGAGGGCTCATGACTCTGGGCTTCGGAAATAGGTCTCATGCTGGTGAGCTAAATAAGCTGCTTTGATACAGCATGCAACAGACGGGAACTGCCAGCAGATCAGATGACCTCTCCTACCCAGCAGAGGGCAGTGGCGCGCACACAAACCAGCCCATTAATTACTAAGGTCAATGTGGTTATAAATTGTTCTCCCAGCTGTTCAGAGGAGGATGTGGCTGTCCCTGATGACTGCTTTCAGCCAGCCAACTGGGTACTCAGTTGAGAGTGGGAAAGCGAAAAATAATTATTATTCTGAGGATCTGTACAATAGCCATATTGTATCCGGAAATTGTCATTTCCAAACTGCCAAAGGGGGAGGGTGGGGAGGCAGTGCCTATGCCCAGATTAAATCAAGTCACATTTCAACTGCTTGACGGTTTTATCATCAAGCAAGGATAGTTGTTTCCCTACAGCAGAAGCCAGCCTTGCTCTGAGGCCATTAGAGATGTTTATGCAAACAATAGGGAAGATTTAGGGCGGTTGTGTGGAGCAGCAGGAAGTGCCGAAGTTGCAAGGCCAAATACAGACAGGGGCCTGCATTAACACCTTAAATGCTTCCAGCGCATGTTTGAACAACAACAACAGCGGAAGGAGCTGAAGTCACAGTAACATCAATTGCCTTGACCAGGTGAGACCTGGATGTCGGCTGTAACCTCACTCCTTCGCACGCACTTCTGAACCCATTTCACGGGTGGTTTGGGCGTATTCGGATTGTTCTGTCTGTGGGGTTTGGCGCGCTGAATTCACCACCCTGCTGGGCTACATTTATGTGCTCTAGGTACCTAGAACGCACCAGCAGAGACGGGCCAGTTAGAGCTCAACACGCAGCCTGGGGCGTGGGCGATGAATCCAGCCCCCCACCCCCTTCAGAATCGCCACGGCTCACCTCCAATCTGAGCCACCTTCACTGCGCAGGCTGCCCTTGTGTCACAGGGGCAGGGGCACCCCCAGACATTTCTCTCCTGGTATGCAGGGGGAGTGGTTCGCCGGGGTTGCTGGCTGGGCTGAAAGAGGCGATAGGTGGGTCTGGGAGAGAGGGGAATGGAACTGGTTGGGTTGGGGGGTGAGGGCTGGGAATGAAGGGGGCTGATTGTTGAGGTGGGGGAGTGATGATGGGGGACTGCAAGGGGGTCTGGTGGGGGGAAGGCAAGGGAGCTCCCTGGTGTCGGCTGGGCTTGGGGACAGTATGAGGCACCTATGGGTGCAGGCGGCACTGAGGTGGGCAGAAGTCACTTGTGCTGCAAGCGACTGCTTGGCACGTCACAGAGACCTGGAGGCTCCGGGCACTAGTGGCCGCTGTGAGGAAGAAGGCGCAGGGAGCTAGTGCGTCATCCTACCACGTGCTGCTGGCACTCTCGGCCTGACCCTCTGTTCCCTGCGGCGCAGCAGCCAGCCACATGTTTGGGTCCCACACAGGTGTACTGGCCTGAGACAGGTTCCTCCTCGCAGGGTTTCTCACCGACACAACCAAGAAGCTGCCCTGCAGTCTCCTCCAGCCCGGCCCACAAAACAGTACACACCGTGCATGACATGCATATGGCTGGGCCGCGAGTGCCACCAGCTGCTAAGGGGCGGCGAAGAATTCCCCCGTGGGCACAGCTCTGCGTTCCTCAGAGCCAGCAGTGAGTGACACACAACACACACAGAACCCTCCCGGTTTGTAAATGTAATTGCAAAATTCATAGATTTACGTCCAACTTAGTAGTTTTGTAAGTACAGTTAAAAATGGAGAGGCTTACGGAACATTAGGGAGGGCTGAATCTCTGCTACAGCACCAGCCTCCTGCTTACTTTGTTCCTCGTCTGACTACTGAAAGATTTCAGAACCACGATGGGTAGGAAATCAAAGGGTGAGTGGTTATTGTCCAGACCTGATCACGGATGGCGGCCCCTGGGCCTGGGGGCCGCCTGACTTGCCTTCTCATCTGTCTTCCTGTTGATTTGCTTCTAAACAGAAGACACCCTCTAGCGGGCTCTCCTATTTACTATGGCAGTGTGCTAAAGACATGTTTTAGCATTCACACTTTTTCAACATACTTCTGCCCTTCTCCAACAGGTCTCAAAGAGAATCACACACATTCATTCATGAATCTCCCCGTGGGCAGGAGGAAGCATGGTGATACAACTTGGGATACTGGTTAAGTGACTTGCTCAAGGTCACACACCAGGTCGGTAACAGAGCTGTTTCTGCAACCAGAGGGGATTGAGATCTAGAGATCTCTCCAGAGAGGGGCAGAGTAATGAGGGTGGTCAGTGGAAAGGTGAAGCTGTGCAGGTCTGTCTCTGCTGTGTCCCTTGCCAGCTACGCTAGAGAAGAGGCAGGGCTTGGGTGTAGTTGATGAAAAGGCGATTCTCATTTCTGGCTGTCGCACATGGACAAATCTTGGTGTTCTTCCCAGCTCTGCAGCTCAAAGGATAGTAATAAACAAATGATACATGAACAAGCAGCTTCAGTTCTACTGGCTGCTATTGGTGCAGGGTCACACTAGCCATTATGCCCGTGCCTGGACAATCAGCAGGATTCAGAGACGTGTTCCTGAATCCCAGAAGGTTCCCAGGCTTCTACCCACGGGTGCCTTGTTTGCTCTTTGCTCTTCCTACAAGCACCCACTGGCATCAAAGGGAACCGACTCCTGCCATGGAACAGGAAATCACATTGCATAGTCTTCGCTGGGCTTGGTTTCCTGGCCCCAGCCCGGGCTATGCAGTGTTATTCCCACATGCTCCCTGCCCCCCTCCCCAGACATCCTGCTTGTGACCCCCCAAAACTGCCTCTAAGCCCCATTTTCCCCCAGGTGCCCTGTTTATATGACACCTCCCACACGCATGCTGGTTCCAACTCCTAGGGGACCTTCCCTCCCGCTGACCTAAGCTCCCTCCTCAGCAGAGGAAACAGACAGCACCTGCTGCCTCACAGGGCCCTCTGCTGACCTAACACCATCCAGCTGACTCATCACAAAATCCTCTTCCCCCCCAGCTATACTGACTCTCGTAGCCTGAGTTGCCTAGTGGCAGCGCACAGGGTCTCCCCAAGTCCCAGCGTGATCAATCACAGGCAGAAGTGCTGACTGCATCACAGCTCCAAACTCCCTCACCCCCCACAGAAGGTCTATCACTGGAGCGCCAGGGGGAACAGGCTGCATAGGATTGGAAAAGGGTGAAGCAGGTAACCAGGTGCTCTCTGCAGCAGCATCCCCTGCTAACCTCATCAGTGCTGCCTGACGCAGCATTAGCTCGTGTAAGCCAGACCAAGGAGTAACGGTCTCAAGCTGCAGTGGGGGAGGTCTAGGTTGGATATTAGGAAAACTTTTTCACTAGGAGGGTGGTGAAGCACTGGACTGGGTTACCTAGGGAGGTGGTGGAATCTCCTTCCTTAGAGGTTTTTAAGGTCAGGCTTGACAAAGCCCTGGCTGGGATGATTTAGTTGGGATTAGGTCCTGCTTTGAGCAGGGGGTTGGACTAGATGACCTCCTGAGGTCCCTTCCAACCCTGATATTCTATGATTCTAAGCCCCCTAAATAGCACAGCAACGGGCCTGCCTGAATCCCTGCCTCTGGCTGTTTGTCCAGCCCAGGGGTAGGCAACCTATGGCACGGGTGCCGAAGGCGGCACGCGAGCTGATTTTCAGTGGCACTCACACTGCCTGGGTCCTGGCCACCGGTCCGGGGGGGCTCTGCATTTTAATTTAATTTTAAATGAAGCTTCTTAAACATTTTTAAAACCTTATTTACTTTACATACAACACGAGTTTAGTTATATATTATAGACTTATAGAAAGAGACCTTCTAAAAACGTTAAAATGTATGACTGACACGCGAAACCTTACATTAGAGTGAATAAATGAAGACTCGGCACAGCACTTCTGAAAGGTTGCCGACCCCTGGTCCAGCCCTTTCATCAAGAAGCTGATTGAAATGTAACGTTTGTGTTTTTTAAATGAACATACAAATGAGGGCTCCAAGCTCTGCCCCCGCTGGCTCCGGATGCTCCCTTGCACCGTAGCAGCAGGAACCACGGTAGGGCAGATGGTGGTAGGTTCTGCCCCTCCCTTTATCATCGGCCTTCTCCAAGAGGTGCGAGGCCGCTGCGCACACTGGAAGCTCCCTTTCATCTTCTGAGCACGTCAGGGCGGCGGCTGTTTGGATGCCAAGTCCCATGAAAACGAAGCCTGACTGTGCTCTGCAATTAAAAGTGAGCGTGCCCACTCCCCACGACGCCCACCAGCCTCCGTCTCTCCCCCGGCACACTAACACCAGCGGCCCCGAGCACTTCCCGCTTTGTGCTGGGTGAATTCCGACTCATGGCAGAGGTGGAACTCCGAGGCAGAACTTGCCAACACTAATCAGAGGCAACGCTTTGGACGTCAGCTCAGAAAATGATTCTCCAGCTGGAATTTCTTAGGGGGGAAGAGCACAAGGAGGGCACGTTACCTGACACCCCTTCCTGGACGCTCAGAGCTCGTTCCAGAAAGAAGAGCCTGCTGGGAAAGGCGCACGGGCTCCCTTCCGGGGGCTGTTTTCTAAATGTCATGTGACGAAGCAGCCCAGAATGTCATGGCCAATAACATTCCTTATCCATAATTGATGCCAGAGCTGGTGTACATTTAATAATAAAGAGAGTGGATATTTTATTGATGACGAAATGGACCTCCTTGCTCAGATCCTTTTTGTAAGAACAGGACAACCTTCTTCCCTGGAAGCAAAACTAATCCAGTCTTGGAAAACCCATATTATGAGTTTAGCTGCTTTTTATGGGGGGGATGGGAGGGGCATGTAGGTGGGTTTTTTTTATTACCGCAGTTTTATTTTCCTTTGGGGATAGATGACATGTTCCTAGTGGGTTTATGGGCCTTGCCTAGAAGAAGAGGAGATGACATATAGGGACATGTTCTGATCTCATTTACAGCCAGTGTAAATCTGGAGAAAGTACATTGAATTCTGCTCTGGTTTTCTACAGACAAAGAACTACCATGTGCAGCACTTTCAATATAAATGCTGGTTTTGAAATTTTTTCTATGAAGGCAAACCAGCAATAAGACCCAAAGCAGCATCTCGGTATGAGTATCTCGGCTGTAGCAGAACTTGGCCATGCTGAGAAACAGAATAGCTGGCGGCTGAATGCTGCAAGCAGGAAGAGTGCTTAGAAATGTAAAGGTATCACACGAAAACAAAGGCATCACTGTTTCCTAGCGAATACACCCCCACCCCAGCAGAACTCAGATCAAAATCTGGCCTGAACTCACTGCACCTCAGAGCAGATTTGTGCTGTACCCATCGGGACCAAAACCCCCAAAGACACGAGTATCTGGTATGAACTTTTATGCTAATGGTGCAGGTGACGGCAGTAGGCTCGAGATTTGGGTTTGGTTTGGAAGCACATTCAACAATGAGGATGCTAATCCATAATAGCTAAACCTTCAGGGTCTGCAAAATCAGCCTGGAAATCTCAGGAATGGAGGGTCTCTGTCAAACCCACACAGATGTCCCTTTGCTCAGTCTCAATTTGTAATGAAAGAAGTCCCAGGGGGGCTCAAGCAATTAGGTGCCGGGGCTCAAGCAATTTTTTTACTTTAATAACTGATGCAGAAAGCCCAGAGGTGCCGGGGCTATGAGCTGCCAAGCCCAGAGGTGCCGGGGCTATGAGGTGCCAAGCCCAGAGGTGCCGGGGCCCAGCTCTGGCAAGCCCTGGCACACATTAAGCACAGCCTTTACTGGGTCTGGATTCTGGTTGAGAGGAAACTTGATAAAAGGATCAAAGAGGGGGCGAGAGAGAAACATTCTAATGGAAAAAACCAAGGTAAGAAATGGAGCAGAGAGAAGGCAGTGTCGTAATAACTTCGTATAGCATACATTATACGAAGTTATACGAGGTGCCGGGGCCATGAGCCGCGGAGCCACGAGGTGCCGGGGCTATGAGCTGCCAAGCCCAGGGGTGCCGGGGCTATGGGCTGCCGAGCCCAGGGGCGCCGGGGCCCAGCTCTGGCAAGCCCTGGCACACATTAAGCACAGCCTTTACTGGGTCTGGATTCTGGTTGAGAGGAAACTTGATAAAAGGATCAAAGAGGGGGCGAGAGAGAAAAATTCTAATGGAAAAAACCAAGGTAAGAAATGGAGCAGAGAGAAGGCAGTGTCGTAATAACTTCGTATAGCATACATTATACGAAGTTATACGAGGTGCCGGGGCCATGAGCCGCGGAGCCACGAGGTGCCGGGGCTATGAGCTGCCGAGCCCAGAGGTGCCGGGCATACGAGCTGCCGAGCCCAGAGGTGCCGGGGCTAGGAGCTGCCAAGCCCAGAGGTGCCGGAGCTCAGCCCTGGCAAGGCCGGGCACAAAGTAAGCACAGCCTTTACTGGGTCTGGATTCTGGTTGAGCGGAAACTTGATAAAAGGATCAAAGAGGGGGCGAGAGAGAAAAATTCTAATGGAAAAAACCAAGGTAAGAAATGGAGCAGAGAGAAGGCAGTGTCGTAATAACTTCGTATAGCATACATTATACGAAGTTATACGAGGTGCCGGGGCCATGAGCCGCGGAGCCACGAGGTGCCGGGGCTATGAGCTGCCAAGCCCAGAGGTGCCGGGGCTCAGCTCTGGCAAGCCCTGGCACAAATTAAGCACAGCCTTTACTGGGTCTGGATTCTGGTTGAGAGGAAACTTGATAAAAGGATCAAAGAGGGGGCGAGAGAGAAAAATTCTAATGGAAAAAACCAAGGTAAGAAATGGAGCAGAGAGAAGGCAGTGTGAAAACAGAGCAGGGCCTAGGTGTCTATTTTAAAGTCTCTGCACACGACAAAGCAGGCAATCCCAGGCCTGGAGCAGCCGCAGGAGTTTCAGGTATCAGAGGATACAGTTCTGGGTCCATGCAGCAGCCCTGGAGAGTAACACAGAATGTGGCAGGGAGGCAGCTGCAACAGGCACATCAGTTGTTTTTCCCATCTGCCTAGTTCTAATAAATCAATGCCCGTTTTAAAATCTCCAAACACTTTTTTTAGGGCATACATGGAAGCACCTACTAGACCCCGGAAATGTGCTGAGTGGCAAATTCTCTAGCCCTCTCCCCATCTTAGAAAGTTTTGTTTGCTTTTCCTCTCATCGCAAAGTAAATGCCTTTTCCCCATGCTGAGCTGGAGGGGCTGGATTCATTTATCTGAATGTTTTTTTCTGTAGAGAAATCCTAAGGGATAGAACAGTGCCTTACCTCCTATTTCAAGGGAGTAATCCAGTGCCAGTATCTAATTGCAAATGTGTATCACCTCCCAAGCTTAGCACTGCAGCAGGCTACAAATTTCATTGTGTTCTTCTTCCGTTAATAAAGACTAAAGAGGCGTCTTGTGCTGCTCATTACTGAAACAACAGAGCAAGGGAAAGCAAGGTACCCCTGCAGTCACTTCCTCAGAGAGCTCCTTGAAAAGTGCCCGACTGGCTGGATGCCATGACCTCAGCCCAGCCCCAAGGCAGCACACCCTTGTCTGTGGTACACAAAGATGGCCGCAGGCACTTCTCTTAGAGTAGAGAGTAGATTATACGGAGAGAGAAGAGGAGGAGCAGGCCTGCCTGTGTGCATCTGTGTGATTATGGAGACAGTAGCCAGACACAGCTTCCTAGCATCAAAAGGGGTGCAGGGATCTACTCTGCAAAATATTTTCTCCCTGTTGAATTTTTGCCCCCACAGGCTCCCCTGCTGATTCCTGACAGCCTCACCCTGGGGAATTGGAGCTTTCTGTTGCTTCCTCGGTTGTATAAACCTACTTTAAACAGCAGCACGTCAGATGTGAAATCCCCCACACACACACACACACACACACATCATTCAATGGGATACAGCCGTATTCCTGGCCTCCTGTCTGAAATTGTTACTAAACAGCTGTTATAGAAGTACATAGGACCAGGAACCACAAGCCCCTTGCTTTTGGAATGGTGAGATGACAACTCTTGCTGTCTCTACCCTCGATATCTGTACCTTACAGAGCTCCTCCCCCCATGATTTTCTTGTGTACTGTTGCCCATTTGTTGTTCATGAAATTAGTTCAAAACTAGCTCCAGCTGATGGCCTCCCATTGCAGCTTCTCCCCAAGAAAACATACCTGTTGGGGTGATCACCAGGGATCCTAGAAATCTGTTTGCCATGGGAAAACACCGAATTTGCATTTTTACAGAGAATCTTTAGGTTTTACAGGTTGACACAAAATAAAAACATATACAGTAGCACCCCGGGCCACCAGCACACACAGGAATATAGGAAATGATGCCTCAGCCCCAGATAGCAGGGCTTGGCTCTCAGCCCCGGGTGGCAGGGCTCCTGCTGTCAGACTTCATTTTAGTTGCAGAAAAACATGGAGTTTTATGGGGGGCTTTAATTGGAGAATTTTGTTTTCTTTATCATGGAAAACTAGGATCCATGATGATCCTGCACTCTGCTTTTCTGGGTGCACCAATGGCCAATGGAATAATGGCCAATGAAATAGCCAATGGCCAATGGATACTGACCCGTCACCTTGGTGACCTTGATCCTGGTCAGCTGACTGAAGGCAGGAAATAAACTTAATTCTCTTCCCAGCACTCCTGTGCATCACCCTGATGACAAAGTATCAGAAGAAAGCTTAACTTTTGGCAAAAATGGAGCCAATGAAACCACCTGCATCTCCAGCTAGAAGAGAACGTGGCAGAGAACTGGAGGGAACAGGAGGCAGTGTTTCCAAAATGGCCCAAAAGCCAATGGTATTGGATAGAAATGTGAGAGGGTGAAATCATCCACAGTGCAACATGTGGCATTGTATATGTACACCACATTCCAGAGGGAGCATGAAGGGAACAGCTAACGGCTAGGCAAAATCATTCACAAATTTCTGGAACAGTCTGATCCATGCAGGAACGTCTCTTGAGAGAGATTTTTTTTTGGTTTTGTGCAGGAAACCACCTGCCAGATGAGACTATTGATAATTGTGTTACAGACCTATCTAATAAGGTAAAATCATATGAATTCGAAGCATTAACAGATGGACTAATTACAGACCACTCTCTGTGGTATAGCTGATAACCAGGGCAAAGAAATATTATTGTGCAAAATGGATCTGATTTTTCAAAAACAGGTGGTGTGGCTATCTGAACGGCTAATGAAAACTGAGCTTCCAAATGAAAGTGTTAGTAAGCAGCAAAAGAATCGAATTGCATCTAACTGAAAATGCACAATAAGTCATAAAGTCAGAATACAAGGGTAAACAAACTGCTGTTTGCAATAAATATGGAGATAATCAAAGCACAGTGCAAGGGTCTCCTGCACCAGAGATGAAGTATCATGCAAGAACAAAATGCAAAAGCAACATACGTTCGTGAACATACAGTTGGAGGACAAAGCTCCGAAAAAGAGTCCTTTGATGGCTCTCTTAATGAATACATTTACAAAGCAAAGTTTGACAGATTTATTTGTGACGTTTGAAATTAAAAAAAAGTTAATTTCAAAACAGACACTGGAGCTGAATGCACTGGACTCACAGCAAGAGTATACACAAAGCGGCTACTGGCCACCCAAAAAACTCCAGGTCTGTCGCATCTTACATGCATTTAACATGCGCGATTTCAGCTTTACGTGGTCAGCAAAAACAAAAACAAAGAGAAAAATAACAATTTTAATACTGTACCTGTAGTGCGGGCGATTCCGCCTGCCATTACACTCAATGGAATTTTGACTATACGCGATTTTCACTTTACGCATTGACTGCGGAACGTAACCCCAGCGTAAGATGCGACAGACGTGTATTTTTTTTTCTTATAGCAAGCACAATCTGAGCCTATATAAAATAATAAAGCTAAAGATGGCATGTCTGTATGAGGACAGATACCACTCAGAAGAGTTTGAAATAGTGGAGCAGGAGGTCCCACGTGTGCTTGGGATGAAGTGCAACCTACAAGCACAGGTGATCAAACAGGTGCATAACTTGTCCACTATCATCCCTTGTAAATGGTGGCCATTCCTAAAAATCAGAAGAAACTTTGTAGCAATTAGATAAAACCTGTGACCATTGTGTTGCATGGGTGTTTTAAACAGAGGAGTTAACATGCAGTGTTTTATAAATTAGGTGCCAGATTCTCAGGACCAGGGGCCAAATGACAGTCCCAGGAATAGAGGAGAGACAAACTGCTTTCATTCATTCCCTGAGCAAGGCTCTGTGGATGAATTTGGGCTCAGAAGTCGGAGTGATGTAGCTTACATGCTAAGGGGTCAGAGGAGGGAGATGTAGCAGGGAAGACAACTTGCAGATGGCTACAAGAAGGTGTACATTTACATTGAAATAGCCACATGCAGACATTTTAGGTTACACATTCTTACGCCTCCTCATGAGCCCTAAGCTACACAGACTTAGACTCTCACTCTCTTACTACCTATGGGCTGGTCCACATGACAAACTTGTGTTACGTTTGCCCATAACTATGAGCCATTGAGTTAGATGCTACCACGATGCTACCACGACTGCAATCACGGTTTGCTAGTATGATACTGAACACAACGTGTCCTTTTCTGTGCTAAGCCCCAAGTCAACATTGCGTCATCCACCTTGACTGAACACAACTGAATCCAAAACTAAGACAAATGCCAGACGAGTCTGTGGACCACCCCCCTGAATTTGACTCTGTTGGGCAAATTGATGACACTGCCTAAAATGCAGATGTTGTTACACATCACTGTTACCTCAGTGGTGAGCAGGGGGAAAGGTACAACAGGAACAGGAGTGCTCTGCGGCAGTCTGGACACTAACATGTGACAGTGCGATTTGACTTGAACTGCTGTGTGATTCGCTGTTTACTCTCTCATAAGACAGGCCCAATGGGAGTGAAGAAAGAGGACTCTCATTTACACCAGTAAACATTCCCAGAATCAATTACATGGCAACAGTATGAATTAGAGCAGATTTTTGGCTCATAATATTTTTTAAAAACTATTTCCAGTCTCAAATGTTCACTGTTTTCAATCTACAATTACAGGTCTGTCGCATCTTAGACGCATTTAACATGTGCGATTTCAGCTTTACGCGGTCGGAAAAAAAAAAAAAAAAAAAAAAAAAAAAGAGAAAAATAACAATTGAAATACTGTTTCTGTAGTGCGGGCGATTCTGCCCGCCATTACACTCAATGTAATTTTGACTATACGCGGTTTTCGCTTTAGGCGCTGACCGCGGAACGTAACCTCAGCATAAGATGAGACAGACCTGTATGTACAGGCCAGTGAGTTTTAACCAGCCTGTGGGGTTGTTGGGTTTTTGTTTTGCTCAAATAAATACTTCTCTGTTCCCTGTCAAAATTAACGGGCCTTAGGTTTGCTTTCTATCTGCTCCTCTACATATTATGTTTATTTGGTGTAACTTTGTCAAGCTTTGCCCCTTGAAACAACCATTTTTTCCCCTTACTGAGCTTACGACAGAGAGAAAAATGTGTTTGATTAGGACGCGGAGAGAGAAACCCTGATCCAAGCATACAGATTGTCCCTTTAAATAGCTCTGAATTCAATGCAATTCAGATTTGAGGTGAAGCTTTTACTTAATATACAAGCAAGCAAGGTGAAAAGCGTATCACCTCCTATTGCACTCACAAACAATATGCCTGGTTATTGGCTTCTGCATCCCACGTCTTGCTAGCATTAATGGAATTGCCTTCTTCCTTTCCTGGAAGCTGCTATGGCAAAGGAAAGTGTTGGCTTGCAGAGCGGATAACTCACATTTATCACTGCCTGCTAGGATGATGCTATTGTCTCTGGTGACAATACAGGTGCACAAACCCAATTAGGATGCTCACAGTCTCACAAAGCCAAACAGAATGTTCTTCCCTGGTCCACTGGGCTTTAAAGAGCAATGCTAATGTTTCTCTTCTTTCCGCCCTGCCTTCAGAATGCTAATGTGCCCTGCTTTCCTTGTATGGAGAGAGAGCTGGCACGGTGGGGAGGAATGGGAAAACTTGGTGACAGATCCTGAGAGGGGCTGCATTCCGGTCCCGGGATCTCCATTCCAAAAGGAGTTGCAGGTGCTCAGCACCATTCAGGGTCTGGCCCTTTTGAAAACAAGCACCTAGTTAGCATTAGTATAGTTCTTGCATAGCTCCCTCTCCTGGGCAGACACTGCAGTCCCCTCTCCAGTCCCCCACTGCACTCAGCCTTGGCAAACACTTTTAGCTCTCTGCTGGAGACTCACTATACCTGTGGGCAGGAGCCCCATGCAGCTTAAATTCAACTCCGAGTACCATGGCTGTCACTGGATGATGAATGATTGTTACCAATTCAACCCCAAGGCATCCACCTCCGTTTTCCTTCATCCAGTATCCCCAACCAGTGCCGCAGTAACCTAGGATAAAATCAGCAATCCTCCAAGTCTCTTAGTGGATCTAGCCTAAAGCCCCATGCCTGATACAAGGCTAATCCAAAGGGACTCAGCATTGCAATGCCTACCTCTTAGGTGCCCTGCCACCCACTGGATTCACAGCACCGAATTAGGTGCCCAGGCTCCCCAGCCAACGCATGGGAAGAGTGAGGTGCCTACAAATAGAATTCTCAGAAGCCAGCGATAGAGAGAGACACCCCAACCCCTTATAGACAAAAGTGCAGTGGTGAGGGCTCTCTTAAAGTCATCCGCAGTTTCACGTTCTGTCTGGGCACTGTAGCCAAGCAGCTCCCAGCGATGCCCACGCAGGAAAGCTGGGCATGGGCAGCTGGCTTGGAAAGATGGTGCCTTTATGCAGGCAAGATACTGTAAATAAACATGGTGCTTAATTCGTATAAAAGCTACCAACCCAACCCTGGGTGTGGTGGAGTGGGTGCGTGAGTGCGCGTGTGTATGGGTGCCAGAGAGAGGAAAGAATAAGGGTGCGTTTCCAGCATTAACGTAATTTATGGTAATTACTACTGTGTAATTAGCACCAGATTCCCATCAGTTGAGTTGGGCCACGCAATGTTACAGTTTGATCCTGCGCCACTTTTCCCAGCTGCCCAGAATTTTAATGCAAAAAATAAAAATCTAAACCTCTGTTTAGCAGCAAGAGAAATGGCATTTTTCAGCAAATCAATTTCATTTCAAAGTGCTGCTCTACATTGGCTAATGCCCACGGCCGCTCCTCCGTTGTCAATAAAAAACGCAGCAAGTGTGTAAAGCCTTTCGTCGGAGATCTGGGTTGCGTGGGAAAAAGAATATCTCGCACTTCTCTGGGACTTTGGGACGGAGGCTGGGGCCGTGGGGCCCTGTTCTCCGCACACAGGACAGGAGGGACCCGAGGGAAGTGCGTAGGAGTCACTGCTGCAGTGTAGGCAGAATTAGTTGGCTTGGCTTTGGCTCCCTCTATATGCTGCCCAGCAGTTCTTGCTCACATGATGGGCCCGATTCTGCTCAGGAGTAATGAGGGTTGCCAACTTTGAAATAGTTAAAAACCGAACACTCCAGCAGGCGTATTGGAACCTCCCCTGTCCCACTCCTCCCCATGCTCTCCTCCCCCACCCCCAGCCCAGCCCAGCCCATAGGGTTGCCAACTTTGGTTGGCTGAATTCCTGGAGGTTTCATCACATGACATTATCTTTAATTAAAGATTAATCTTTAATTCCTGGAGACCCCAGGACAATCCTGGAGGGTTGGCAACCCTACCAACCCAGGACCCCTGCGCTCTCCCCGCCCCCCCAATCCAGGGCCCCCCCTCCACGTTACCTGTGGGGGGGGCACTGTCCTCCTGCTGCACCAGCTCCCCTCCAGCACATTCGTCCGCCCTCCCTGGCAGCCAGGCCCAGGCAGGGAACGGGACGGAGTCACTCCCAGTCGCTGCTCTGTGCCGCGTAGCCAGCTGCCTGAGAGAGAGCCTGGCTGGGGAGGGGCAGCGGCAGCCCACTCCCTGCCCGGGCTCAGCTTCTGGGGACAGGGGCCGAGCATGCCGGGGGAGAGGGAGGACTCCAGCTCGCTCAGTTGCTGTCCCTGGAAGCCAAGCCTGGTTGAGGGGTAGCCTGCCACTGCCACCCCCTTCCCAGGCTGCTGCTGCACTGCAGCGGGCAGCCTCCTAGCGGTCAGAAGAGGCTCTGGTCCCGCCCCTTCCACTCCTCACCCGGGCCAGCTGCTGGGGATCACTTGACCCTGCATGCCCCCCCAGCACGTCGCCTAACTGGACTTTTGGTGTCCGGTCAGTGTTTCTGACTGGACACTGCCAGGAGCAACACTAGTGTAGAACTGGTGGGAAAAAGAGGAGAATTTGGTCCTCTCTCTCTCTTTTCCATTTCTCTCCCCCTCTCTCATTTTCCCATATCTCCCCCTCTCATCTGACAGAAACTGGCTGACTTTCTTTCCTGGTAAACATTTAACTATAAACCTCCGTTATCAACCTGGAAGGCAGTTATATGACACAATTAATGACACTTCACAGGCGCTGCCCATTCTCTGGTTCCCAATCCATTCCCAGCAGTGCCAGGAGTCGCGCCTTTCCAGTCCCAGTGGCCTGCACCATGTCCCTGCAGCAATCAGCTCAATCAGCCTACGAAGCAGCCACCCAGGGGAAATGACAGAATCCCCTTAGCGGAGGTCAGTTATGGGAATTATTCAGAGCCCTTGGAAATGCTCAGAAGGGAGCAACGCCCTGAGTCATCTAACGGGTCTTTGCTCTGTCTGAGTTCTGGGACCCCATGACTGTGTTCTATGCCGTTCCAGGCCCGACAGTGTGCGTTCACAGCCCTTTGAAACAGAAGGTCATTTATTAGAAAGCCGCTTGCAGCTGTGCACGTCTGCCCCGCCCTGCACTTCTGTCATACAGCACAGCACAGCATGGTCAGGCTAGAAGACAGAACCAGCTTGCAAACTGTTTTCATATGCAGGCTACATACAGCACAACCCCACAGGGAAGCGTTTATATGGCATCTGAAGTGCCGTACTGCAGTAGCTGCTAGTTAGCATGAAACCAACACATGTTGTACAGTAGAAGCTAATTTTGCACTAAGAACTTATTTACATGATTCCCTCTCCTCTCAGCTTTTGTGCAGAGGGGCTGCAGTTACTTTTAATACTTTATTGTATTGTGCTGCATCTTCCTACACCCCTTGACTTCCGTTACTGCACTGCCCCCTGCTGGTGATTGTGAGGAATAAATTGTTCAAGCTCGTTCCTGTCTTATTATAGAGCTGGGCAAAAATTTCTGACAGGAACCAAAAAAAAAAATTTCTCAAAAAATGAAGATTCAGCAATTCCAAAACATTTTGAAGATCTGTGTGGATTTTTCCGAATTGTTTCAGTTGGGGAAAAACACTAAAATAAACTTACAGCCTTAGAACAACTGCTCTGTTGAAGAAGAACGCCTCTTTCCCTTGCTGTAATGGAGGACTCTTCCCTCGCTTGCATTGGTACAAGCCTGGAGTGACTCCACATTCTACTGGTGGAAATGAGAAGAGAATCAGGCTGTGCATGCAATAGCAATGGGCAGTTCAGAGCCTCACTTTGGAGCAACATACAAGAGTTTGGATGTTCATCCGTCCCTCTTTGAACTAAAAATCTCACAAGATCAAGTGTCCACGTAAAATCCCCTCATTTCAGCCAAGCCAGAAGTGGGGGGACAGCAGCTTTCTCACAATATTTATGCTTTACACCATTAAAGCACTTTACACTCATTTACTAATTAGGCCTCTCAATACCCTTTGAGGTAGGTAGGGATGGTTTTATTATCCTTGTTTTACAGCTGGGGAAACTGAGGCACAGAGAAGATTAATTAACTTGCCCACGGCCAGGTAGAAAACAGTGGCAGAGCAGAGATTAGGATTTGGGAGTGCTACATTCCCAGCCCCATACTAATTGCTCTAACCACCTTGCCCCCTTGCAGTGAGTGCTGCTGTTTTGGCACTTGCGGCCTGAACTCAGAAGGAACAAGACAAACATATTTTTAATTAACTGCATTTTTCAAAGCTCACTAAAGATCCTCTGATGGTTCGGGGCTGCTAGCTGCAGGGCTCAGGACATTAATAGATTCCTGGTTGGGCTGCTTGCCTGAAAGAGCCCCTGACAGACTCCTGCTAAGATGCTAGGCAGGATGGCTCAGCACAGCAAGTGCCAGGTACAGGGATAGCCTGGACAGCACAGACACAGCACCTGGGGACATCAGATCAGGCTGGACAGAGACTCTGCCGGGATATCAGTTAGCAAAGCCAAGGACAGGATAGTCTCCTACACATTAACCATATCCTACACATAACACAATCTCCTACACATAACACAATATCCTACACATTAACCACAGGCTGAGGCTGAATCTGGGGGACAGTTCAGACAGATTCTTTTTTAAATGAGCTAGATCATCCAGCCTTAATACTTAGCCTGCATAAAACAGTTTCTTAGCCAGAGCCACTGGCTGTCACGCAAACTGGTGTTGGAAGGAGAAACAGAAATGGAGGTAAAGAGGGACAGGGCTTGCATTCCCAATGACAAAGGCTCCAAGTAGGATATAGGGAGCAAATTCTACCCAGCCTGCTGAACTCAAGAGTCTGTTCTGCCCATAAACTGGAGAAAGGGGAAAGCCACTCCATGGGGCCGTCAAACACAATGCGTCTCTACCGCCCAAACCCTGCTATCTCAGCATCAATGCCACAACTTCAAGCCAACAAACGACTTGCAGAATCACTCAACGCTGATAGCTACACTTTTAATACTGAGTGGAGATTAACAAGTTAAAAATATAAGAAGGAAAGACCCAACTACAAGCATCTCCGAAAAACTTATGGACAAAGAAGACTGTTCAGCATCTCCTGTCCCCATCTATTGAAACCCTTCAGTTCACTCCAGGGCTGCAAGTATGACAGGTTCTTGTGGCTTTTGACAATGAGAAATTTAAACCAGCAGCTCACCCAAGAGCAGATGATTTGGGAAACTGGCCATTTTCGCAATATTGTCCTCTATTATAACGTGACTTTATTTACAAAATTTTCGCATGTTAAGGGACAAGGTCCAAAACATGAGCACATGCAAATCCTGGAGGAGTGGAAGCAACCATTCTTCATTCTCTATTGCTTTCTACACACAAAATGTATATGGCTGCACATCCCCGGTCCTCCTCTTTCCCCCTCCTACCAGTTCAGGTCCTGCCACGCATCAAAGCCTGAAATTCAAAGAGGTATCAGCCTCACCTCTTTGTCCATGGGAGCGATTTTATACCTGCTTTTAACTGCACCTGCAATAAATTTCAGGAACAAATATCCTATTTAGGTACCTGAGTTCCTGACTACACCCGTAGAACAGGTATTTAGATGTCTACACTGCAGGTTCTATGCCTGCAAATTAACTGGGGAGTGAAACTTAATTGGGGATGTTCAGAATATTTAGGTATCTTAATTTTGCGTTTCCATAGTAAAGTATTTGGATTTCTTTTAAGTTTAACCTTAGCTCAGAATTCCCTAGGTTTATAATGCTTGTTTGGGGATAAATACACCAACCCCGTAATGTATTTTACCCCCCATTACTGATATGTTCTCTAAAGCTTAACTCCATCTTAATATAGTTATCTGTCTGGGGATTTCCTTGGCTTTTTAAAATAAAGTACTGAAATTTTCATACACGAATAGTAAACAAGAGATGCAAAGAGAATGCTGCCATGTGGCATTTCTAGGGATTTAAGATATGTGATATCAACAATCATATATATTTTTAATTATTTAAATTTTAGGGCCAGATTCATCCTTATGCGCAGGCTGCTTCACCCCTCACTGGAGCAGCACACGGCAGCCAGAGCAACATGGTCAGTTTAACTGGATTTATAGCTGCTTTACATTGCCAAGGAAACACGATGTAGCTGAAGTGTATTACTTAGTTTCCCCCCTCCTTTCAGCTCTCCACATTCCCCCACCCGTATGCACCCCAGCTGCCTCTGAACTCCCCCTCCATATGCACGCACACCCTACCCTTGTTCCCTCTCTAGTGAGTAGATCTGGTGCAATGGGTAGCTTTGGAACAGAAAGTTCTAGGATTAATGGTCACTTTTTGCGATTTTTCATCACTGAACGTTTTAATTTTTTTTTATTTTAGGTGGGTGCATGAAAATCTCCTTCCAGAGACACTCACCATTAAATTGCCCTCCTTCAAAATGGCTGCCATCTCCCACTGTTCTCCTCAGGTCTGGGGCCAGGGGGAGTAACACCAAGTTACCCTGAGGGTAGGTGATGTCCCCCAAGGCTGTCAGGAAAGGAGCTGGTGAGTAGAAGTAGTTGCCATCTTTGCTGGGGGCAGTCTGTGGCCTCAATCTCATTGAGAGCAATGGGAGCTAGAGAACATTTTTAGAAGGTCACATTAAGTGCGGGCAGCCTATGGCCTCAGTCCTATTGGAAACATTAGGGGATGGCGGCTATTTGAAAAGATGACAATTCCTTGTGAGTTTCTCAGAAGGAGAACGTTATTCTTCAGTCTCTTCTGAAGGAGACGCTTTATTTTATGAAGATTCATAGTAAAAAGTCTAAAAAATTATCTTCAAAAACTTCTTGTTGGCCCAGAGTTCGGCCGTAGTCACCTCCCTGCCAATTTTGGTGCTGCTGGATCCAGTGGGATGGGGAGGTGGCACTACAGCTGGGCTTTGGCCAGCACTCCAAAGCTAACACCCTATTCTCGCTGTGAAAATTGCCATGGGCTCATTGCCATTCAGTCAGAGCTGCCATGGAGGGAAGAGTGCCAGCTTCTGAATTACTAACAGCACCTGCTGCTCCCTCTGGGTTTCCTTTGAAGGTCATCCACCCAAGTAGTGAGTAGGCCTCAGCCTCCTTACCTTGTGAACTCTGAGGAGATCAAGGCTGACATGGTATGGCTGCAGGCTATTCTCTTTCTCTCCGTAGTTCCTTTCTGTTCTGTACCTTCCTCTCATTGATGCATCTTCACCTCCCTCTGCCTGGAGTGATCCCTGTGGAGCAGCGCAGCCGCAGACGTGGTCCGTTATTCAGCTCAGGATTAAACTCTCTCTGCTTGGGTTATTTGTGTGATTGTTTCTCCTGTTTTCCCAGGGAGCGGTTCTCCTCCTCCCTTCTTGTCATATATATTCTTCGGTGGATAGTAAAATAATTTGGGTAGCAGACATCCAATCCAAACTTTTCCTGTGGATAATCAGTGAATCAAATGACCGTAAGAAGAGGGTAATTTTTGTCCTCCTTGGAGAATTCACGGCAACAGATATTTTATTACCTGCACAGATCTAGTCATTACCCGTGTGAGCTGTAAAGTCATTGAGACAACAACAGAGCCATTGACTTGTAATAGTCCTAAATCAGTTACCTATAATAAGACCTCCCGAAGTTGTGCTGAATCCCAGCCTAAATAAATGTTTGGCTATTGTGAGTCAAATATCTTCTGTTGCCTAATCAATGTATTTCCTTGTAAGGTCTAAAAGACAAGGATATATCAAAGCAGAGGATGCACTTACAAATACATATCCCTCTGATTATAATACTTGGCACTTCTATATTTGCTTCTTTCAGTTTGTAAAAATATAATACGACTCTTTTCCTCTGAGGAGCTCAGAATGTTTTACAAACATTACTGAACTAGGTCAAGCTAACCTCCCAGTTGGCATCTCTCTCCCACTCTCTGTCTCCTCACTGTGTAGCTGATGGAGGCAATGAGCTTTCTACAGGTGGTGAAACTGAGGCACAAAGAGGTTAAGTGTGGGATCAAACAGTCAGTCAGAAGCAGAGCCAGGAATAGAACCAGGGTTTGTGGTTTTGTTCTGTGCTTGTCCATGCGTGGGGCTCCTCAGCAGTACCATAATACAAACAATAAATAATTATAATAGAACCCAGCAGCTGTGATTCCCAGTCCCTGGTCCAACCACTAGATTATACTGGCTCTCTAATAACTACTTCAAGCACACTGATGTTTTACTAGGGGAGCAGAAATTTCATTCCTTTTCTTCTGCTTGTCCTGGAGAGGCCAGAAAGTCACAGGAACATAGGACTTGCCAGACTGGGTCAGCTCCATGATGCACCTAGTTCAGTGGCCTGTCTCTGAGCGTGGCCTTCACACCTGATGCTTCATAAGAAGATGCAAGAAACCCAGCCTTGGACAGATGTGGGATAATCTGTCCCACCCCTGTCCCACACATTCGGCGTCCTTTGAAACCCAATTGCCTTAAACCCTGAACCAGGAGGTTGACATTCAAACCCAACATGAAGCTCTGAAGGCTCAAGGAGTATGCTGTTAACAGTGTTGCAGCCACTGCCAGTGCTCTCCTCTGACATGCCATTCTTATGATCTGCTGCCTCCACTGGCTCCTAGCTCCCTTCTGCTGTGGAGACCTTTGTCCTGACCCAGACCATGGGTCAGGACCAGCTGCATCTGAGCCTGCCTGTCCAGGCAACAACTGTAGCCGGTACCTTCCCCCAGCTCTCCCAAGGCCTCACCGAAAGCAGCACCTGGATGAAGAGCAGCTGGGTAAATAGGTCCTCAGCCTGGGGGCTTGGATTCCCCTCTGTGCTCCTGGATGACCAAGTAGCTACGGTGGCAAAAATACCCCCTTCTGTTGAGACAGGCCAGAAGGTTGTGCCTCCTCCAACCGGACACAGACTGGTCGTGGGGTTTCATGTATTCCTAGCCCCCAGGCCTGTAACGCTATCAGTAGATATACCCCTTTCCAATAGTACAACCCAGCACCCACCTCCCCTCCCCCTGCTTCTCCATCACCCAGCAGGCACCCATTCCTCGGCTGACAAGCTGTATGTGCCCTGGGGCTCCCGCGGTGTGTAGTGGGGGAAAGGGCATTGAGGGAACTGGCGAGGCCTCAGGTTGTCCAGGCCATGGACCCAGGCCCCAGAATTCTCCCATCTCAGCATCTCTGGGGGAGGCAAGAAAAGAGAGGGCAATTGTTAGCACAGCCGAGACAGCCCAAGGAAACATGACTAGCTAGCCAGCCAAGTCAGATGCTCAGCAGAATAAGAACAGCGAGGCGAGTACAAGCTCCTCCTCCATCACCGCTGCCTAGGAGTGACAGCGCTCATCACAGAAGACCACAGACCCCCAGAACTGATTGGGCAGCTATTGGCCTTCAATGCGAGTGTGAGGGCATAGCCCCTGCCCTCACGATGGGCAGCTCCTCATGCTGGACAGAGCCGTTTGTGGTATCCAGTGGAACAACCCAACACCGTGAACTGGTACCAGTAGATATTATATACTGCCGACATTATGCACCTGCTCCTGGGAGCTGTGCCAGGCGTGGGGGCAGCAATCCACAGACCCTGCAGCGGAAGCAGGGAGCGCTGTGGGTGTATGCAGGGCACTGTCGGACTTTGCATTGGCTCAGTCACACTGGTGTGTTTCACTAATGCAGACAAGACCTAATGGGCTGCATCCAACTCCCACTAACACCATTGGAAAGACTCCCACTGGATCAGGATCACAATGCAAGTCTGAGGCTACCCATGAACCCAGCCTTGCAGCTGGGCCATCTCTCTCCTGCAGGCTGCTACGCACTGGAATAAACCAGACCGCAGAATCCAGGGGCCACAAATAAAAGCGGTGGAACTAATTGGTTATGGGTAATAAAGGTTTCTCAGCTGGGTGGCTCTGCTCCCCTCCCTCCTATTGTTGCTTTTTAGTTCCTGATTTCAGATTTTCAGAGAGAGAGAGAGAGAGAGAGGGAGGGAAAAAAATGGTTTTAATTAACAGTGGCGGCTGGTGAATGTCTCTCCCGTAATGAGCTATGTTTAAAACATTAGCCTCTAATTTATGAAAATTTAATGCAGTTTAGAGGAGACGTCGAAAATATTTTACAATTGCAAATATTGCTTGGAGAGGCCAGGAGCTTTCAGAAGCGGATGGGCTCCTACCAGGCAGAGAGGCAGCTACCAGTCAGGGCACACTGATGCCACTCCAGCACGTGCTGCAAACGCTGCCAGGCCCTCCCGGAACATTAGCAAATGTTGCGCTGGTGAAATGTACCAGACTGAGACCCCTGCAGCCTGACCCTCACCCGTGGCTCCTGCCCCATGCCTCTGGCTTGCTCAGACCTCCCCTGCAAGCCTAGGAGTGAGAGACTGCCTTTTCCATCTCTGGTCTCGGTGCTGAGATGCCCAATGAGGAGCCCATTTGTGGTGATGGCTTGTGTTATGTGCAAATTTATCCAGTAGGGACTGGAGTGAAAACCGCCAGACTCATTTCTCAGGGGACTTCCATCAACATTCCCTTCTTAGCCTATGATTAATCCCAGGGATGAGAGGGACAGGGACAGGGGCAGGGGTGAATGGCTGGGCAATCTCTAAGTTTAGAAAAAAATGCTTTCAGATAAGCAGAGGCTGGTCCTGGGAAACAGAAGAGCCCTTGTATGAACAAGACAAAGTCTGGAAAGCCCATAAATGGGCCCATCTGTCCCATTCCTAGCTAGGAACCGAGCGGGAAAGAGAACATCCCCTTTAGGGCTCGGATCCAGGGAAGCAAGCCTGTGAATAGCCACATTAACACCAATGGAACGTCTCCTGTGCTTCAAGTTAAATACATGCCCAAGTGCTTTGCTACTGCAGGCCTGCCCAGATCTTCCCCACGCCAGGAGCTTCATGTCACTCAGAAAGCTGTGGCAGACCAGAGACTTGAAACCAGACCTCCTTACTCCTATGTCAGTCCCCTAACCACTAGACCAGCCTTCCTTTCTGCTGATGTGAGTGGGTGGCAATGCCACAGACTGGCCTTCTCCAAAGCCCAACGATTTCCCACATGATAGGTTTGGTGAGTGCTGCCCCTACAGCTGATGCCCGAGTCAAATTCTGCTCTTGTCAATGGGAGTTCGACGTCGTTAAGATCAGCAGAATCGATACGTACCCAAAGGTGCCCGATACCGGCAACGTGGTGTCTGCTGACTGGAGCTCTGCCCTCCGGGACCACATCGTTACCTGACGCTCTCACAAGCAGCAGCACTACACTGCACTGCTGGGAACAGTCGCTTGGCACACACATCTGCAGCGCTGAATGTAGGCAGACGCAGCACATGTCTGGGAGGAGAGTGACATCTGCGGGTGGGCCACTGCCACAGCCCTGGTTGGCCTCCGTTCTCATCTGCTGCGTTCTACAGGGGACATTGGTCTGTCTGATTGATGAAGCTGGATTACTAGCACCCGTGCTATGGCATGGCCTAGAAGCCTGGATTGAGGATCAGGGCGCTGTTGTGCTGTGCAAACATATAACAAAAGGGCAGACCCTGCTCCAGAGGCCTTACCAGCCAAATGGAGTTTTTACTTTTTTGGTAGACTTGGGCCCCCGCTGCAAAGTTTGGCTCCAAATGAGCCCACAATTCAACGATGTTCACACTTGGGATTGGGTCCAGGCCCATCGCTACTTACTCCCTCTGATCAGTAGATGCCCTTTTCTGGGTCCAATGCCTATAATGTCTCTGGTTTACAAGGAATCTATTTATACCAGGTCTCCCGTGTCTGTGTTTGAATTCACAGGGATCCCAGCAACCGGGATCATGAGCTGAGCTGCAGAGGGAAGGCAGAGATGGGCAGCATAAGGTGCTGTAGGTCTCCTGTGGGCCCCAACTGCATTATGAGAAACGTAGCACTAGAGGAAGTTTCCCGGGCTTGTAGAGCATTTGTCTGCAGTAAATGAAAATCCGGCAACACTTCCACCCCCGCACTTCAACTCTCCTACTCCCCGCGCCTTGTCTCAGCCCCAGGAAGTATCAACTAAAAGCAAAGTTTTGGGCTATTAAAAGAACAGCGTCATGCGGCGTCTTTTTCGGTTTTAGTCCCCGAGACCGTGTCCGTCACTAGTGAATTGTGCTGTGTTTCTATTCAGTCAGCTAGAAACCCTTGAGCAATTGGAAACATGGCCAGCAGCAATCTCTCTTGCTTCCAGCAAAATAGGTGATAATGCACCAGCAGCTACAGCTTTAGTGCATCTAACAAGGGGGGGGGGCGGGGGAAACAGCTCTGTTTAAACAAGATTAATATACATCAAGGAAAAATGCTTATTATGCATGCATATTCAGCTGCTTAAATTGCCTCTGCTTAGCCACTTTAGGAATAATAAACCTTAAAAGGCAGCAGATTAAATCAAGAGACAGTACGTCTGACTATTTTTTATTTCTCTGTCCAAAGGTTTGTCTGAAATGGTGCAGCTTTGCCTCCCAGTGTTCAGATACAATATAGCACGTCTGTGGCATTAGCTAATCGAACCCTCTGAAATACCGTTTATAAATTGCATTTCCCTTGTCCCTGCGACACTGGGTGTGGGCGAGCGAGCGCTACAGTGAGGCTGAGGGCAGCAAGAAGAGGATGAAGGGTAACATTTGCTGAAGGCTCTAAGTGCCATTTTTTATAATTTAGGCACCTAAACACCTGTGAGGAGCTGGGCCTATCTGTCTCCTCAGGCACCTACAGCCACCATTTAGGTGCCACTGACATTTCACATCTCACCCAGCTGCTGCCTGAGCCACTAGCAGGGCCGGCGCTCCCATTAGGCGACCTAGGCGGTCGCCTAGGGCGCTGCTATTTTGGGGGCGCCGGCGCCCCCGCCGCCCGTAGAAATTCGGGGGCGGGACCTTCCGCCGCCGCTGTTGGGGGCGGGATTTCGGGGGCGGGACCTGCCGCCGCCTAGGGCGCCGGCAAAGCTGGCGCCGCTACTGGCCACTAGGCACGGCACTTTCCACCCGTGGGCACCCACAAAGCTGCCTACGCCCTGATGCTGCCTCGCTGCTGACAAGCAGCACAGAGCCCCAGTGCAAACCAAGCCCTGGAGGCTCTGCCAGGGGATTCTCAAACTAGGTGGGGGAATGTCTGTCTCCCCTGTAGGGCCTGGTCCTGTAGGTCCCCTCTGAGCACACCGTAGAGCTGATACGTGCCAGACAGCACAACAGGAGCAGCGGATACAGGCCAGCAAGAGGTGGGGTGCAGCACAGCACCTACTGAAGACAGCCAGGGGCACAGGGACACGCAGAACAGCGGCCTTGAGAGTGAGCAGGAGACAGGCAGACAGAGAGAAGGTCCTGGCTGCAGGGCATGGGCTACCAATGCACTTGAGCCAAGTCAGCCCCTTAACCGTAGGAGAGGGTTCACAGGTGAGGAACCCGAACAGACGGGCACCCATCTCTGGCCCATCTGCTGGGGCACCAAGTCAGCCGCTTAAGGTATGTCCAGACTGCAACGGAAGACCCATGGCACAGCCCCAGCTGACCCAGATCAGCCTGGCCTGCAGAGCTATGAAATTTCAGTGTTTATGTTCAGACTCGCACGGGAGCCTGGGCTCTGAGACCCCATGAGGTGGGAGGGTCCAAGTTCCTTATCTCCAGCCCGAGCGCAAATGTCTACACTGTAGTTTTATAGCTCTGCCGCCCCAGCCAGCTGACCCGGGCTCCGTGACTCAGTGCGGCAGGTTTTTTACTGCAGCACAGACGTACCCGTTGGGACTGTCATGCACCCCTCGTACGTGGTAGGCTGCTGCTAGCAGGTCAGGCCTCCGGACCAGATCTGGACTGGCTCCTGCGCTCCCATCACAGAGAGAAAGACAAGAGACGCGTTCTCGCTCAGACACTTTAATGCACAGCCAGGTATGGCTGCTACCAGCCCAGGTAAGGGATGTTACACACGGTGCCACCTACTGTCTGAACATTATAATACAGTTTTAGAATTCCATCCCAGGTACATAAGGCCCTCTCCTTGGCATTTCACTCCTGGCTGTCTTAGGCAGCTCCTAGCTCAGCATGCAGCTTCTGAGCAGCCCTTTCTCAGACGCCTAACTCTCCCCAGGCATTGTATGGGGAGCCTGGGCACCTAGTTTAGGGCTGGGGATGCCAGGTAGCAGGGCACCTAGGAGCTAGGTGGTACAATGCTGAGTGGAGAAAAGCCGGAGTTCCTTTGATATGTGCCTTCAGAGCCTAACTCCCTTTGGCTTTCAATGACTGACACTCCCTAGTGCCTAAATCACTTTTGCAAATGGGACACAGGCTCTTAACTCACTTAAGCACTTTTGAAAATGGGACCCGCGGCCTGTACGGCAAACAAAAAGGCCCCTGGCTGAAGTTATGGGCCAGATTTTCAAGCACTCGGCGGGCAAAATTGGGGACAGATTTTTGTAGGCGCTCAGGGTATGCTGGGTACGGAGCTCTTCTGAAAATCCGGTCAACCTGCATCCCAGCTTCAGAGCTCTTCTGAAGTTCTAGCCCGTGTCTCTCACCTCGTAGTGAAGGGCCTACTTTGAAACGGCCAAAGTGGGGAGGAGGGAACAGGAGGTGGGGAAAACCCTTTTTGATTCTATAGCAACAGCCACATGGTGACACTGGGACACTAAGGCCAGTATAACTGGCCCCAGGAGGCTCATCTCACAGTCAGATCCTCCAATGCCACTGAGCTAGTGTAGTGAGTCCTACACATGCACACTGCCTCCCTGCAAAGGGCAATCAACAATGCCTTGCAACACAGGGCCCTCCTTGGACCCACCCCCACTTAGACTGGCCTTGGCCACCCACACATGAACCATCTGCTGGGGGGCCCACCACAATCTTCTTTGGGTGGGCTGGGGCAATCTGAATGCTCCCACCACCAGGAATGGTGGTGCCAGGGGGTTTCTCCTTCTCTCTAGGGGTAATGGCAGTGGCAGGGCCACCCAGGACTTAGCAGCCAGAATGTCTCTGGCAGAGCAATGTCCATGGTGGGGAGGTGTGGGCAGGGCACCCATGTCACTTAGAGATACCATGCCATTGAGACTCACTACACACCTCTCACCGCTATTGTTTCAGGCTCACTGCAAACTCTAGCACTCGTTATTGCATCAGTTACACTCAAATCAAGTTTCCAAACATTTCTTCCCAACCATGAGAACTAGAAACTTCCTTTTTGTTTTTAAATGAGGTTCAGTGACCCAATTTGCTGACACAAAAGTCTGTGGGAAGCAAATTTCAGGACTCTCACAAGAAGGAGCTAATTGAAGCATGTTCACCCAGTCCAACCAACACCCATTAATGTCTCCTAGTGACTTCAACGACTGTTGCAGCAGGTCCCCCGGTCCGGCAAGGTGGTGCTGGAAGCCTGCCAGCCCTAGGCTTGGGAGGTAAGTCAAGGGTGCATGGTCTGTGGTGTACAGTCGTTGTGGTGGGACTATGGAGTGGCACAGTGAAGGGAGGGGAACAGGGCATTGCTGAGGGCTTCGCTTTTCATTGAGTTGCTTTTCTGGGTTTGCAAAGAATCCTGTGGCACCTTATAGACTAACAGAGGTTTTGCAGCATGAGCTTTCGTGGGTGAATACCCACTTCTTCGGATGCAAGTAAGTGGAAATCTCCAGGGGCAGGTATATATATGCAAGCAAGAAGCAAGCTAGAGATAACGAGTTTAGTTCAATCAGGGAGGGTGAGGTCCTGTTCTAGCAGTAGAGGTGTGAAAACCAAGGGAGGAGAAACTGGTTCTGTAGTTGGCAAGCCATTCATAGTCTTTGTTTAATCCTGAGCTGATGGTGTCAAATTTGCAGATGAACTGAAGCTCAGCAGTTTCTCTTTGAAGTCTGGTCCTGAAGTTTTTTTGCTGCAGNGTGATGGTCACATTAATACCACCCTATACCGAAAACCTACCGACCGCTATGCCTACCTTCATGCCTCCAGCTTCCATCCCGGGCACACCACAAGATCCATTGTCTACAGCCAAGCACTGAGGTACAACCGCATCTGCTCTAACCCCTCAGACAGAGACCAACACCTACAAAATCTCCACCAAGCATTCTCAAAACTACAGTACCCGCACGAGGAAATAAGGAAACAGATCAACAGAGCCAGACGTGTACCCAGAAGCCTCCTACTGCAAGACAAACCCAAGAAAGAAACCAACAGGACTCCACTGGCCATCACATACAGTCCCCAGCTAAAACCCCTCCAACGCATCATCAGAGATCTACAACCCATCCTGGACAATGATCCCACACTTTCACAAACCTTGGGTGGCAGGCCAGTCCTCGCCCACAGACAACCTGCTAACCTGAAGCACATTCTCACCAGTAACTGCACACCGCACCAAAGTAACTCTAACTCAGGAACCAATCCATGCAACAAACCTCGATGCCAACTCTGCCCACATATCTACACCAGCGACACCATCACAGGACCTAACCAGATCAGCCACACCATCACTGGTTCATTCACCTGCACATCCACCAATGTAATATACGCCATCATATGCCAGCAATGCCCCTCTGCTATGTACATAGGCCAAACTGGACAGTCTCTAAGGAAAAGGATAAATGGACACAAATCAGATATTAGGAATGGCAATATACAAAAACCTGTAGGAGAACACTTCAACCTCCCTGGACACACAATAGCAGATGTTAAGGTCACCATCTTGCAGCAAAAAAACTTCAGGACCAGACTTCAAAGAGAAACTGCTGAGCTTCAGTTCATCTGCAAATTTGACACCATCAGCTCAGGATTAAACAAAGACTATGAATGGCTTGCCAACTACAGAACCAGTTTCTCCTCCCTTGGTTTTCACACCTCTACTGCTAGAACAGGACCTCACCCTCCCTGATTGAACTAAACTCGTTATCTCTAGCTTGCTTCTTGCTTGCATATATATACCTGCCCCTGGAGATTTCCACTTACTTGCATCCGAAGAAGTGGGTATTCACCCACGAAAGCTCATGCTGCAAAACCTCTGTTAGTCTATAAGGTGCCACAGGATTCTTTGCTGCTTTTACAGATCCAGACTAACACGGCTACCCCTCTGATACTTTTCTGGGTTTGTGTCAGGTAAGTTGTGTATGGGCAGCAACCCTAACCGCTGTAAAATAAAGGTTGGTGTGGCGTCATTTCCTTGCAGAACCAGTCACAACCAGTGAAGAATTTTTGTGGAAAAAGGAGAAATGAAAATAAAATATAAACATTTGTGTTGTGCAGGTTGTGAAAAAGGACAATTTCAAGAGCATTTCTGTGGTGGGTTTGTGTGTCCCTCGCCCCCGAGCATTGTTTCCTTTTTATATTTTGCCAGAGAAAAGGGAGGACAGGGGAGGCAAAGGGAGCAGAAAGAGGTTTTAAAAAGTTGTATGAAAAATGCCATTTTTCAATTAAGAAATGGGAATCAAACTCATTTTAATGCCAAGGTTTTTAAAAACTGTTTAAGCAATAGGCTCCACCCCGTATCCAGAGCTGTATACCCTCTACATCTCTCTTCTTCCACCCCCCACATCTACCCCCTTTTGGATCATCCTAAAAACCATCATTTTTTATTAAATATTTTGATTAAAAGTGCTACATTTTTGGCATAAAACAAAATTCTTTGATAATGTCAAAAGAAGTGAACTTTTTTTTCGTCTTTGTAAAGGTCAAATTTTCAATGAATAAAAAATCCACACACAAAAACCCCAAAAACTTTCCATTTGAAAAATTCCAGCCAGTTCTACTTACAGCTAATGGAGATACTTGACGTTTCTTTTCAAAAATAATTGTTTGATTGTGACCACGGGGGAAATGCAGATGGAATACTACACAGGCCTTGGTAGCAACTCCATAGTTAAATCAATACAGAGATTTCCAAAGGTGACATTTTAAAGAACTGTAATTTAACAACTTTGTCAGAAAATTCAAACACACCAACATTTAGAATTTCAAGTACCTTCTTCAAAAAAAATATTTAAGACAGAACATGCTAAAGGGCCCATTATCTTCAAAGGTAGCCTAGAGATGAGATTTCAGTGAGTTTAAATTGGGATGAACAGTGGAAGAATCAGCTTCTCTCTTTTCAAGACCATTCTGGACAAGACCATGTCTAACATGGGAGACTGAATTTCTTAAAGGACCCATTTAAAAATTTTTAAAATTTAAGTCTGGGTGGGACTGAGTTTCGATGGGATTTGTGCTCTTCAGTCAAAGCATTTTGGAAAGCTCCCGTTCTCAGACTCAATGGATTCACTTGTAAACTCCCTGCACATCCACTCCGGACTCCAAGAGGAAATGCTGTCAGTGGGGGGTGGGGAGGAGAGACACACTGCATTCTTCCTACCTAGCAAAAAGACTGCAGGGCAAAATTCAACTAAATCTTAACAGGTGAGACGGAAAACCTTCATAATTAGGATGGTGTATACAGGCCCCTGTTCAGGCCAAGGCTCTGTTGTGCTAGCTGCTGTACTTACACGTAGTAAGAGTTCTTGCCATGAAGTGTTTACAATCTAGATGAACAAAGGGCTGGTCTACACTAGAAAGCTAGGTTGACTTAGTTATGTCACTCCGGGAGGTGAAAAAATTAATACCCCAACCGACATACTGAAGCCAACCTAAGCCCTAGTGTACACAGTGCTAGGTCAATGGAAGGATCCTTCCTACCAGCTCTCAGAGAGGATTTACCCCTTCTGTCGCCGTAAGCGTCTACGCTACATTGGTGCTGCTGTAGCATTTCTAGTGAAGACGAACCCTAGTGTAGACACACCCAAAGGTAGGAGACCCCAATTGTCTGGTTTTGTGCTATCAGAGAGAGTAAGTGACTTGCCTACGGTCACACAGGCAATCAGAAATTCCAAGCTGCTGGGTTCCTTAAACCAGTGGTTCTCAACCAGGGATACGTGTACCCCAAGGGGTACACAGAGGTCTTCCAGGGGGTACAGCAACTCATCTAGATATTTGCCTAGTTTAACAGGCTACATAAAAAGCACTAGCCAAGTCAGTACAAACTAAGATTTCATAAGAACGGCCATACTGGGTCAGACCAAAGGTCCATCTAGCCCAGTATCTTGTCTTCCAACGGTGGCCAATGCCAGGTGGCCAATGCCAGGTGCCCCAGAGGGAATGAACAGAACAGGTAATCACCAAGTGATCCATCCCGTCACCCACTCCCAGCTTCTGGCAAACAGAAGCTAAGGACACCATACAGACAATGACTTGTTTATACTGCTCTGTATACTATACACTGAAATGTAAATATATTTATATTCCAATTGATTGATTGATTGATTATAGGGTAAAAATAAGGAAGTAAGCAATTTTTCAGTAACAGTGTGCTGTGACACTTGTATTTTTGTCGGATTTTGTAAGCAAGTCGTTTTTAAGTGAAGTGAAACTTGGGGGTACGCAAGACAGATCAGCCTCCTGAAAGGGGCATAGTAGTCTGGAAAGGTTGAGAGCCACTTCCTTAAACCACAAAACCATCCTTCCTCCCCAAACACAAAAACCCTGACACACTAACAGGTCTGAAACACACCCGTCCTTCCCGCGCGGGGGAGGAAGGGAAACACTTTAATCCCCCAAATACGACTGTGATTTCTGTCCATATAAAACTCGGAGCCTCAAACTGATGCCGGGAGCAAAAGTTGAACCTTCCAGCATAAGCAGAGGAAGAGACCCCTGGGAGAGTCCCAAGGGAGCCAGAAAACAAGCGGCCACGTGAAAGCACCTCATAGACTCCACTCGAGCAGCCAACATGAGCACTTCAGAATGACATTTGGAAGTAGTTTCCCCCGTCGGTAGATGAAACGCCAGATAAACACACCAAAGAATATTAGCTCTTGGCAAGCTCTGGGCTGACAAGATAAAGCACGCCACCGATAATCCAGCTCGAGCTGAAACGTGGAGAACGAGAGAAAGGGCTGGGATGCGGTGCCGAACATTGCTGGACCTGGAAAGCATCATTTCTAGGCAGCAAGCCAGTGATGCACATTTCTATGTGAAAATTAAATCAGGGAAGCAGTTTATTGATAATAAGGTTCAGTGTAATCTGAATGTGAGCTGGCTTTAGCGGGGGAGCAGCCTGCCTGCTGAACAGAATGAAATTTAATCATGGTGAAAAAGAACCCAACTTTTTTTTAAAAAGCCGCGAAAGCAGCAGAGAGCTGCCGCTTCCAATTCTCTCAGCAGGAGTGGTAATAAAGGGGTTTAACCTATTACATTGATTAGTGGGATTACAGCTCTCTGATTGAAAAGAAACTCATTCCTAAAGGCAGGCTAATTTCATAAATACTCGGCAGCCGGGGGTTACAAAAGGCTGATCAGTTTTAATGACAGGGCTGGGGTTTAAACATGCAGCTGCAAAGGGATTAGCGAGAGCTGCAACTGGTGAATGGAATCTCTGCTGATTCCGTGACATCGCCACAGTAACCAACACACCCAAACGGGAAGGGAAACATGACATTAAAAGCCTCGTTCATAGAAATCACAATGGGGGAGGCAGCACTGCATCATTTCCAGGCCACTGCGGAGCGCAAGCCAGAGACTGGGGATGCTGAAGTGGCCTCTAGACTCTTGGCCCCAACTCTGGAACAACTAAAAGAGAGCAGCCTGAAACCCAGCCCAGGGTTTGCACTGAACCCATGTGGAAGCTGGGCCAGGACGCTGGGAGCTTCACGGGTGGAGTGTGGGCAAGATCAGTAAAGCTCAGCGTTAGGGGCCTTACTAGCCAGGCTTTAAGGAGCCACCAGTAGCCAGGGCCACATGGTGCAGCGCAGACTGCATGTGGCTGTCACTTTGTTTGGGGCTCCGTGGCAGCAGAAGCAGAGTGATTTTTTGTTACAGCCTCGGGGACAGCGGTTCCCCCTCTGCAATGTTGAGCGGTCCTTTCACATCCCAAAACATTCCTCCGAGTGCTGGCCTGGGCCAGGAAGGTGGATGCTGCAGCAAAGCCGCTGGGCAGAGAACCTCACACTTCCGAGCAGGCTCTTTCCCTTTGTGCAGGTTTTCCCACAACTTTCCCAGGCTCCCTGGTGCCAGTCCAGACTATGGCTTTGTCAAGCCCCACACCACCTTTAAACGTAATGTGATACTCAGGACCATAAATGCACACCTGAGGGGGCTGCACTCAGTGGTTACAGGTGAAGATAGCCCTGTACCCAGGGCATATTACAGCTCTACTTGGCATCACTGGGTGCCACAGATGCAGATGCTTGGCACCTCTGGGGGAAAAAAAATCAAGCCTCAAGTGTCAAATTAGGAGTTCAAAACCTGAGGTGAGCAAATGGAGAAGCCATTTGTGACTTACAAGGAGACAGTTGGGCCAGTGACAGAGCCAGAAATACAACTCCCAATCCTCTCCTCTACCAAACCACAGGCAGCTCCTGAAAGGGAAGAAGAGCTGCAGTTTGAAGGTAGGAAGGGATTGAAGGTGGGAGGACATTGGTCAGAGTGATGGAAAAATGGCGTTCAGATTAGCATTTTAAATGGAGATGTGCGAAGGCTCAAGGGGAGATTTTGCAGAGATTTATGCCACCCAAACACTGAAGAGACCCTGGCTTTAATTCTTAATTGAAACATTGAAATGTCAGGCTCTGCACTTGCTCAGACTGCAGCAATTAATAAAGCGAACGAAGGAAATGATCCCCCTCCCTCCCAGTCTTTTGCAATTAAATACATGGAAGGCTGGAATTAAAATTCCTTTGTTCATCTCCGTGATAAACACAGAAAAATTACATTTGGCTTCAAGCACATAAAAAGATTTCTGTTCCTCACTTACGTCCAGGAGAGCAGAACAAAGCAGGGTTAGCTCAGACAGAACACAGCCGATTCCTGGGCTCAAAGGTGGGGGTCTGCCCCTTGTGTGGCCAGACTCGGCATTAAGTGTCACAGCTCCAGCTGACACTTAACCCAGAGAAGTAAAACAGCTGGTTTTGGCCATTGGTCAGATTCTGATGGAACCTACACTATAAGCTCTTTTTAAGAAGCATGTGTACACTGCCCAGCACAATGTGGTTTGTATTACAGTAGCACTTAGAGGCTCTTGCCAAGATCAGGGTCCCATTGTGCATAGATATGGTGAGAGAGAGCTGCCCCAAAGAGCTTACCATTTAAATAGGTTGAGTATGGCTCTGGTTCCTGAATGGAGCACCGAGGTGCTACAAGGATAGAGATAGCGTGCAGGGCAAGTCAGAGTATTGTGTAGCACATCAGATGGGGACTTCAGAGGAGAGGGGTTGTCCAGTTATATACCTGGCTTAGTCACTCTCTGATTTTGATTCCTCACCCTTCACTACCTTAATGGATTCTCACTTTGGCTCCTTTCCTTCCCCCAGTCTACTGCAGCCAGGCCTCAGCTCAGGCTCTGGTCTCCTCAGCTAATCAGAGCTGATCAGCACTTGGATGAACGGCCAAGGAAACCCCCGATTCCTGATGAGTCTAAAAATGGCACCAATTCATTCTGCCTTGACTCAGTACTGAATCAGGCTTACCCTGCATAGGGACAGAGGGTTCTGTGCTACTGGAACATAACGGCCATACGGGCTCAGACTAATGGTCCATCTAGCCCAGTATCCTGTCTTCTGACAGTGGCCAGTACCAGAGCTTCAGGGGGAGTGTACAGAACAGGGCAATTTTGGAGACATGCATCCGTCTTCCCCTCCTGGCTTCTGGCAGTCAGAAGTTTAGGGTAGCCCTAAAGGTGAGATTACAACCCTGACCATCTTGACTAATAACCGTTAAGTTCATGGAGGATAGGGCCATTATCTAGCTCTATTATGAACTGAGTTATAATTTTGGCCATCACAACACCCCATGACAATGAGTTCCACAGGTTAACTGTGCATTGTGTGGAGCTGCCCTCTGCTGCAGAAGACCAAGGTCCAGTAGCAATGGTGCTTTTTTGCAATTCTGAATTCATGTTTTCATTGGCCCGGCTGTACTGCCCTGGGGGCTAGCTCAGCGGGAAAGTGATTGCCGTGCACTGTTGAGCACGGACATCCTTCTCTACTGGGTATATGATGGAGTACCTTTTCTTTTTAAAAAACGTTTTAATACCATATACCACTAATCCCTGAGAGACACCAAACCAGCATTTGAGGCCAAGGAACAGGTTAAACTTTGAAGCCTTGCCTACACTCTGAAAGTTACCCGTTACTGACAACAGGTGCAACCCATTGGGTGCGGAACCTAACTTAGCTACAAGTGCTGACAAAAACAAACAAGCTTTGACCCAGCTCTTACCCAAGCTTTCTGAAGAGGAGGCAAGCACCAGTGCCGTAACGAGGGCGAGGTGAGTGAGGCACTTGGCGCGGAAGGTGAGGGGCGCAGAAAGTCTCCTTCGGCGACAATTCGGCGGCAAGTCCTTCCCTCCGAGAGGGACTGAGGGACCCGCCACCGAAGAGCCGGATGTGCCGCCCCTGTCCCTTGCCTCGGGCGCAAAAAGCCCTAGTTACGGCTCTGGCAAGCACTGTTTGTCCTTTGCTATGCTTGTAGTTAAAAACATGCTCAGTAGCAGTTCAGTCCAATCACAACTGGAACTGATACTGGCTGCTGCTTTCCTGTCCTAGACAAAGCTTAACTGACCCAGATACAGTACCTCAGCATACTGAAGGTGAACCACTTCCATTTACATGGGGAGAAAGGAGACAGCCATTAATTCTCTCAGTACTGGAGCTATTATCCTTGCAGTCCACAAACAAAGGCCATGTATACGCTATGGGGTCTCTACGGGCATAGCTGCAGTTCCAGAGCAATGCTGGCATAACCCTGTAGGGTACACCCATAGAAGAAGGATTTTCCGTCGCTGTAGGAACACCATCTCCCTCAGCAATGTTAGCTAGGTTAGTGGAAGCATTCTTCTATCCACCTAGCTGTGTCTACACCCAGGGTTAGGTCAGCATAGCTCCGGCACTCAGGACTGCAGATTTTTCACACCCCTGGTCAGCGTAGCTACGATCACCTACATTTTAAGTGTAGCTCAGGCCAAAGTGGGCCATTTAACTGCTAGCTAATGAACAGAAATGCCATTAATTCATCCAGTAATGTTCACACTGTACTCCGCATCAAGGGCTTTGACCCAAGTGAGGTCATTTTACATTAAACCAGTCAGGGAAGGGTAAATGACGCTTAGTCATGACACACAGGAGGGTGATTTGCAGTTGTAGTGCCTAGTGAGAGCCCCCCACAACCCACTTAACATTTCCACTATGCAGGGAGTTTGTAATGGTTGTAGCCTTTATGCCCATGCAGAGGTGTGCGATTGCATCCTAAATTCAGCTCCAGGAGTGGGGTATATAGGTAAGAAGCCTATGAAAGCAGTTTGCAGCGCTTAGTACTTCAGCTCCCAGAGGGGAAAGAGGAAAAAGTTCAAGATCAAACAACTCTACGCATATAAAGTAATCTTAGTCACCAGCTGAGGTGAACCATGAATTTTAAATGTTCCTAAAATGGTCCTGGACAAAGTCTATCGTTAACTCTTTACCACCTGCAGGAGCTCCCCTGTAAGTCATTCTTGATTTCAGTGGTGCTACCACGAGTTCAGTCCTTACCAGGTTAGCATTACATGTTTTCCTAACCCAGGCCTCCTGCATGGTCCATTAGTCTGCATCCTTTGATTCAAGGCCTGCCTTCACACCTGCAATCCCTCAGGTGTCGGCTTGCCAAGGTGGGCCTTTATCTCCCCAGTTCCCTTTATTTCCTGCTGCAAGCAGCACAAACTGCTCTCCTTGAACCTGAGAGTGGCGTTTTCCTACAGCCAGCCCCCTTGTCCAGGCAGCCCCAGCACCAAGAACAGAGATACCTCAAATGAGAATATGTTTCATTATCAGAATCAGTGCCAAGGAGTTAGATGAAAACAGCTACTGCTTCCTCTCTCTCCACCGTTTCATGCCAGCTTCTATTGCCTAGAGCTGGGATTAAACATCCTCATAGCCTAAAATCAAAGATTAATAAAGTAATCTCCATCAGCACACTTTTCCTACACCACTCCTCCAACCACATAAGCCTTATTTGTCAGTCTCCACTCTTACTGGTCCCCCTCAAGGGCTTTCAGAAAAAGCAAGGCTTCTTGGCAGCCCAATGCTCTTGCTGTTCACGCTCTGAGATAGGAGAACTCTCAGACGTAAGTCCTCTTAGAATTAGTTTATTTAAATTCACATGAAATAATTAGTCTGCCATTTTCTAGGAGTAGCTACCCTTGCTGGTACTTTTGGAGATGACTCACTATCACCACAAATACTCAAGGGACATGACTGTGGATGGCCACTCCAACAGATGGAAGAATTTCCTTTACCAAGCAGCACAGGCAAGATTGAGAAAAATCCAAATGTGCGCCTTGCTCTGCTTTACAAAAGCTGCAGACCAGAGCAATACCCTGGCACATCTCCAAGGAGCAGGAGTTGCCTTTTCAATTCTCCACATTGCACCCAAAATGAACCCAGGGCAGAGGGATGATGATATAGGGCAAAGCAAAGGTATTAACTCAACCACCCAAACGCGGATGGGCAAATACCACTCCGAGTAAAGAGCTTGAAGGAGGAATTGTTACAGTCTCTGCTCTGGAAGTTAGAGAGACAGAGAGATCCAAGTATATACCAGAGGCTGGAACCAGCAAATCTCTGCTGGGCCAAAGGTCATTACTCAGAACCAGGTACCCAACTGCCTACTCACACAGCCTTTACCAAAATAGCTTCTTCATTCATGGCTAAAGGGAGAAGCACATACCCTAAGGCAGCCCTTTTGCGGAAGTTTAACGAGATACTGGAAACCCATTTACATCCTCCAATTGTCCTTCCTTAAAATGGATAGATGACTCATGGGATTTCACCTGCAGGAAGTGCAATGGGGACGCTGAAGAGTGACAGCCTCTCTGCAAGTCCAACTGCACAAGTCTGGGTATATGTTATGGCTGAGAGGTTTGACCATTCCTCCTCTTCTGCAACTGGCACATGCAGGGGTGGTGCTCTCTGCAGACAAAACCCAAGCAGGAAGTCTCTACCCAGGCCAATTCAGGGAAGGCGGCAACAGTGCACGTGACGCCATTCCAACCAGGGAGATTTCAGTGGATTAGGCCAGCCTTTAGTACTACTCTGCATTATTCTCCTGCTCTGAAGCCAGACAATAGGCACTTCATGTGACTGAAGAACTGTCTAGGAAACTCATCATAGGATGACAGGCTCACCTGAACACCAGGCAGCACTTAGCTACAAAAGGGCTGCAGAGACATAGCGCTCTCTGTCGTTCTAGTTTTCCCTGATTAATTTGCTAAATGACCTTAAGGTCAAGCCACAACTTCTGTGTCCCAGTTTCCCCATCTGTACAGTGGGGATAATACTTACCACCTTTGAAAAGGGCCGAAACATCTTCAGGTGCAAAGCGCTAGGAAGGAAAGCATTAAAGACATCCACCAGGCTGGATTGCATTTTTCCCCTACTGTGAATGTTTTGAGGTTCTTTGCTGGTATTGCACGTACATACAATAAAGCAACCAAGCTTTCGCTAGTGCAACTGTTTATGCTGGAAAAATAAAAGCTTAATTGTACCTTTAAGAGGTGAATTGAGGGATTTAGCATTCTCTTGTTTGCCTACTGTAATATATAGTAGTGGATAGGCAAGACAAAGCTGGCACAGCCCGCTAAAGTGCTAATTCTTTTAAGACAGCATGACACTCATTTCAGGTTACAAAATGGCATATTTTGGAACTAGCATTGGGAATTAGCTTAGTCAGGAAAAAAGGCAATCATAAGTAAAGCTACGTTTTAGTCACAGGAATTTTTAGTAAAAGTCACGGACAGGTCACAGGCAGTAAACAAAAATTCACAGGCCGTGATCGGTCCATGACTTTTACTATATACCCCTGATTAAAACTGGGGGGGGGGGGGGGGGGGGGGGGGGGGGGGGGGGGGGGGGNATCCTATTTACAGCCACAGAAAGATTAGCTTAGGAACAGTTTACCTTCTTTCAACATCATTTGGCTGATTTCAGAAAACAAGACTTACCCATAGAATAAGCCTGGACTTTTTAATAAAAGCAGGAGTGAGTGATGTCTATTTCCTTGTTTTATTCTTTAAAAGCCTTGTTTATCATTCCTGGCTGTTCACTGATGTAGGCAGGGGAAAGGGGGGAAGAAGAGTCAGGAATACAAAGCAGAAGTAAGGGTCCTGACGAGTAATTAAAAAAAACCTCACATGTGCTAGATCAGGGGTAGGCAACCTGCGGCACACGAGCTGATTTTCGGTGGCACTCACACTGACCGGATCCTGGCCACCGGTCCAGGGGGCTCTGCATTTTAATTTTAAATGAAGCTTCTTAAACATTTTAAAAACTTTATTTACTTTACATATAACAATAGTTTAGTTATATATTATAGAGTTATAGAAAGAGGCCTTCTAAAAACATTAAAATGTATTACTGGCACGCAAAACCTTAAATTAGAGTGAATAAATGAAGACTCGGCACACCACTTCTGAAAGGTTGCCGACCCCTGTGCTAGATAGACACATAGTATTGACCAAAATAAGTCTTCAGAGGAGACTTCTTAAGGTGAAGGTAAAAGTGCAGGGCTGCAAGAGAGACCACTGAATTGTTCCAGCTGCCTGGCCAACAGAAAAAACAACACACAGGAGTTATGGTGTTCAGTTCCAATTCTTGCAGTCATTTTTTATTGCAGGAGTTGCATTCTCTTCTTGTCTGAAGAAACAGGGTGATGGTACAGATAGGAACACATTACTGACTCAGCTCCACCCTCCACAAGCTTGGGAGCAGCTAGCGGTTCCGCCATCTGTGCCTCTGCCTTCTTTCCATTTCGGGTTTCTGGACTTGGGTGTCAGTAACTGAGGCAACAATACTGATGTTAAGGTAATGACTTACCTTTAGGTAGGCTTGCAAATTTCCAGCAAGAAGTTTCACTGCATTTAGTGGTCAAAGCATAAATCCTAATGGAAATATTAGTGCTGTAAAATACAAGATCTTCTTACTAGCACAGAATATGCAACAAATCAGGAATGTCAAAGAGAATTCTTATAATTTACAGTAGGGTAGGCAGAGAAATATAAAGCCAAAGCTATGTGTTCAGCCTTTAAATCAGTTGCTTCTACCTCAAACACAGCAGTTCTTAGAGCCCTCTGACTGGGGTCTCAATCTGTTGTTCCAGCATATCATTACACTAAAACAGTCAAGAGTAACTAGCTACAGGAACACTCCCAACCATTTTGCTCAGCTAACATTGGAGTTTGTATGATAAATGACCTGACTCTGTATCTGTCACAATACTGGCCATAGCTACAATTATGGATTCACAGATAAACTGATGCCAAAGAGTGTTTATCCCTCTATCAGGCAGAAGCAGAAACCAAATTTAATGTAAATTAAATTTCTTTAAATCTAATAAAAATAGATAATTGACGACACTAGCCGAGAATGAAAATTAAACAAGATATTTAATACAGTGCAAACCATAGTTTCTTAATTAAAATAGATGTGTGCATGTATCTGAATGGGTTATCATTTATCACAAATAGCAATGAACACTGCACTGCTACATAGAAAAAAATGTACAGCTGGATTTTAAGTGTAAATCTTCCTTACTTCCAAGGTAGTGTTTATCAATTTCAAATCAGCTTCACTAATTAAAAATGGGAACAGCGACTAGGTCAGAGCAGTGATAGAAGGTGATCACACAGTCAAAGGAAATAAATACAGAGTGCAAAGAACTAAAAACCCAACGCATTCTTATACCTAAACATGAGAAGCCGATGGTGGCTTATGACTTTTCCTTTTTAAATGCCTTACAAGACTTCTAGACACACTTTCAACTGACTTAAAATTACAGGCTGCATTTCAGATCATTTAGCTTCAATACGCCCCAAACTCTAGAAGATGAAGATCCAGCAGTGGCATTAGCATAGTCCAGAAGCTGAATGTTGGATTTTGCAAATACATTTTATTTTACAGAAATTCAACATCGTCAACTGCAGGCAACTTTCCCCGACCCCCTTTGTTTCCTTTGTGCAGACCATGCTATGCAGAGTACAGCAATGCAGTGCCCACTGCTTTGGGTTAAGATTAAAGAGAGAAAGACATTTTGCTTAATGTTTTGTCCCCAACACACTACACGTGCACCTATAACAGGTGGCCAAAGTCTGTTTTGTTTTTCCAAACGGTTGCTGCTGTAGTTACATGTTTCCAGCCCAAGCTTCCAACTCTTTCATGTCATCGTCATCCTCCTCTTCTTTCTTCTTGGCTGTAGCATAAAGAGAGTGTGAAGAGTTAGGAGGGGATACCTTGATGTAACCCCATAATGTCCTGCTTCACCTGGACAGGTGGCTCTCACTGCACAAGGCACTAGGTCCCACAGAAAAGCAAATATGCCACATGTGGTTTTCAGTTACAAGACTTATGTGCCATTTTAAAAGCCAGCCAGGGTTAAACTTCCCGAGGCCATATTTCAAAAAGAGAAGAGAAAATGGTTTGTGAGAAGAATGCAAATGTACATTTTAATCAGAGTGATACACAAGCATTGCCCATATTTGTCACAGTCACCAAATCTCAAAGCATGGGAAGATGTAGACCTGTTTATATTAGGAGCTCCTTTGGAGCCATGTAAAGTTTATTTAGCTAAGCAGTAGCCATTTGGCAATGGATATCAATACCTTTTGGTTTCTTGTTGTTCAGCATGCTTAAACCAACCACTATGGATTTGGGGCTATTGGTCTTAGACTGATTTGAGTGCAGCACTAGCTGGAAGAACAGATGGAGTTGGGAGCCAGGAAATACCAAGTCCTAGCCTAGGATCTCTGAGATTTCCTGTGCTGTTTCACCTCTGTCTCTCAATTTACCTCTCTGAAAATGAAGGCAATAGCTACCTTACAGGAATATTGGGAAGGTTAGTTAAAAACTGTACAGTGATTTGAAGATGTAGAAAGCTAAGTACTACAAGTCTCACCTTAAAAATTTCCAAATACTACACTTTCCCCAAAGAAATTCCTAATGCAGCAAGATAGAGAATTATTTTTAATTTAAAAGATATCCAGCCTCTCCCTATAATGAATCCAGACAGTAGCTTACAGTATGATGTATGTGTGTGTGTATACACATCAATTTGTAATACAAAGCTGGCACAAATGGGAAATTCCTGAAGTTCAACCCTTGAAAGAGGAGGAGCCAAGGGATGGTAAGTCTGTTTCAAGGTCTCTCTTCTTTGGCAGGGCCCCCCAGATTAAATGGGCATGGAAGAGTAGAAATCAGGATAAATAAAAACTGATTTTTAAAAATATCAAATTGAGTTTTGTATTTAAATAAATATTTTCTTTTAAAAATAAGCCTGTAAAAATTAAATGTGAAATTATGACAAAATATGCTGAACCTTACACTTATTATAATCTATTTAAAATCATTTAAATAAAAAATATGCTGCATCAGTCAGCATTCACATTTTAATGAATTAAGGGTGCTGCTTTTTTTATTATATACAGAATTGGGGGAACCGTTAACTTTTAAGCTCAACTGAAGCTTTATAAATATGGCACGTCTTAACTATCTGTATTATTTTCACTTTTGACAATGGAGCAAATGCTGGTATTTAAATGTATCAGATGTCAGTACTTTTAGTTTCTGTTGTGCAGAAAAGTTTTTGCCTTAATTACTTTTGGTTTCAGGTTAGCTAGGAGGTGCAGAGAAAATATTTTCTTCATTTGGGCTAGGTCATTCAAAGTTGAGAAGCCAACTGAGCTGAAAAAGCAGAAAAACTTGTTTTCCTCTTTCAATCTATGAACCACCACCAGGCGGGAAGAGGATTCACAGATCCTAAAGCCAGAAAGGACCATTGTGATCATCTAGTCTGACCTCCAGAATAACACAGGACAGAGAGCTTCACTGAAATAATTCCTGGAGCAGATCTTTTAGAAAAAAACCCAATTTGATTTAAAAATTATCAATGATGGAAAATCCACCACGACCCTTGGCAAATTGTTCCAATGGTTAATTACCCTCACTGTCAAAAATTTATGCCTTATTTCCAGGCTGAATTTGTCCTACCTTCAACTTCCATCCATTGGATCGAATCATAACTTTCCCTTCTAGACTGAAGATCCCATTATTAAATATTTGTTCCCTATGTAGGTACTTGTAGACTGAAATCAAGTTACTCGTAACCTTCTCTCTGTTAGACTTAAAGAACTCAACCTATTTAGTTTATCACCATATAGCATGTTTTCTAATCCTTTAATCATTCTTGTGGCTCTTCTCTGAGCCCTCTCCAATTTAACATCATCATCTTTCCTGAATTGTGGGAAGCAGAACTAGACAATGTTCCAGCAGCAGTCGCACCAGTGCCAAATATACAGGTCAAATAACCTCAAATAGAAGTAGAGAGATTCCCATCTTTATGCATCCCTAGATCATATTACCTCTTTTGGCCACAGTGTCCCATTGGGAGCTCATGTTCAGATGATAATCCAACAAGACTCCCCAGTCTTTTTCAGAGTCACTGCTTCCCAGGATAGAGTCCCCCATTCTGTAAGTATGGCCTGCACTCTTTGTTTTGGGATGTATACATTTATATTTAGTGTATTAAAACACTATTGTTTGATTGCGCCCAGTTAGCCAAGTGATCCAGATCACTCTGTATTAGTGACCTGTCCTCCTCAATATTTACCACTCTCCCAATTTTAGTATCATCTACAAACTTTATCAGTGATGATTTTATGTTTTCTCCCAGGCCATTGATAAAAAATGTTAAATAGCATAGGGCCAAGGACTGATCCCTGCAGGACTCCACTAGAAACACACCCACTTGATGAACATTCCCCGTTTACAACTACATGTTGAGACTTATCAGTTAGCCAGTTTTTAATCCATTTAGCATGTGATGTGTTCATTTTATATCATTCTAGTTTTTTTAATCAAAATGTCGTGTAGCACCAAGCCAAACGCCTTACAGAAATCTAAGTATTTTACATCAATTTTATCAACTAAATTTATAATCTCATTAAAAAATATATCAAGTTAGTTTGACAGGATCTATTTTCCATAAACCCATGTTAATTGGCATTAATTACATTACCCTCCTATAATTCTTTATTAACTGATTTCCATATCAGCCACTCCATTATCTTGCCTGGGACTGATATCAGACCTATAATTACCTGGGTCATCCTGTTTACTCTTTTTAAAAATTAGCACATTAGCTTTCTTCTAGTCTTCTGAAACGTCTCCAGTGCCCTTAGACTTACTGATAATCAACATTAACTGTCCAGCAAGCTCCCCAGCCAGCTCTTTTAAAACACTTTAAAGCAGGGGTCCCCAACGCGGTGCCCACGGGTGCCATTGCGCCCGCCGGGGGGTCTAAGTGCGTCCACGTAGCCCTCGGGTTTATTTGGTTTTTTTTTGCTCCGCCGACAGCGCTCGGGGCTTTTTTTTTTTTTTTTCTTTTCTCCGCCGGCAGCGCTTGGCGCCCGCTGGCAACGCTCGGGGTTTTTTTTTTTTTTTTGCTCCGCCAGCAGCGCTCGGGGTTGTTTTTTTGGCGCCCGCCGGCAGCGCTCGGGGTTGTTTGGCGCCCGCCAGACAAAAAAGGTTGGGGACCACTGCTTTAAAGTATTAACTTTATTAGCTTCTGTTTAACATTCTCCAGAGATATTAGTGGAATGGAAAGAGTGTTATCACTATATGATGAAACTACATCATGTTTTTTCGACCAAACACAGAACAGAAATATTTATTGAACACTTCTGCCTTTTCTGCATTGAAATGATAGAATTAGCAATAATAATCTAGTAATGAACCAATACCATTGTCAAGTTTCTTCCTGTTTAAGATATTGTAAAAACTCCTTATTGTCCTTAACAATGCTGGTCATAGATTTCTCCTTGTGTCTCTTTGCTTCCGTTATCCATTTACTACAATTCCTAACTTCTGATTTAGGATGAGATCTTTTACTTCTAAAAACTTGAAGGACATAGGGCCAGATTTTTGAAGGGATTTGATTTCAATGGGAGTTAGCCACCTAGCCTGCTTAGATAATTTCAGAAATACTGCTAGTCACATAAATATCTTTGAAAATCTGGCTCATGGTGACCAGAAACAATCCATCAATTCGCTAACTACAGTTAATACTTCCTCCGTTTAATAGGTCAGTTTTAAATGCAAAACAAGAAAAAAAGTTGATCAAAACTTATGTATACAGCACATTTAAGATGTTTTTATTAGTTAAATAAAACAAATTTTAAAATGCTATTTTGGTACTTCTAATTGACTCCCAATTGCCATCCAAATGCAGCTTGCCACAAATCCCAGGTAAAAAAAAAAAAAAAATCACCTGATAAATAAGAAATGCATCATTCACCATTTTCTAAAATAATCAAAAATTAAAAATCTGAGTAAGTGTATGTGAAGCTATATCAATGCTTAAATAAATGTGTACAGAAATAGTGTATCTTCTTGCTTAGCAAAAAGAACCAACAAATTTAGTGTAAAGACTATATTTGGATACAAATGAATGTTTTAATGATTATACCAAACAATAAGAATGAACCTCTCAAGGAAAGTAACTAAAAGGTGCTAAATGGATTAAAATCAATTATTTAGATCAAAAGTTACCTGCTTCCTGATTTAAATCATGTTTAAAATAGATTATTTAAGTCAATCCACCCTGATAGATATTTTTCAACTCTTCTGTGAAATGATTTTCTCCAAAGTAAAAAATACTTAACAGTTATAAAAGACAGACATATAGCAGGCTTTTTAGAGTACCTATTTTGAATCCAGGCACAGAGCTGCCGTACAGAAATATATGCTATTTACAGGTCATCACCAGCCATGAGAAGACAGACACTGATGCGGTGAATGAATACTGAAGTTTCTACACTGTGGTTTTATAATAAATGCAGTAAAACCATGGCATAGCTATACTGTACTAAGGCAGAGCCTGTAAAGCAGATCCAGGAAGGCTATACATCACATCATGGACATTAACACAAGCCAAAGGCATTCCATGTCTGCTGGATTTCATTACCTATGACTTTTACTCTACATACAGGATGATGAGTGGTTGTTTGGAACACAATATTATTAGCTTTGAACCAAAACTGTGTAAATCTAACACTTCTCCCCATTCTAGACCATACAGTTTTCATGCAGGCCAGAGGAGAAAGTGGGAGACGGAGGTAGAGATTCTACAATTATACCTTCCTAGTGCAATTCAGAGAACAACACTTTTTTCCCCTCTCCCTCTTTTCCTTTACTTTTTCCTATTAATGAGTCAAATCCTGATGCTGAAAATGAATGGGTCCAGACAGAGCTCTGTCTATGGAACATTAAGTCAGGCTAAGAGGGGAAGGCACTGTGACAAAGTTCCTCCTCTACCTTGGTGGGTCCTGCGCTTATTGGCGGATTTGCTCACCTCACAGATTCACCCTGTGGGTCGGGAACAGTCCAGAGACCTTCCCCTCTGGTAGAAATCACAGTCCAGGTCAATTCCTCCTGTGTTTGATCAGGAGTTGGGAGGTTTGGGGGGAACCCGGGCCCGCCCTCTACTCCGGGTTCCAGCCCAGGGCCCTGTGGACTGCAGCTGTCTAGATTGCCTCCTGGTACAGTTGCACGACAGCTACAACTCCCTGGGCTACTTCCCCATGGCCTCCTCCCAACACCTTCTTTGTCCTCACCACCGGACCTTCCTCCTGATGTCTGATAATGCTTGTACTTCTCAGTCCTCCAGCAGTACGCCTACTCACTCTCAGCTTCTTGCACACCTCTTGCTCCCAGTTCCTCACATGCACTTCCTCTCCTCTGGCTCCCTGGTTCCCCCGGCCTGACTGGAGTGAGTCCTTTTATAGCATCAGAGGGGCCTTAATTAGAGTCAGGTGCTTAACAGCCTCACCTGACTCTTAGCAGGTTAATTGGAGTCAGGTGTTCTCATTAGCCTGGAGCAGCACCTGCTCTGGTCACTCAGGGAACAGAAAACTGCTTATCCAGTGGCCAGTATCTCCCCCTTTTACTTCTGTTCCCAACCGGTCTGGGTCTATCACAGCACCCACTAATGATGAGAGAGTTGCTCTTCAGCCACCCAACTCATTCCTTTCCACTGGTTCAGAGTGAGTGACTGCTCTCATATAACTGCCATCTAGGCCTGATGGGGCACTGGGAAGTGAAGTCTGGGAAAGGCAATTGGCAACTAGGGAGCTCCTGAGGGGCCTGAGTGACAGAGACCATCAAGGATAAACAGGGAGACAAGGAGTACAGGCCAGGCCCTTATAAACCGTCTCCACTAGCTAGATTTTTGGGTGTGGGATCACAATAAGCTTCCACCAGAACCAGGCTCCTCTTTCTACTTCCTGAAGACAGCTCTGCAGGAGTGTCTTCATCTCTAGGGGTGCAACAGTGGTTGCTGCATAGACAAGAACCATGGAAGGCAGGACCCAATGGCAGAACAAAGAACCTCACCACAACAGAATCAGGCTAGTGTGGAGCTTCTTTCTGTACCAGTAATGCACATGCACCAACCAGGATTTGTCCTTGTGATTTGCCTCCCCAGCGGCTTTTGCTCCAAGGTTTTGCACAAAACTCAGTTTGGTGTCATCTGATTTGAGTGCCATCCCTAAGGTAGGGACCCCATGCACCTTGGGTAGTCAGGAGTCAGCACTATTCACCCAAAACAGAGTGCTATGAAAATAGATGGGTCAGCTATGTAAGACCACAGCATCCCAATACAGGGTTGAGAGGCAGACTCAAAGACCTGCAAGCATGGTTCAATCAGAGCATTGAGACCAACTTGTAAGACTAAATTCCAAGGGCTATTTCTCACTCAAGTCTCCCTTGCTTTTACCTCTGTGTTTGGTCTTGTCAGGATTGCTTCCCATTAAATCAGCTGCCATTAGTACAAGACTCCCAGCTTGCATTTCTTCCTCCTACATCTCCATTCTACCTTGAACCTTGTTTTTTAAGGTATTATAGGATAAACTGGAAGTGCAGGAATACATGCTAACTGCTCCTGTTACAGCTATTAATTTTCATAGATCAAATGAAAGGAGATGAAGGATCCCTTGAGAATAATACATCATGTGATTCATGAAGCAATTCCATATTAACTCTACAAGCTGCTTGTCGCCAGAAAATTCAAAATTCAAATCCTTATTAAGAGCTGCTGATTTTATGAATGCACATGTTAATGAACCAAGCTGGCTTTGGCAAAGGCAGACAATTACCTGGCTTTGATGGTATTGCTATTGAGGGCACATTTGGTAGTGGTACTGTCTCGGGACCACTGATCTCCAGCAGGTTTTTGTCTAATTCTTCCTGTTCTAGTTCTTCCAATTCTGCCATCAGTTCGTCCTAGTATGTAAAGGGAAAAAGAATGATTCAGATCACACTTGCCACTAAGTAGTACAAACACAGACAGACTCAGCTAGGTACATTATTACAGGGAATGGCCTAAATGACCCTAGCACATGTCCCTCAAACTGTGAGGGCAGGGTCTGAATCTCAACCTCGATCTGAATTTATGGCTTCACTTTCTGATGGGCACAGAATTCTCTGATCCAAAAGCCTCCAAAGCGTTGTGGCTTTGAAATCCCATCCAAGTTTTGTAGCTGACATGCGCACAATTTCTGGAGGTGGAAGAGACCACTTGCTAGGAGAAATTTTACATCCTAGAACTTGCACTGTTGTCTGAATGCATGCAGAACTCAGATCACTAAGAGATGGGTTTTAATTTAAAACAGTTTTACCTCATCAAAGTCTTCCCCAAATCCTACAGGCTTTGAAATAGCTGTTGAAATTTCATCTGCCAGCTCCTGCTGTTCTGCAATATCCTGCATCAATTCGTCTACTTTATCGATATCCCTGTAAAGAAAAGAGAAGAGTACAACTATGTTAGGTCATTAACCTGGTTTGCACTGCCCACTGACTACATTTGCTAATTCTGTGGCAATGCTAATTCCACACTGTGATGGCATTTCAGCTGTGCATGACCTCACATCTCCAGCCACTGCAGCTCTCCTTCCCTCAACTGCTCCATCCTGAGCAATCTCCATTCCCTACTCCCTGCCAACATCTTTGCATTTTTACCCATTGCAGGAAGGTATGAAGCTTCCTCTAAAGCACATGCCATTTCTGCTGTGTGGATTGGGCAGGAGGTGGTGCTCATTCCCTTTCTCCCTCATTCCCAGCAGATTACCTCCCTCATGATTCTAGAAATCACCTGGTTGCTGTTCTTAAATTTTTCTCTTTGGCAGAAATTTAGTGCTGACAGATGGACTGAGAGCCCTGGAGGACAAAAGCTTCCATTTACCCTCAGAAAAGATATAAACACATGGCAAGACGGACTGATACCACAAAATCATTTCACATAGGTAGCCAAGCTGCCCATTGGCTGGCAACTACGGTACTTTTGGTTACTACTACAGATCTAGGTCAGCTTCAACTTGTCAGGGTGAAAGGCTCCGTTACCCTATTATCAATCCTTTAAGCCATCAAGATCCAATCATCAGTTTGCTTTGAACTCTAATTCTTAGTGTAACTCAGATCTATTTGCTTTAGTCAAGGCTGGACAAAAAAAGTGCCTTCACAGGACACAAAATTATCATCAGCGTCAAGTCCACAGTTAAGGGTGAGTTGAGTTTTGCACTTGAAGCTGGGATTTAACCTCTTATGTATGAAAAAATACAAGATGTCCTCCCCAAAATTCTACTCCTTACTCTCAGAGCATAGAATGACTCCTGAAAATTTACAAGCAAATTCATTAGTTTTAATTAAATTAAAAATGGGTCCTTTAAGAAACCTGGCACCTGTTTTGTCATACTTTTGTCCCCAACGACCTTAATGGAATAATGCAGACTTTTACAACTTTCCATATACTTAACTCACTGAAATCTTGTGCATGGATTACATTTAAAGGGTTTTTTTGTTTTTTTTTAGCATTGTCATTCACACTCACACCCCTATTATTCTCCATATTCAAGTTTATTCAGGGGCACAAACTCAATACACTTCAGAGAATTCCATGAAGAACTGTCCTCTTTCCAAATAGTCACTTTTCCCCATTGTTCTCAATGGGACTGAAGCAACAGACTGCCCTTAACAAAAATGGCCACTGCATCTATTCACCTACTCCTCAGTGTTCTTCTCCACCTCCTGACAACATAGGGGGCTATCATCTTTCCTGAGGTCAGTTTACCTTCACTCCCATTGGGGGCAATAGAATGTGGTGGCATTTGGAAAGAGGGCATATTAACTGAGGTCAGCACCTGGCCTCATTGTCATTGTCAAAAATGGGGGATGCCAGCCATTTTGAAAGAGTACAATTCTTCATAAGTTTCTCTGGAGAATATTTTACACACCTAATAACATGGGGTCACTATATGGCTTAGCAAAGACTATTTAGGTGCCTTAACTATGCATTCCTATATCTGAACAGGTTTGGATTCCTTTTAAATTTAACCTTAATTCAGAGTTTCCTGGGTTTGCAAATATTGGCTTTGTGTTAATTACAACATCTCTAATGTAGTTTACCCTTAGTTACTGATATGTACTCTAAACCATAACTCCATCTCAAAGTCATTTTTGTCTGCAAATTATATTGAGTAGAAGAAAAAAGGAACAGACTATGCACCCCTTTTAAACAAGACTTTTAAAAAGTGTACAGGTATTAGATGGATCTGTGACCAGTACATCTCTGAAATCACTTCAGACTATTATTGACACTATACTTTAGCTAGACAAAAATTGTGTGCGTGCTATTAATGGCCTCGTACCCCACAAAATGTTTCTGGGTTGAAAAATCCCATCTTTTGTAGCTTGATCAATAAACGAACGCATCTAGTATTATATTTTAAACTTTTTAAAAATACTTTACTGCTTTGTCTGTAACCTCTGCAAAAATCAGTTATTTCATGCCACAATGATGCAGAGCATTTTATCAGATTGCGTGGGACCTGGTTCTTTATTCTCTTTCTATAATTTCTGGTTTGATTTTGATAGAGTGGACATTCATTCAAGGATACAATATGAAATTTCTTACATGTTGTCATGAGCAGCTTTCATAGCTTTAGCAGCCAGGCCCATATTCTTGAGCACTTCAGTATTAGTGTTGGCATTTTCAAGGGCTTCCCTCTGGAATTCAATTGTTGATAATGTGCCATCTATCTGCGCAAGCTGCTTCTCGTACCTCTTCTTGCGTTTTAGGGCTTGAAGAGCAGCTAGATGAAACAAAAACAAAACAGGCTGTATGTGATGTGTGTCCAAAATAGCCATTCAAATGTTTACAAAATTCCATTCACAAAACAGAACAATGTTTAATTCATTCTATTGCTCATCTGCTCTTCTTTCTAGTTTAATTAAAATTTGTTACTTTTCTGTGTTCCTGCCTAAACAAATGTAATGGTAGCCAAGCCTCTGATGTCCACTTCATGTCAAAATATAGACTATAAACCAGCAATTACAATGTTGGCAGTCTAGATGCTCAGCATGGATGGTGCTACAGGGTACTGTGTTTTATAGCAAACACCATGTCTCAAAACATAAGCATGCCTATTTAAAAGTAACATCTTCCTCCATCTTTTCCCGTGAAACACTCAGCAATCCATGGAACAGTAACTGCCAAACATGGTTTTAACTATGCTGCAGGATCAGGCAGCAGCTGCAGCTAGGCGGGAGTGACTGGGAGAAAGCATTATATACAGTAGAACCTCAGAGTTATGAACACCAGAGTTACGAACTGACCAGTCAACTACATCCCTCATTTGGAACCGGAAGCACGCAATCAGGCAGTAGCAGACACAAAAAAGGCAAATACAGTGGAGTACTGTGTTAAACAAACTACTAACAAAATTAAGGGAAAGCAGCTTTTTTTTCTGCATAGTAAAGTTTCAAAGCTGTATTAAGTCAATGTTCAGTTGTAAACTTTTGAAAGAACAACCATAACATTTTCTTCAGAGTTACGAACAACCTCCATTCCCGAGGTGTTTGTAACTGAGGTTCTACTGTACTTCGCTTCCTGGTATCGCTCCTGTTTGAATAAGAGCAGCGGTCAAGGAAAGCTCATCTTGTATAAACACATTTCACATCTCCCCTGGTGTAAGGACCCGCCCACACTGAACCTTCTAAATATGATTTTTGTAACCAATAGAGGTGCTGTCTCCGTATCTGTAACCCTGTTCAGTTTGAGCCTGCATAGCAGCTTTTCTGCTGTAAGGGTTTGTTTCTAGATCTACACAAACATGAACAGACATTGCTAAGTGCTTTCTACGAAAGTATGGGCAGATGAGCTATCCCACAATGCCTTTGCATGAAATCCATAGAGTAACACCAACACATGGGTCTGAGTACTCTGGAATGTACTGCTGTACAGAGAGCTGGGAGGAAGGAGAACCAGTCAAACTGGATACAAAACCAGATCAGGGTTTGCAGTTCACACTAAGCACTCCACTCCTCCACCCCCAGTGCACGCGCACATGTGTGCACAACCAGAAGCAGCAAAGAATCCTGTGGCACCTTATAGACTAACAGACGTACAGTACTCCACTGTGCACAACCAGTTACAGGAAGATAGTACCACCCGACTAGATCACTGGCAAAAGTGAAACTCGACTAGCTGCTCTGTATCAATCATTCATGATGTATGTAGATTAGAGCTGGCTGGAAAATAGAAATCCCTCCCTGTTAAAAATTACATGTTCTTAAAAAAAAAAAAAAAAAAAACAAACAAAAAAACCCAAACAGACAAAATGGCAAAAATGCGATATTTTCCCAGAAAGGGATTTTAGGAAAGCTCTGTTTCAGGTGAACCAACATGGAACTTTTAATTTTTCTGAGAAAGTGACGTTGACAAGAGCCTTGCAGCCCAGCAGCAGGACAGGCAGAGTGCCTGGGCACCCGGGGAGCTGAGCTGAGCATCAGGGAGGCAGAGAGTCAGGCGTTCAGTGCTGGCAGCCGCCTGTAAAGCTTTTGTCAAGAGAGACCTTCCAAGCAGGCAACTCATTTTTATTCCCTGCCCAAAACTAATTCCCGCCCCCCCCCCAAAAAAAACAAACAAAACAAAACTGAAGTTTTCCCCACAGTAAATTTTGGTTTTGCAAAGGGCAGTTTTTGTTGAAAATCATTCCAATACAAAAAACAAAAAACCAAATGACCAACTGTAGTATGGATATAAAGTGCCTGTAAGTAGTTACAAATTTGATTACAGGTTGTAGTATGAACAGGGCCTACCAAAGGACAGATTGGTTGGGTATCATCACACAAAGAAGAAAGGAACAAACATAGTAAAATATTGGGCACAACCACACAGGCATAGGCATATTCCTACTATACCTATCCCCTTAGATATACATTACAAAAAAATCTACATTAGAAACAAGTGCCCCTTGCCCCTCCATGACCAAGTATTACATCTCCCTCCATCAGGGTCCTTTTCTAGCTATTTCCAACCAATCAACCTGTGCTTTGGCTGACAGATACAACACAACCTCTCTGACAGAGTCATTGTTTGGATGAAACAATTAATTACCCTAAATGTTATTTCCAGCTACCTCTGTCAAAGAGATCAATAATCCAGTTCTCCAATATACGATAGACTTGGTAACTTAATAAGGACATTTATCTGCTTAAAAAATAGAATCAACTTGGACATCTACTCAGACTCTAACCTGATGATGGCAGTTCTTTGCTCCAAGATACAGCTTAACATTTGAACTCAGACCTGTGTTGCATTTCACTCCATGAATGTCCTTTTTGTTCAAGTCTCTAGCCTCTGTGAAAGTCTGATCAAAAGAGGTTTATTGGGGGAAAGGTGTAGAAAATGTATAACTGAGAAGTCTCAGACACACACAATCCTGTTGAGGGCCAGTTTGTGACAGCGAACTTGTCGGTTACACATGTTCATTAGAAGTGAAGAAAAAACAGAATTTCCAAAATCCAATTCTAAAACCCATCCCCTAAAAATGCTATTTCAGAATTTGCCTTTCCTGGCTGTAGTGCTGGAACTGAATTGTGGGGGAGATTCTCCTACCCCAAAATTATAGCCTTCCTGAAGAGGGACAGAATCCCTTGTCACCTTTTCTAGAATAATGACAGTTTCAAGTGACATGATAAATGAGTGGCTGCAACACAGGTGCCCGGGTTGATCTCCTAGAAGCTGACTGTACATTTACAGGGGCCTCATATGTACTGTTGGGTCCTGTCTCGATGGGTAAAAGGAGAGTTATCCAATTGTGTTTAGTTGAAAACACACACCATTTTAGCCCATCAAGACAAGACTCCTGCGTGGCTGCACACTACACAGTTCATTTTGTAACCCTCAGATTATTTTATCATTACTCTGCAACACATTACAAAACAGAAAACTAGGTACAGTTACAATTAAAGCTCCCAAGCACAAACCAAAAGTACCATTGATCACATCCATTGAAACAATCTAAACAGCCAGTATGAAAATCAAACAAAGGTCACATCGCCCATTTTGAATCCAGCTTTGCACAATTCATGCACATACTGCTAAAACAAATATTTCTGTGACCTGCTTCCCCCCTTTACTGGTGTCCCTATTTTAGAAACAATCCGAATTCCATTGACAATAGCAATAGTCTTTCCTTTGACATGAATGGGAGTTTGACTGGGCTTTCATATAATAAAATCATCTAGTATTGGTTCTGCAGTATCATGCTGGATGCTATTGGTGCCTGCTTTATGCCATATCATAAAATTATGTGCAATACATTAAACAAATATTAGAGATAATAATAAACAGACTAAATACAATTTAATTGTGGAATGATCAAATTATCTTGCTCAGCAGGAAAAGCCTGCTATTTGGATGTGCTTGTATTCAGTGGTGATGGCTCTAGAGAGAAATCCGAGAAACAAAGGTAGGATATTCAGAACTGTTAATTTTGTGGAATATGTAGACTGCAAGGCCAGAGTTCTTACAGCTGTTGTATAAACAAAAGTATGGTATTACAGTTTATGTACAGTTCTTAGTGGAAGCTATGGGATAAATACATAAGGTTCTTTTAGACTTTGTACTTACTGGGAGTACTTTGTTACAAGGGCAGAACTCAGGCTACAAGGGCACTAAACATTGAGAATGTGTTTTTAATGGTGTGTGTGGATGAACTAGGTATCAGGGTACTAACCAGAATTTTCTAACCGTATCATTCTATTTCCATTCCATGTATTTCTATTTTCTTCTCTCGCCCACCCTTCCCACCTCAGGAGTGTCTGTTCAATGTATTTCACTCTAATTGCATTTACTAATCTTAAATCATTTGAGATTTTTTTGTTTTGTAATTTCCCTTGTTTTTTTGTTTGTCTGGTGGTAAACCTCTGGTTTAGTAGGTCAGGCTCCTGCATATGAAAAGCTCTGTATTATGTCTCAGGTAAGCTTTAGTTGACATTTAAGTTCTCTCCAACCCTGGTTCTCCGGTCAATCTGTAGTGTCCTGATCCAGGACAGTCCATGCCCCAGCATTAGCCCTACTTTCCCATGTTATCCCCTGACATTTTTTCTAACAGCAGGAATGTCCTTATACCCAGTAGTGGTCATGACCTTGATTTTAAATCTCACTACTCATGTTTTCCACAGTCCCTTCCATTTTGCCTGCTGCAGGATTACGCTATGAGAAAATGGTAGAAAAGACTTCTGTTTAAGTGATGTTGAGGTGGGAAGGAACACAAATAGGAACGCAAGAGCAAATGTGCACTGTCTTACTCATATACACATGGACCACACTTTTCAACACTTGGACAATTCAGGGTAATATTTACCCAGTCAATTAACATCTAGATGCAAAGCACTTTTTTGAAGTGAAAAGAGACATTATACAACTGGTTAAATATCATTGCACCTGGCATTAAAAAAGTGTACTAAAAAGGTCAAACAAGACACTGAAATGTCTCTAATTGAGAGGAATGCACCTTCCTGTAGTTTATTTAGAGGTCATTTAATAGCAGCTACATTTCCACAACTATGCATTAATCCAATTTAGAATTCATACCATTTATAACTGGAATCTTTTATTAAATTGGAGAGATTATGAGACTCTGACAGGCTAATTTGGGTCATTTCACATTCATTTTCTCCTGTGAGCTCTATTAATTCATTTATCCGCCTACAATAGGATGCATTTCACATTCAGGATTTTTCTTTTTTTGCGGTAATCAGCTCTGCCTTTTCATGGCTTTGCTTTCACAGATAAACCAAGGCACAGAAGTCAGACTGTGAATACAAGTGAAGAGAACATTCTGTGCTATACAAGAATATCCCCACCAGATCTTTCATATTATAACATTACGACTTCCAAACAGACATGTCCAACCAGTATTTATGTTAGGTACTGAACCAAAACTCAGATGGAATTAAAATATCCTTATTAACTCTAATCTATATCTAGATCTTTTTACTTTTGACCTATAACAGGGGTAGGCAACCTATGGCACGTGTGCCGAAGGCGGCACGCGAGTTGATATTCAGTGGCACTCACACTGTCCGGGACTGGCCACCGGTTTAAATGAAGCTTCTTAAACATTTTAAAAACCTTATTTACTTTACATACAACAATAGTTAGGTATATATTATAGACTTGTAGAAAGAGACCTTCTAAAAACGTTAAAATGTATGACTGGCACGCAAAACCTTAAATTAGAATGAATAAATGAAGACTCGGCACACCACTTCTGAAAGGTTGCTGATCCCTGACCTATAACATATAAAATAACCATCAAAATACAAGTGAGACATTAATTTTTTGCACTTGAAAAATGTACACTCAGGATGTTTGCAGACTGCTTTAATAGGCCAGACTCAGTGGCATCTAAAACTCGAGTCTAATTCCCAGACACACTAGAGTTCTATCCTGCAATCAAATCCACTAGCATGTGCCCTGAACCCATTCAGAAGCCGGTGTATTGTAAACAGGAATACCTGACTTAGAAGTGATAGACAGCAAATGATTATGGCAACAAAAGAGGCCACAACTGCTTGGCTAAGTCATGTCATTGTAACTTCGTACATATATTTAAAAGGATAGAAACACCAAGAAAAGGAGACGACTTGTTAAGACTAGTAAAAATAGGGTATAACCATGAGTAATAAGAAAGCAGTTTGAATATCAGAAAAGTTTCCTGACCTTAAGGTCTACAGACCTGTGGTGGAGCTTCCCAAGGGAAGTAATAGAAGTCCTTTAGTTTGGGAGACGTAAAACTAGATTAGATAAAATACAAGAAAGTGTGCAGTAAGGGACAATCCTACATCAGTAAGGGAATGGACTAAACAATTTTAACTGGTCTTTTCTGCTTCATCAGTGACTGTCCACTACCTATCCACTGATGTATCAGTTCCTCTTCTCCATTTCTAATATGGACTACTAACCCTCAGCCCCTTTCTTCAGCTACAGGTCTATGAACTACCACTGACCATAAACTACTCAAGCTCCCCTCCACTTGTCATACCACAGAGTGAGACTTCATAACATTTCAAATCTGACCTGTCAGATACATTCCCAAGCCACCACTCCACTCTAAGCAAGAGAGCCAAAATTACCTCATTCAATCTTTACAGCATATTGTGGCTTTAAAGGCTAGACCCCCCACAAAGGGGACTTAGACTCAGTGTTGCAACATCTAACTTTACACACCCTGCTGCCTAGTGGAATACTCTGCCCAGGCTCCCCATACAATGCATGGAAAAGATAGGCACCTAATAAAGGGATCCACAAACGCCAGCATGCTGAACAGGGAGCTGCCTAAGACAACCAAGGAGGTACATATGAGCTCCTGTTCTGTCTTCCTGTCTCTCATGTGTCCCTTTCTGTCCCCCACTATCTTCCTCCTGTCCTATCTCCTTCTGTTGGCTTTTCACCTGATCCTGAAATCAACCATACTGCACAAGATGAAATGGCCCATCCAGCTCTGATAGGCCTAAGTACCACCAGTGATGGAGGGGGACATGGCCAAACCAAACAGATAATGTCCCTGATTAGAGAGGCAAGCTGGGGTCCAGAGCAACAGCTATCATAACTGACCCGCCCAGTCCAAACCATCTGCCTGTGACTGACCAACTGCCCTATGTCCTGAAAAGATCAACAAATGCTGCATTTCCCTCACATTTAATATTCTCTCTCTTCTGTGTGTCTGTTTTGTCTAAAGGAAGAAAGAAATAGCATTCCCAACTCAAAAACTGAACAGAACTAACCCTTTCTTCCCCAACGAAGGCTGTTTGACAGAATAAAAGACTTTAATCAACATTCACTCTCTCCAAAAAGGGTTCTGGTTTCATAGGTTTTGATTACATTTGTTTTGCATAATAACTCAATTTCTGTTTCAGTATTTTTGCCTTGTTTGTATTCTTTTCCTTTTGTGTATTTCAATTAATACATTTCTCATTTTTGGCATGAATTTCCTGATGCACTGCCATGGTATTAAACAATCTGAGGTCTCTGTATATCTAACTTTGTTTAAAAGTGTTTCATGTTGGACAGTTAGTCATGTTAATGCCATTAACTCTTTGGCTCTTTATCCCAACATGCCCTAACTGCTGGGCTATGCGGTATTCTGGGGCAGAACTCTGCCTGTTGAAACTGCTCCACTTTGTCTGAATAAGTAGTTGTGGGGCCAAAGAAAGAGAGTGAGCATGACTCTCTAGTCCAGTGATTATGGCACTCACCTGGGAAGTGGGAGGCCCAAGTTCAGGTCCCCATTCCAGTAACTATACAAAGTGGAACGATTACAAAGGAAGGACTGAGCGCCCTACTGCAGAATATCCCAGAACCCAGTGTTCAGGGCACTCTCGGGAGATGTGGGTTCAAATCCCTGCTGCACATCAGGCAGACGGAGGAACTGAACCCAGGTCTCCCACATCCCAGGCAAGTTCTCTAACCACTGGCTAAAAGCTATAAGGGGGCACCACGATCTCTTCTTCTGACAGCACTGCTTTGTATGGGGCCTGATCTGTTAGGCAGCCTCGGAGCATACATGGGCTCTGCAGGTGAGATAGATGGGGGAATGCCTAGTTTGAGGATCCCACTGGAGCTCAGGCATAAACTAGGTAACCAGACTGAAGCAGATGCACGCATGCCCAGTGGCAGATTTTTTGGTGACTAGGAGACTTTACCAGTGGAAACTTAAGTGCCTAGGGTATTTAGCTGCCTACAGGATTAAGCAGGAGCTGAGCAGGGGTTTTGAGGATCTAAGTTTTAGACTTAGGCACCTAAATCCCATTATGGATCTAGCCCTGATACCCCACAATTCCTCCTCTTTTTCACTTTTTACATTGTTCAGAAACTGCAGCATTGGCGATTTTCATACTTGTAACTCTCTGAAAGGATGGAGAAACCACACCGTAAGTTTATACACTTGTTACCACAAGTAAATTGGTGTATAATGATGACAAGGTCTGTAGTTCTCCAAGGTTATCAAACAGATGCATAGCGGATTAGCAAAGGTCCACCATAACGATTCAACTGCAGGACTGGAATCCAAATATGTAGACTAAACTAGATCTGAGATGACAGCTGTGCTAAAGGTGACCATCGAAGGATGAAAATTGAAAAGATTTCTGTGATATACAAAGGAGGCCTGAAAAGTGGGGTGGGGAGGAGGTTGTTTGTTTTGTTTTGAATTCTTCCGCTTTTTCTTTATATCAAAAAATTCAATTCTTGTTTAAGGTTTATGATATCAGATAGAAAGGAGTGAAACCTGATTGGGAGAGTAAGTGATTTTTATTCAGATGATAAAAAACTTATTTTTTTTAACTACTACTAAATGCCAAACAAAGTTATATGAGGCCACACTCCACCCATTCAATTAAGGACTGATTCTTAGAGGCTTTCAGTTTAGATGCACTCAAGGTTCTAGAAGGGTATGAGGCACTGCCATGCAGCCTTAACCAAGTTAACAAAACTTTTGGGCAGTGACTTTCTACTGTAAAAAATAAATGGGTGTATTTGTCTGTGTTTGGGGTGGAGAAGGAAGGGGAAAGAGGAGAGGAGAGGTGGAGCCTTTCAGACCATAGGCATCGTCTTACTCAGATCCCGGGTGATGCTCAGCCCCCACTCCGCCCCAGGCCCTGCCCCCACTCCACCCCTTCCCCCAAGCCATCACCCTTGCCCCGCCTCTTCCTACCCCCACTTACCCCCACTCCACCTCCTCCTCCCCTAGCTCCTCCTGCATGACACTGAACAGCTGATCCATGGCAGGAGGCGCTGGGGGGGGGGGAGAGGAGCTGATCGGCAGGGCTGCCAATGGGTGCTAAGCACCCACTTCTTTTTTTCCCCGTGGCTGCTTCAACCCTGGAGCACGCACGGAATTGGCGCCCATGTTTCAGACCTCCTTGACACCTGATCTGAAACAAAGAATGGTACAAAGCCAAAAAGTGTTTCCTTTTACGGGCCACATTTAACTTGAAGTGTGCAGAATTGATTCTAAGCTGTTCTCACACGCTTCCAAATGTCCTCCAAGCATTCTGCTTCTCCTAATTCATGAACTCTGCAGAGAGCTGCCACTTCAGTTAAAAACACCAAAGTTAGGAAAGCAACTCTCTCATATTTTAATGCACTATTTCACATGAGCACAGAACAAAACAATACTTCAAATCAAAAGAATAAGCTGTCTTAGATTGGAGTATTTTAATTTATGAATTGTTCAACAGTTAAAAACCTAATTTCCCTTCCTCTCGTATCTACCAGCGTCTTGGGTGGCTCACCGGAAATTGTGAAAAAATATCCTCTGGCAAACACCACACCCAAGAAATCTGCAGGGAATGGGGAAAATACTGTTAACATGGGGGGGAAATTCAACTTAAAATGGGAAACTAATTATAGTCTTTACTACAACGATTGTTGTGGTAGCAATACCACAATTTATATATTGCAATCAATGCTTTAGGATCACCACAGGATTTATTCTGAGGTGTATATTCAAGATGTTTTTGTTCTGATCTACAGCAATTCTATATGTGAACTTATCAACTACAACGTTTAATTCTGAAAACTGATGAGTAGTTCTGCCATCTTTTTCTAAAGCCTGTGGAACAGTCCTTGCTATCTGCATATATACATATTAAGCTATGATGTGTTGTCATGGTAGATAATATAATTGTATTAAAAAATTCACAGTGAAGCCAAAACTATAAATATTTTATCAGGAAGTAATGATAGTAGCTCCTCTTCCCCCCAAATCCACTACCATCACTTCATATAAGTATAAGACACCTATGAATTTTTCCTCTAGCATATCAATATTTCACACACACAAAATAAAGAAGCATGTTTGAAGTTAAAATTTAACACAGCCCATCTTTATTCTTTATGAAGACTGCTATTACATTAGGCAGCCATGAAAGAGTCAGCCCTTGGGATCTGCATATTTAATTAAGCCTTTGCTGTTTCCAAGATAGTAATTACAGCAGTAGACAACCTAACCTAATACCCAATTTAATTTACTGTGGAATTGCTTAAGCAGAAACAACTGTAACCACACATTATGTTTAAACATTTATTCTCTAGACCAGGGATCGGCTGGAAGCAGCGGCCAGTACATTCCTCAGCCCACGCCGCTTCCCACAGCCCCCATTGGCATGGAACGGCGAACCGCAGCCAGTGGGAGCTGCGATTGGCCAAACCTGCGGACGCTGCAGGTAAACAAACCGTCCTGGCTCATCAGAAGATTTCCCTGACGGGCCACGGGCCAAAGGTTGCCGATCCCTGCTTTAGACTAACCAGACAAATTTCCACACAAGACAAAAACAATTATTTGATGCTAAAGTAACCACCAGTACAGTTACCTGAAGGGAACACAGATTTAAGTTCTCTTGTCAATGCATCGATTTCTTCAAACATTCTCACTCTTTTAGATTAAGAGCCTGTATTTGATAAGCTCTTTGGGGCAGGGACCTGATGTGTTTTCTGGGAAGTGCTTAGTACACATAGTATTACCTATTTTTATAGAACCTAACATTTCCATTGGAGATTAGAGCATGTGGAATAAAGACATTGTTATGCACAGTATATACTTGTGAGAGCGTAACTGTGTTAGTACAGCACCTAGCACCTGGGCCTGCAGACATTACTGGAATATTTAATAGGGTTGTAAATCCAGCTGGCTTTGGGAAGTAGAAATTGGGGCAGAGGGTGTGTCTATTACAGGATTACCCAAAGTGGTTTTGCTTCTGTGCAAAGAAAATTCTGAAGAAAATAGATATTTGCATTTACTAACAGCCCAAACCTTCAGTCCCTCTGCATACAGAGCTCCCCTTGACTTCAACAGAAGCTCTGTGCATGGAAGGACCCTGGGAACAGGCTTAGAAAGATGCTATACCACGAGTTTGTTCAGTGGTCATTTTAAATGATTGTTAGCTCACTGTACCAGGATCATGTAGAAACCTCTGACAGATTTCCATATCCACCTCCTGAAAAAGAGGTCTGGGCTGATACAAGAAGAGACTGTTACCAGTGGGTTTAGAATTTTGCCATTTACACAAAACAACAACAACAAAAACAAAAATCAGCTGAAGTCAAAGATTCATCACTAGAGCATTCACAAGACCATGATGGTCTCTCTTCACCGAGAGAATTAAACCAAAGAACAACAAAAATATTCTAATGCACCATCACAGAAGAACTGTCATACAGGACCATACCAACAGTCCATCTAGATCAGGGGCGGGCAAACTTTTTGGCGTGAGGGCCACATTGGGGTTGGAAAACTGTATGGAGGACCAGGTAGGGAGGGCTGTGCCTCCCCAAACAGCCTGGCCCCCCCCCCCTATTCCCCCCCCCCCCCCTCCCTCCCCCCCCCCCAACCCCACCCCCCCCACTGCCTACCCCCCCCCCCAACCCCACCCCCCCCACCCCCCACCCCCCCCCTCCCTCCCCCCCCGCCCCCCCCCCCCCCGGGACCCCACCTCCTATCCAACTCCCCCTGCTCCCTATCCCCTGACTGCCCCGACCCCTATCCACACCCCAGCCCCCTGACAGGCCCCCGGGACTCCCATGCCTATCCAACCCCCCTTGTTCCCTGTCCCCTGACCCCCACCCAGAACCTCCGCCCCATCCAACCGCCCCCTACTCCCTGTCCCCTGACTGCCCCCCCGGATCCCCTGCTCCTTATCCAACCCCCTCCCCGCCCCCTTACCATGCCACTCAGAGCAGCAGGAGCTCACAGCCACGCTGCCCGGCCGGAGCCAGCCATGCCGCCGCGCTGCCCGGCAGGAGCGGCGGGCCAGAGTGCTGGCGGCGCGGCGAGCTGAGGCTGCTGGGGAAGGTGGACAGCAGGGAAGCGTCCCAGAGCTAGCCTCCCTGGTTGGGAACTCAAGGGCCGGATGTGGCCCGCGGGCCGTAGTTTGCCCACCTCTGATCTAGATCAATATCTTATTTCAGACAGTAGCAGATACTAGAGAAAAGTTTTACAGCCTCCACAATTAATTATGCACCAACATGCTTACAGGATATATTTCTTCCTAACCTTTGGCAGTTTGTGGTTTGGCTTATGACCTGAAGCAGGAGGATTTCTGTCCATTACAGGTCTGTCGCATCTTAGGCGCATTTAACATGTGTGATTTCAGCTTTATGCGGTCGGCAAAAACAAGAAAAAAAAACCAAAAGAAAGAGAAAAATAACAATTTAAATACTGTTTCTGTAGGGCGGGCGATTCTGCCCGCCATTACACTCAATGTAATTTTGACTATACACGGTTTTCGCTTTAGGCGCTGACCGCGGAACGTAACCCCAGGAGTACTTGTGGCACACCGGTATTAAGTTATCCTATATAATGTAATGGTGGATAGAATTCAACTAAATCTTCTTGTCATCCATATCTAATTATTTTGAATTTTACTAAGTTCTTTGGTTCAGTAAAACTTTATGGCAGCAAGTGCCATCAGTTAATATGCAGTAAAAGAAAGCATTTCCTTGTATTAGTTTTAAATGTATTGCCTTTAATGTGATTGGCTGATCCTGGGCTCTTATTATGTGACACAGTAAACAGGAGCACTGACTTCTCTATATCATTATTTTAATATATCTGTCATCCTGTTACCATTCCAAACTGAGTAGACCTAGGGCCTGATTTTCATTCACAAGGGCCCTTTTACTGCTCTCCCAGAGGGAAGGCAAGACCAATAAAAAGCAGCTGGATCAGAGGCAGCTAGATTTGAATGTCAGTTTCAATTGCTTGAAAGAAAAGAAATTTTAAAAGAGGGAGGTTTTTAAATTTAAAGTCAGACTTATTAGCATGTTGCTGGTTCTTTCCTTTTTCAGGTCTTCAGTTGCAAAGTGGATAGTACATTTTTGTTTCTTTATTTTCCCACTTGTTAGCAGAATTTCAGTTTTTACAGAGGATTTTTTTCTACTAAAATTTCACACTTAGGAAATGTTCCACTATGACGAAAAAGATTAATCCAGGGCCTCATTAACAACCTTACAGTGATAACACCATAGATTCAAAAGACAAGATTGATAACCAAATAGCCATGCTATCTCTGCAGCCACCACCACCTTCCAATTCAGGAACTTCCACAAGGCAAGAAAATGGGAAATGCTTCAGTCAGGCTATCCTCCTCTACCATGGTTTGGAGTCTGAAGTCAATGCAACAAGTCGTGTAGGTACTTTTGAAAATCCCACTTTAAGAACAGAATTTTAGATTCATGTTTGAAAATTTTGGCCTGTGTATAAAAAAGTTCACAATAGCTTTTTATTAATGTAATAGAAGTCTGAAGTTTTCATTATAAACACCTCAGCAATTTTTTAAGTGAAAAAGAAAATATTTTAATAAAAATACTATTTTAGCTGCAGATGCTGCACTTATCCACAAAGCTTACCTTTAAGTGATTGAGTAGACTCATTGTGTGTGAAGTTAGGGACCTGCTTTAGTGCTTGTCGACTCAGGGCTTTAGCATTTAATATTTTATTTTTTGCTTATAGCAGTTTTAAAGTACCTTATTTGAATTTTATGAAATGCCCCTATTGGTAATATATTAGAATTTACCAAAAAAACCTGAAGAACCTAAGAATATATAGGGTTTCATATACCCACAAATCCAATTTTGATATCCGAAGTGAAAATGTGTCGGGTTTGGGGAAAACGGAAGAACTGTCTGCATTAGAAAGTACTGTGAAGAATCTGGAGTAAAGTTCTGTTATTTTACTTAATACAGAAACAGACACGCAGCAAAGATCTGCACATAAGTGAATTTACAGGATTCTCCTCCCCCTCCCCCCCCCCCAGCCTGACCTTCATGATTTTATCTACCTACTACTTACACAGCTTCCATCTCTGTTGTCCTGCAGCTACCATTCTTTACCACAGAAAACAGGATCACATACTTGATACAAAAATACTGAAAGACACATGGCCCAGCAGAAACTCAAGGTATAACACCTTTGGTCGGTAAGACTGAGGAGAAATTTAAACTTAAACCTGCTCATTACTTCACTCTAGAAAGTATGACAACTTGAGGAAGTATTTTATCAGAAGCAGACATCCCACTAAAACAAACAAAGGAGGCAAATGTATAGATTTGGAAGGAAAAAACCTCTAAAAGCAAACTCAAAATAAGGGTATACCAACTGTCATCCATACAGAAAGACTATAAAATGGACTAATTTATTAAACCCATCTATCCTATTTGCCTGTCTCTTCTGGACAGATCCCACTGTTTTCTATAATCCACATAATAACCCTAAACACCAGAGTAATGAATACTTGAAAAATATCTAAAAAATGTATAGATTACTACTGTATAACTGTCTTCTACACAGATACTTAATATAACAACTTAGGCAACTGAAACAAAGCGTGCATTAATTTAGCTGTTCTATACACATTTGAGTCCATATTCCTGGTGCTCACATCACAGACAAGAGTCTGAATCATCAACAGAATCCCATTTCAAAGGCAGCAAGAACAAACAATGGGTGTCTCAGACTCGGGGTTTGGCAGTGTTAGAGCATATTTTAATATCTCATAACTATTCTGGATCTCTCAGTCTAGCAAGACCCAGCAATTTATCTTCAATATGTCAAGAAACTCCTGAGACGAGATACTAATTAAAACAAATCTTGACATGCTCTCCAACACCACATGTATAGATTAAAAACAAAGCATAGATTTCAAGGCCAGAGGGGACCACTTTAATCATGTAGCCTGACCACCTGTTCAACACAGGCCATAGGACTTCCCTAAAATAGTATAAAAGCCCAACAGCAACAAGTTATAGACAAAGTGATCGGATAATCTGGTTGATTTTATCTCACCCACTGAGCACAATTCTTGTTTAAATATGATTTTATAGGGCACCAGATGGCTCAGGGGAGTAGTAAGAGAGATACAGAACATTCACCTCTGCATAATTGGTCATTCAGTGGCATGTACCAAGCAGTGCTTATCTCGGTCCAAGTCCAGTTTCGATTAGACAAGTGTCTGCTTACATGATACAAGAGCCAGCACCTCAACTCCCCACTCAGTCCCAGAGGTGAGGTGGTCCCTCTGGGACACAGGGGGAACCTTGCAGCATCAGTGCCATAACTCTTCCGTGGATTATGGCACAATAGCAGCTATATTATAGTTATAACTGAGGCAGACTTTCCTTCTAGGCACTTGTAACTGAAAAGTTATCCTTGAACACCTGGAGCCTAGTACAGTAGGCTGCAGGGCATTTCTGCAGACAGAGTACTTACCTTCCATTTTAACTGTGCGGTTTTCCACATTGTAAAGAATAAAAACCAAGCTTTCAGGAAATGCTGTTGCGATTGCTTCCTGCACAGAAGAGAAAGAGCACGAGACCATTCGTACACTGGCAGGAGGAGAAGGAAAGGGACGGCACACAATCCAGGAAGGAGTCAGAAAAGACTATGACAATATGATTCCTAATTGGTCACTGACTGGAACTTAAATTCCAGAGTGAGGAGGAGCAACAGTCAGCTTTAAGCATCTGAAGTTGCAGAGTCTGGTTTAGAAATAAAGCTGAATGCCTAAAACCTTTATACTGGACACACAGAATCTGACTTTCCTCTAAAAATGAACACTTTACCAAGGTGCAGAGCCCCAGATACGTACATACAAGCCCAAATGTTTCAGAATGACAAACAGATGAAGTTCTGAAGCATCATTCACCAAGCTAAATGATATATAGTAACAGGTTTCAGAGTTGTAGCCATGTTAGTCTATCAGGAAAAACAACGAGGAGTACTTGTGGCACCTTAGAGACTAACAAATTTATTTGGGCATAAGCTTTTGTGGGCTAAGACCCACTAACAAATTTATTTGGGCATAAGCTTTCGTGGGCTAAGACCCACTAACACATTTATTTGGGCATAAGCTTTCGTGGGCTAAGACCCACTTTGCCCACGAAAGCTTATGCCCNGACCCACTAACAAATTTATTTGGGCATAAGCTTTCGTGGGCTAAGACCCACTTTGCCCACGAAAGCTTATGCCCAAATAAATTTGTTAGTCTCCAAGGTGCCACAAGTACTCCTTCTTGTTTTTATATATAGTAAGTGATTTTTCTAGCTCAAAAAGCTTCATACTGTGACTAGTACACAGGTAGGACTGTTTCCATTTTAAAAGCTACCGAACATGTTTAACACTACTATACAGATATTTGAATTAAACAGTACACAGACTGATCAACTTTCAGTTTCCAATTAGAAAAAAAGCTACAAATTCCAACAATACAGAAGACAACTCTAGCACCAAAAAGCCACATTACCAGGTTGTTCAACTATGATACTAGATACAAATATTCTTTTCCCCACTGTCAACTCAGAGTGCACTGCTAATTACTGTACAAATTAAAGAGAAGTCCTTGTATATGGTTAAAGAATTTTTTTAAATGAATCCTATAAAAACTTCTCATCAGAACAAATGGCAACATAAACTGAAGCCAAAAATGTTAATACTTCATATTTGTATACCTTCCATCTGAGGTCTGCAAAGCATTTCAAACCACTGATTTAATTAAACCTAACACTGCTCTTGTGTAAGGCTTGAAAAACTCATCTACTAGTTGTCCCTGGCAATTTTGAGGGGGTGACATCAACAATTGCTGAAAAAGGTGTGAAGCCATTCCAAAAGTGACCTGATAAAGTGGTGTTTTCCTGAGTATGCAGAAGCCAAGCCAGCATCATCTGTTGCTCCCAGTCTTGGGATACAGCTGGAGTGTGAAATTAACAGTGGTCTGGTCTGTTTCCCTAGTAACAGTGCTACTGACTAGAATCATGTCAATTTCACACCCTGCCAGAGGAAAGTCGCAGGGGTTGTCATTGAGGCTATTTAGAGGGGACCACCACCCAAAAGGCTAGGGAGGAGTAGAGCAGTAGATGCCCAGACTCCCTTACAGCAGCCAAGTGGATTGGGGCTGGGAGAGAAAAAAAGCTGCTCCCTCCCAGCTGCACGGGCTTCCATTTATCGATCACCCTAGGCATGAGATAAAGTCCCTCAGCCATGGACAGCATTTTGATAAGAATCCAAGCACTGATCCTGCTCTGCCTTGCAGCTGTGGGTAGGTGCCGAGCTTTCACCAGGGAACTGCTAATGGCATTCAGTGATGGAGCCCCAACTTATTTTTCACTTCTGCCTCTGTCTAGTAAGAGCCTAGTAAGATTTTCCACAGACCTTTCCTTGTAAGGTAGGCAATGTCCTCATTTCAAAGTTAAGTAACTTGCCCACATTTAAACAGTGAGGCTATTAGAACACAGAGATGGGGAAATGGAGAACTGGGTTCTAATCCTGATTATGACTACTAGATACTACTGCCTTAGGCAAATTAAATGTGCTACAGCCCAAACAGAAGTTATGGGCTTAATGCAGAAATGACTGGGTGAGGTTCTTTGGTCTGTGTTATGCAGGAGGTCCCTTCAGGCCTTAATGTCTATGAATCTATGGAAAAACAGCAAAGCAGTATAAAAATACATGTATGAAGTACTGTGACAGGAATCAAAGCTTGGACACATGGGTGGGCAGAAATGCTGCCAGACAAGAAACTTCCTCATTTTTGTGTAGTTCCCCTTTCTGAAATTAAATGCTACCATGGGGGGCTGCTGTGGTGTCTCATCCCCCGCCTCCCCAGGGATGTTACATTTTATTATGTTATGGTCACTATTACCAAGTGATGCAGCTATATTCACCTACAGGACCAGATCCTGTGCTCCATTCAGGACTAAATCAATAACTGCCTCTAAGCTAAGCAGACATCATTTGTGACAACAATCAATATTCCCTGGACTTCCTGTATGAAGTGTTAAATCCTCAGCTGTCTGACATCAGTTCAACAGGTGCTTATAGCCCCCAGCTTAGCTCCAAGGCAGCTGTAAACACAATCATACTGTACCTCCTTATCACACCCTGCTAAGCAGTGAAGTACCAATTTCCATAGCAAGCACAGTAAGGTTGTTCCTGAAGGCTACAAATTATGATTATTCAGCTATTATTCATTCCTGACACATTTGGTGACTAACCCACCCAGGCCATTTTGCACCCTGAAGTGTAATGTAATAATCACAAAGCTAAAATTAGTAAATTGAATCACCTTTTCCACTATGGCTAGCTGCCTATAGGGCACTGGATGTGAAGTTTTCACCACTGAAGGAAGCTTTCAGCATCAAAATTCAACTCTTGTTTACTCTAAAATGAAGTCAATCCTCTCATCCAGTCTGTCATTGGAACATCTCCAGATCAACTCTGGGATAGTTTTGTTTGAGAAATGAACAGACGAAAGTGGACTAGAGCGAAAGTTCTTATGTGCAAAGAAAAAAAAACAGAGAAAGGAAGGGAACGTAATTACATAGAAACATTTGATTGCTGTGTTTTGAGGAAGTCTGTACACAAGAGTTAAAGCTAGCCTATGTCTCAAACACACCTCCAGCCTGGAGAATTTGTACTTACGTTTGGTGAGTGGGCCAACAGAGATTTTAATAATTTTCCTACATCACCTTCCTTGCTACTGGAGTCCCAGCACTGCTGCCTGCTTTGCAGACCATCCACCGAAGTGAGGTGAGTCGAAGTGAGGTGAGTCCGGGGTGGAGGTGGAAGCAGAGGCAATGCATGGGACTCCAGCAGCAGGGAAGGGGGGGGGAGGAGGAGCTCAGCCAGTCACCCTGCTGCTTCCTCCCTTCTCAGGCTGCACGGGCACCAAGAGAGTGCCGCTGCCTGGGGGAGTGCTGTCTTCTTGCTTCTGGGTGTCCCAAGAAATGGGGGGAGGCACATGCCCCCCCGCTAGGCACAGCTACATGTCGCCTCTCTGTGTGGGCTGAAACTGAGCTGGAGCCATGCAGAGCTGTGTTTGTGATCTGAGCAGTCCCCAAACAGTGCTCCCCACCCCCGAAGCCCAACCTCCCACCCTGGCCTCATGCCCCCTGCCCCCAAGCGGTCTCCAAAGCCCACCCAACCCGGTCTCATGCCCCCTGCCCCCAAGCGGTCCCCAGAGCCCCCCACCCTAGCCTCATGTCCTTCCTATCCCCCATCCTTTGGGGCCAGTTTCCAGAGTCCTCTCCAGTGCCCACCTCCTGCCCCAACCAGCCTCTTTCCCTCCCCAGTCCACCTCCAGGCACCTGCTTCTGCCACATCCCAGCCTCCCCCGCATCTCCCCAGGCTGCTATCTGGAGTCTCCCTGGTCCCTCCCGCTACCTGGCACCTCCTTCCTGCCCCTCTGCTATACCAGCCCTGAAAGGGGCATCTCACCGTTAGCTGGATCATAGTCCAACAGTTTCACTGCCTGACTCCAAGTTTAAAAGTACTCACACACATTCACACAATTTTGCTGCCCAGATCCCAGCCCATACTCATTCCTTTCCCCCTCCCCCTCCCGCCCCATCTCTGCTACTTGGCTCAATAGGGGGCATGGAGGAACATTTGGAAGGGGTGAGCAACAACGCCAGCCGGCTCAGGCCAGCCCTGTGTCCTGTTTTCGGTTTAAGGAAATAAGGTCCCCATACAACCCTGGGCAGGACGGGCAAGGAGTTGGCAGGCAATCCGGGAGTTTGGGGGTGTGTGTGTGGGGGGAAATCAGCGGGTTAGGGGAGGGGAGCTGGGTGGGGGGTCTGAACCTTGACAAAAAATTATTGACTACCTTGGTCTACACAGACATTGTGTCGCCCTAACTACATTGACCTAAATACGACACCTCTCACAGAGGTGGAGTTATTAAGGTAACGTAGCGGGCAACTTGCATTGGCAGGCGTACCATTGTAGAGCTGACACTTACAGAGTTAGATCGACATAAGCTGCCTTACATCGACCTAACTCTGTAGTGTAGATCAGGTCTAGGATTTAAGAGTAGTGTAAGTATTATTATTATTTCATATGTGTACTATAAAAACAAATAGCAATATAACAGGAAGACTAGTAATTGGGGTGTGGAGCCCTAGAAAGCCTGTTCTGCTTAACTCGTGCTCCATGATCATTGCTGAACCTAGCCCCAATGTCGTATACCTGAATTCGTGTTCCTGAAATGGAGTGTGTTTTAAAGTTTGTCAGAAATACCTCAAATTTAGGATTAGAACATTTTAGTTTATCAAGGAACAGCACAAACAAAGTACAATATATTTGCTATGGATTCCCTCCCACAGTCCTACTGCCTCACCCAGTTGTNAGTTTATCAAGGAACAGCACAAAGTACAATATATTTGCTATGGATTCCCTCCCACAGTCCTACTGCCTCACCCAGTTGTACAAGGAAAAAGGCTTACTCTCTCACTACTTTCAATTCAGGTCAAGGTTGAAGCACACTGATATGGCATCTAAGGGACCATTCAAGGTGAAGTGGTGCAGTCATTAGGGGGGAAAAAAGAGGGGGGGGTTTAGTGGATTACAGATTGTTGTAATAAATCATAAATCCAGTGTCTATTTTGAACCCACTCTGTGGAAAGAGGATTTCAGTCTCTAGGGCTGAAAAACTGACACTGGATTCAGTTAGAAGAAAAAAGAATCCCTGCCCTCAGTAGAGGAGAAAAAGCTAGTTTACAGAAATTCATAGTGGGAAATGCAGCATGTGTATTAGGGTCTATAGAAAAGCCATTAAATCCCACAGCCTCACAGGATCCTACATATATTTGCCATCATCATCTCTGGATTCAACACACTCACCCTGACTTAAGGCCCATAAACATCTGAATAACCAAAAGGTTAATCATGTAAGACAAAGAGGTAAGAACTGATGACAAATGGGAATAAGTTATACCAATTTCTCCTGGATCCAAGAAATACAGTAGAACCTCAGAGTTACGAACTGACCAGTCAACCACACACCTCATTTGGAACCGGAAGTACACATTCAGGCAGCAGCAGAGACAAAAAAAGAAGAAGGACAAATACAGCACAGTACTGTGGTAAACGTAAACCACTAAAATAATAAAGGGAAAGCAGCATTTTTCTTCTGCATAGTAAAGTTTCAGAGCTGTATTAAGTCAGTGTTCAGTTGAAAACTTTTGAAAGAACCACCATAATGTTTTATTTAGAGTTACGAACAACCTCCATTCCCGAGGTATTCGTAACTCTAAGGTTCCACTGTACTGCTCAACAAAAGGGTAAATATCTCTGTGCTCCAAAAAGTCTTTAGAATAAGTCTGCGACTGCAGAAGTGCCAGACTTTACTAGGCATATTGTAACCTCTGGGGATTCATGGAACCTTCATATTCTGAGACAGGACTTCAGGTTTCGGTTGCTGCTAGAAAAGATCAAGTAGAAGTGTATTCTGGAAGCTTTGTATCCACAGCATTCAGATATGGATTAACGAGACTAGGTGCCCCCAGGCTGAAAAGCAAAATTTCCTACCTGTTTGATCTAGTAAATATTTCCAAACAAAAACATTTTCATATGCTGCTGCAATAAAGCGAACACTGAAAAAACGGCTACCTGTCTCACAACATTGTGTTTACAAAGCTTTGGCACAACAATCCACAACAGCAGTTTGTCAGTATCCTATATTACATGTACTATGTAGCAGTAAAGCCACAGAGAAAAGCAGAACCCTTTTCTAAGGACAATGTTAAGATGGCTACTTAGTCTAAATCCAAAATTTGACCAATGACCATTCAAGGTGAAGTGGCCCGTTACCCCCATAACACACCTTTAAAGATCCATGGGTCCTACACATCCCTATCACAACATGTGGTGTACTTCATCCAGTGCATTAAATGCCCCAACAACAACTATGAGGGTGAAACCAGAGTATCGCCATGTTTTCGAATGAACTCGCACAGAAAAATGACAAAACAAAAACACCCTACCACCCGCAGGGGAACACTTCACAAAATGACCACTCCATATCTGACTCTCAGTCCTCATCCTCAAAGGAAATCCGAACAACACCTTCAAAAGATGAGCCTGGGAGCTTAAATTCATAACTTTGCTAGACACTAAAGATCATGGTCTTAATAAAGATACTGGATTTATGACTTCTTGTAACACTCTGGAATCCACTAATCCCCCTTTTTTGTCCTATGACTGCAGCAGGATTAATGGGCCACTTCATCTTGAACGGTCCCTTAAAATATGTGTTTACTTATGCTCAACAATGTCCATCTTGTATTTAGCTGCGACTCTGAGTACATTTCCCAAACTTGAAGAAGAGCTCTGTGTAGCTCAGAAGCTTGACTCTTTCACCAACAGAAGTTGGCCCAATAAAAGATGTTACCTGACCCATCTTATCTCTCTAAGACAAATTTTATATATATATTCCTGGAGGCACTTTAAACTGTCAATAAAAGCACTTAAGCTAGAAACTGACTATACTATATGCTGTTACATCTGTACATTTATAGCTCTCCAGGAACACAGAATCCCACTTAGCAAACAGCAACTTATAGCCACCTGAATGCAAAGCAGCATTGCACTGTATACTATCTCCCGTTACAATTTAATGATAATCCAAAAGAAGGAACAGATCAGGGTGGATAAAAATCAATGATTTTAAAAAAATAAAATAAAAAAATCCGATTATTTTTATTTAAATCGCATTTTTTTTTGATAAAATGCTTTTTGAGGAAAAAACCTATCTAAAGATAGTTTTAACTAAGATACATTATAGCTCAAAGATATCTCATCATGGAATAGGGATTATAAATTCTAATTCTATAGTATGAGACAATATATTCATGTAATGTTTAAGAAAATTTTTGTAAATGAGTTCCAATAGTTCATGGATTAGGGACCCAATCTTATGGGGTTCCAGGGGCTAATCTTTCTATCTACCCAATGGGACTCAGTGCTCAGTCACCATCAGAGATGCTTAGTTTTGCAGTTGTCAAACTGTGGATTTGTGTCTCCAGAGATAACATGCTTGTTAACAGCAAAAATGTTTTTAAATATATACAAACATAAATAATATATAGAGGTGAGAAATAACAGACCTCAACCCTATTGTCACTCTGCAAATTTGTGTACACAGAGTCAATCCCTTACCTCTCTCTAAAAGTGCGAAGTTTCAAAAAATTCAATGAATAGAAGGCTGTTGGGGGCGGAATAGATCTAGACAAAGAGAAGTCTGAAGATAAATGTGAAAAGGGAGGGACAGGCAGTAGAAACAAAAGTGAAATTGTTTGAGCAGCATATTCCAGAAGTCTTGAGGTCTTCCTGAGTGTAGCCTTCATTGATTTGAGATCTACCATACCATTCTCTCTCTAGAAGGGAAAACCTATAATGGTAGCAGGCCGTAAAAGAGACCCAGTTTGGGAATAAGAACCATTCAAGAAATATATGTTTGCTGATGATGTTTTAAAGAAAGTCAGACCAGTGAACTGGTGGAAGTCACTTAAGCACTTGGATTCAGAGACTGTTGAAGTGATAATCTCACTTAACAGCACTAGCTTCTTCTGCTGGTGTAGAAAGAATATTTTCTCTCTTTGGACTAATTCATTCCAAACTGAGAAATCGTTTGGGACCTGAAAAAGCAGGAAAGCTTGTTTTTCTTTTCCAGATTATGAACAAACAGGAAAATGAAGGTGAAGACGACTGAGTTAGCTGCAGAAGCCAATATTTAAATTTCTGATATTGACCAGGCTGACCTAGTCTATTTAATTTTTGTTATTTTTTTAAATATTTCATTTAACTATTTTAGTTAAAAACAATTAAACAAAAACAAACCTGATTTTAAAAAACTTGAATGTTTAACTAAATTCAAAAATTCATATGGTTGTTTTGTTAAAATATTATATGTTTGCTGTTGAAGAAAAAAATCCAGAATACATAACGCTGTTGTTTTAGTTAAATAAAACAATTTAAATGTCTGTCTGGTGACGTTCTCCTACTAATACAGCATGGCAAGAAAATCTTCCAAATATTAATGATTAACCTGTTGAATTGGAGATAGTTCACCTCCCAATGACTTCATAAATATTCGCTTAAATTACCTTTGGTAAATGAAATAACCAAATGCTCTTTCATTTTCTGATGTAGCTGTAAAACTAATCTGAAAAGCTTTCAAAATAAATCACTTTAAACATGTATCGTGTGTACGTTCTAAAAATGAAACCTACATCTATCTCTGAGTTGTGAAGAATATGTATTAAGGTTATAATAACCAACAAGAATGCACTTTTATGTAGAAATCCATGATTAAATGGAGTCTTTCTAACAAGTGATTTAAATCATGATTTATATCAATTTGATTTAAATCAAATCCACCCTGGTACAGATATCTACAAATTCTTTGATTTAATCTGTTATTTTTTTTAAGTCTGCTCTAAACCAGCAGGGACCTTTATACTAGGTAGCTTTTGTACTTTTCTGGTTACTTGAAGTTAAGTTTCCCAGCTGTAAGACACTGCCAGTAATGCACCCAAGCTCAAACTCTGCATTATCTTCTACACGGAAATAGAAGTCAGGATTATACGAGCCACACTCACCCATCATGACATAATCATCATGTGATAAAGTGTATACTTTAGAACAACTTCCTAACATAAAAAAACCGGTCCTTCCCTAATTGCCATTATAGATGAAAATTTGTTAATATAGTGTACGTTTTTACACTTTCAGATTCCCGCCCCCAATCAGACACAACCATGACAGCCCCACTTACCTCCCTCTCCCATAGACTCAATTTGGGGGTCCTCTACAGCTTTATTTGTCTACTACAGCTTTATAAGCTCCTAGTTACCCAGTTATTAAAACAAAGTGATCAATAAATACTCAAGGACATACATAGTGCCTTCTACCACAGGATCTCAAATCACAAGTGTTAATTAAGTTTCACAATGCTCTTATTAGGTTTTATCCCCATTTTCCAGACAGGAAACCAAAGCAAAAAGAGGGGAAGTTACTTGCCCAGGATCACACAGCAAGATAGAATCAGAATCAGGACTAGAATCTAGACCTGACAACCAATCCCATAGTGGAACCACTAGATCATGCTACCGCCGATGGGTTTTACACCTACCCTATCAAAAAGGAATGCTTACACTTTCAAATGGACCAGTTTTAGGAGATCAGCGGTAAGTCCCACTGCACTGAAGCTGAAGACAATTTTGTCTCATCCACACTAGTGGATAATGTTTGCAGAATCAAGTGCAGGGAGACCCACTGTCAGCAGGTCCACTGTCAGAGTATAAGCCTAAATATTTCCCTAATGTTCATGCACATACAGAATGCTAGTTAAAATTTACTAAATGCAGACAGTGTTTGGTGCTGTACAGAAAGACATCTAGAGTTTCTCCTGTAAAGAATGTATAACTAACTTACTCCTTCATACAGTGTATAGAGAATGGATCCAGTGAACCGAGGTTAGACCGTGGTATGTTTTGTTCTGTCTCCAGCCATTGATAGCAGGGAAGTCAACCAATATAAATGGAACTTAAACTGAAGCTTTATAAAACAAAGGCCTGGGAAAGTAGCCCCTACAAGTCACCATTTGTTAGGATCTCTTCAGTGTACCTAAAAAGAAATGATCCTGCAGTTCACCTGACAGGGCAGCCAATGCCAATAGCTTGTGGAACTTAATCCTATAACCCACAAACAAGCTAGACTGTTCAAGGGATCAAGATTCAAATTAGGACTAGATATCAGTAAAATAGACATAAAGCTACTTTGGTGGCCACTTTCCCTCCCCACGCAGATCAGAAAACAGTCTCACCTGTGGCAAGGGCTGTATGGGCTGAGAGAGCAGAGGGCTGAGCCTTGGCCAGAAGGAAGTGATATTCTGGGGAGTTTCTCATGCCATGCCCAGGGCCTCGGGACCCCAAGGTATCACCAGCCCAGGCCATCCTGCTCCAAGGCCCGGCCACACGGGCACTCCAGCCTGGGTGCTGAAGGAGAGCACAGCCACGGGGCGGGGCTGAAGGCCCAGAGCAGGGATCGCCAGAGAGGCCAGCGCCCAGCCGACACGGACCGGTGGCTCCACCCCACTGCGCTGCGGGCCGCCATCAGCCCCTGCGGGCTTCCCCTCTCGGGCCCGGCCCCTCACCGCCCCCGTGGTCCCCCCCGGCCCGGCCCCTCACCCCGCTTGTTCTTGGTGCCGTGCTTGCGGGCCGCCACCAGCTCCTGCTCGATCTTCTTCTCCAGGAACTCCTGCTTCTTGCTGAGCATCTCCTCGGTGTCGCGGAGCCGCTGGATGGCCTCCTGCGGGGTCGGGCCCTTCCCGGCGCCCTTGCCGCCCGTCCCGAACAGCTTCCCCAGCATTCCCGACATGGCTGGGCCGCGCCGGGCAGCGAGCAGCAGGAGAGAGCGGAGCAGGCCCGGCGGGGACAAGGAGACGGACGTCGGAGAGACCCTCGGCCGAGACCTCGCGACAGCCGCTCCCCGCCCGGCGCCGCGCGGAACACAGTGGCCCCCGCACCTAAGGCTCAGCTGCACCCGCCTGACTCACCGCCTCGCCCGCAGCCGTCACTCCGCACCACGGCAACGGCGGCACCCCGCCCACGCCACGTCTCCCAGCCCCCACCGCGGCACCCCGCCCTCGGGCCCGGGGACCGAACCGAGCAGGGGATGCTGGGAGCTGTAGTCCCCAGCTCCGCTCTTGCCTTCAGGATAGCGTTGCATGCTGGGAGCTGTAGTCCCCACTTTTGCTCTCGCTTTAGGGCAGCAGCGCATGCTGGGAGCTGTAATCCCCACCTCGGCTCTCGCCCTGAGGCAGCAGTGCATGCTGGGAGCTGTAGTCTCAGACTCTCATTTTACCCCGTGGGAGCTGAAGTTCACATTGACCCCTCCACCCACCCACCATGACATCATCATCATGTGATGAACTCACGTAGTAAACTTCTTGACGTAAGAGGTAAAGCCATAGCGACCGCACTGAGACTTCCACCCCTCCCCTCTCCCCCAGCTTGCTGGGCGCGGTCGGCAGGAGGGAGCGGCCCGGGGCAGAGGATCTGGCCAACGGGGCCTGGTCCCTGCGTTGGGTCAGGGCGCTGAATCCATAACAACCAGAGCCCGCTCGGACACCCCCGGCTTGGGCTGCAGCCTGTTCGCCTGTCTACACGGGCTGCGGGCTCTCGCGGCTGGTTAACACGGGTTACAGCGCGGACCAGCTCCCTGGCAGAGCTGCTGGAGGCCCAGGGGGCTCCCGGACCAGACCCTGGCTATGCTGTAATTCCAGGGGTCTCCTCTCAAAACCACTAACTGGACATCTCTAAAATTTCGTCTGCCCTCCTCGTGCCACTCCCATTCTTTGCCTGGTGCGCGCCGCAGACGCCTGGCAGCTATGGTTATACAAACCGTAAATCAGAATAGCACTAAACTCTGTGGGTTTAATCACACTTTGAATAAGAGCTACTTATTGGTTGTTTAATTCCCTCCCTCCTACTTCTGTTTCTCCACTCTGATCTCATCTATGAAAAAGATTCCTAGAGCTCCAGTTGTCACAGCATCTAGTCACTCATCACCACCCTTTGCCTAGGACATCATAACTGGTGGTTGGGGCAAAACAAGCAGAGCATTATGTTTAGACAACCCATGCTGGACTGTTTCATAGTAGCCAATCCGGGAGAATTAGGAAAGGATAGACTTGAACTTGCAACACCATTATGGCACAGACTTATCCCTGAAGAGGCCTGGAGCCTTTCCCTGCAGAACAGAAAAGACTGAATGGTAGGAGAGAGAGGTAAACCACACCACCTCTGGAAGTTCACCCCCTAGTTATTAATTCATCCTTCAGGTCGGTAGGTAGCAGGCAATTAATTCTTTAAAAAAAGGTTCCAGCTTTAATTCTAATATTGCCATAGTAATAGCAAACGTACAAGAGTTAGACCACCTACAACTGTGATGTTGGCTGTCCCGACAGATTGGGGCCAAGTCAATAATACCATGAGAAACTTCCCAGAAAAATGCAGGTGCTACAGAAAGTGGTCCTGGAAGATCTTCTTTGAGAGTCACTATTGAATTAATGTCCAAAGATGGTGCTAGGGAGTGTTGGTGGTGTAGGAGGGGACCATCCTTCAGCTGTGACATAACACTGATGCCCTGAGTAGGTATAATCATTACAGTGCCCATGGCACTTTTCCTGGAGGGGCACTAGCACCTGTTTTGTGATCTAATTTCAATTTTACTGGGTCCTTCAACTCCCCTGAAACATTCATTGTATACGTATACTTTTTAGTGCCTTACCTAAATTATACTATACTGCTAAAAAGTGGCCATGTTCCACACTAGAGACGCTGCATTTCAATGACAGATGACACAATTCTTGTGTAGAATTAACATTGCACTTTGTTTAGTGTGGGACAAAAGGCACAATATAAATAATAATACTTAGCATGTGCCTGGTGCTTACACACAATACAGACATTAATTGGATCCTGATTTTATGCCTGTGAGGTAAGTATTAGCCCCATTTTGCAGATGGGAAGTTGACAAAATGGTTCATACTCATCCCTGCTAAGTCCAGAGAAGTGTGAAAGCTCAGTTTAAGTAACTTGAGCAAGGTCATACACCATATAAGAGGGAACTGGAACTGAGACCAGTGCGTAGCATGTTGACCAATACTGTCTCTATGTTTTCTTGTACTCCGCCTTCATTCTGTGTGTAGCCATCTGTTATCTCTTGTCTTATACCGGTACTTGGATTGTAAACTCCTGGAGACAGGGACCAGCTTTTTGTTCTGTTTGTACAGCGCCTAGCACAATGGGATTCTGGCCATGACTAGGGCTTTAAAATGCTATAGTAATACACTGCACTGTGCCCACTTCACTGCTCCTCTGCATATATGCAGAATATTATTAAAAATAAAGACAATTAAAGATCACATGTTTTAGAAGACTTTTTTCTAAAGTAAACCGTGGTCTCTTCCTGGCAGATCTCTTTCTACATCTGAGTTTAAATTTCAGGCAGCAGAGCTGCAGGCACAAGAGAACATCTTTAAAAAAATTACAAATTAATCATCTTTCTATCCCCGTCCACCAGAAGGAAATAGGATTCACCTATATCTACCTGTTTCTTGAGGGATTCTCAACAGGACATTAAAGCAGCTTGTGAAACCAGCTGTCACAGTCCAGATTGCTGCTGTGCAGCCTGAGAGATGGCACAGCCTGCTGCTCTGACACAGTCACTCATTGTCTCTCCTGAGATGTAATTGGATTTCGCAGCCTCCACTAGCCATGCAAGATATTCACATGCTCAGAGCTTCCGAGACAGAAGCTCCACCATAAATACAGCTCGTTTTCTCTCTTGTTCCAAGACCTCTATAAACCCCATTCTCTATTTCAGCATTTAGATGTTCCCTCTAGAAGAGCAAGCATGCCGGCCAAGCTGGGTGGAGAGCTGGTACTTGGAAGTCAGTGCTAGTTTTTGGATGTAAAGGTAATAAAATAAGGCAGCTTTCCAAAACACAGACAAGTGAAAAACTATGAAGAATCCCTCAGTCTCTGACTTTTCAAAATCATGTTACTTGAAGCCCTGTTTGTATTGTCTAAGACCTGGATTACTTTCAATACAGGCGGATTGGGCAAAATTGCTTTTAGCATCTCGCTGAACATTTGACTGGCTACCCTATGATCACAACTGGTTGAAAACAGAGGTTAGAATGGAAGGCCATCCCTGGGATGCCATAATATACACAGGAAGAATGAGACACCCACATACCAGTCTCAAACCAGGGCTGATTGTAATGCTGCAATGGGTGCTAGCGGCCACATAATTATGCCTTACAATGTGGGCAGATAGAGAGGGAAAGCAGGAGAGGTATATTTAGCAAACCATTTCCTGGTGGTGGTGGTTCTGTCTGGAAAGCTGGGTATTTCAAACAGACTTTTAGGCAAATAAAATCTTGCCTCTGAAACGGATGAAGTTTCATACAAAATGCTTGAAGGCAGCCGGACAAAAGCAGCAGGAAATACTGAAAAGGTGTGGGCACTGGGAGCAAAGGGAACCTGTAGGATGGGAAGCAGGAAACACCCTGACAGGAGATGCATTAGACTGTGCAATAGTCTCCCAAGGGAAGGGGTAGAGGTCGCATCATCCCATTACTCAGCCCTGGAGCATGTGCTGTGAGGGAACAATCTGACACAGGCTGCCCTGGGATGGACAAGACAACTGTGTTCTGTCTCTGATGTCTGTGCATTACTGCCTCTAGTTTAGCATAATACATCATAAGAACATAAGAACGGCCGTACTGGGTCAGTCCAAAGGTCCATCTAGCCCAGTATCCTGTCTACCGACAGTGGCCAATGCCAGGTGCCCCAGAGGGAGGGAACCTAACAGGTAATGATCTCTCCTGCCATCCATCTCCACCCTCTGACAAACAGAGGCTAGGGACACCATTCCTTACCCATCCTGGCTAATAGCCATTAATGGACTTAACCTCCATGAATTTATCCAGTTCTCTTTTAAACACTGTTATAGTCCTAGCCTTCACAACCTCCTCAGGCAAGGAGTTCCACAAGTTGACTGTGCGCTGTGTGAAGAAGAACTTCCTTTTATTTGTTTTAAACCTGCTGCCCATTAATTTCATTTGGTGGCCCCTAGTTCTTGTATTATGGGAATAAGTAAATAACTTTTCCTTATCTACTTTCTCCACATCACTCATGATTTTATATACCTCTATCATATCCCCCCTTAGTCTCCTCTTTTCCAAGCTGAAAAGTCCTAGCCTCTTTAATCTCTCCTCATATGGGACCCGTTCCAAACCCCTAATCATTTTAGTTGCCCTTCTCTGAACCTTTTCTAGTGCCAGTATATCTTTTTTGAGATGAGGAGANCCCTGCTTGCTTTTTTGACTGCCTCTGCACACTGCGTGGACGTCTTCAGAGAACTATCCACGATGACTACAAGATCTTCGTTGTAGCTAAATTAGCCCCCATCATATTGTATGTATAGTTGAGGTTATTTTTTCCAATGTGCATTACTTTACATTTATCCACATTAAATTTCATTTGCCATTTTGTTGCCCCATCACTTAGTTTTGTGAGATCTTTTTGAAGTTCTTCACAGTCTGCTTTGGTCTTAACTATCTTCAGCAGTTTAGTATCATCTGCAAACTTTGCCACCTCACTTTTGACCCCTTTCTCCAGATCATTTATGAATAAGTTGAATAGGATTGGTGCTAGGACTGACCCTTGGGGAACACCACTAGTTACAGAAACCATGTTGACTTTTGGCCAACAATTTATGTTCTTCTATGTGTCTGACAATTTTATTCTTTACTATTGTTTCAACATCACAAGGAGACAGGAAGGACGTCCCTGAACTACTTGCTGTGAGCAAGCTGCTGCACACAGGACAGGAAGCTTGTGGTCAGCCAGGTCCAGAAGACCATTGCACAGTAACATTATTTTTACTGCTCTGGTTGTCAGAAACTTATGCACCATTTCAGCAGATTTTCTACAAGCTCTTCTCATGTATAAGACAAGGAGGAGGCTGGGGAAGGAGACGCCATTGCCAGGAGCTTTTCTGAACACTGGACAGCTCCAAAATGACAGCCTACAACACCACAGTCTTCCTACAGTGAGCAGCTACAGGAAATGCAACATTTCAGGCTCTTGGGCATACTGCAGCACTAGCGAGGCCAAGCCTTACTGCTGGAAATGCTGATTGTTGTCCAATTGACTTTTACTCTGAATCCAGGGCCCAGCACAGAAGAGATATCCAAGAAGGAAGCTCCAGCACTGTAGTAATCTAAAATGGCATTAGACAAAGCGATGGAGAAGCTGGTGTAGGAGCTAATCCCAAAGGAGGACAGGGTAAGAGGGTGCTCTCGTTCAAGCTCCCTTTCCTAATGATCAGGGCCTTGTCTGTGGCAAGGGAAGTATCTGTATCAGGCACGCTCTGCTGTTGTCAGAACAACAAGGAGGCTGAAGACTGGCTGGGCAATGGAAACTCATCTGCAGAGGGGATCCCAGCAGGTCGGGGAGGGAAGGAGTCACAGCTCTTGCTGCCCATGTCCTACCTGCTCCATGGAGGCAGAACTTTGGTCTCCTGTGCTCTCCATGTGGCCCTTTTCACCAGCACTAAATGAAGTTCATTTTAAATTAATTTTCCACCTGCCTGCACTGAGCTTCTCTGGGCCAGGGAAGGATTGACAGGGGAGTTCCTCTGGTGCTCATCAGTCCAAATCCATAATCAGAGCTGCTGACAGAGGGTCAGGAGAAGCTCTCTTGCCCCATGGAGCAAAGGGCTCCACTGGTGCAAGGAGCAGGAGTCAGCGCAGGCAACTGAATGTGGTCTCTCCCATGCACTAACTACAGGGCTGGCCCCATGTTACTCAGAAGTTTACACCTGCCATAGCCATGCTATCCCCATCAACACGTTGTCACATCTGCTCAAAGCAGTGAAACGAATGCAAAACACAGCAGCCCACAACCACATCTCCCCTTCCCTTACAAGGTCCTAGCAGGAAGAGGAAGATTTCTGGGCTCATTCATTCACCACGTGTTCCATGGCCCCTACTTTCCTCTCATTTTGGAGAGATGTTTTCCTCCAGCAACCACCTGACTTTTTGCAGGGTAGGGGTTTGGGGGAGAAATATATTTGCCGAGTCAGGATTATTCCAGTCACATGCAGGGGAGTGAGGAAGAAGGGGAGTGGGGAAAGATCCACTGTTCATGCAGTCAATGACCAAGTGCTGGATTGAAGGCTGAATCACAGTAACATAAGGCACTGAGAGGACACACCTGCTCCAGGGGTTCACTAGCTTCCACACTGAAGCTGCCCATGACTTGGAGGTGGAGTTTGGCCAGTCTGGTAACAGCGGCGAATCTTGCAATTCTAATAGGTAGCAGGGATGCTGGAACAATTTGTACAGTGGAGGTGCTGAGAACCACTGAACCAAACTAAACCCTGTATATGATAGAAACCACTTCAAGTCATGGGATGCAGCAGCACCCCCAGCATCCCTAGTTCCAGCACCTCCGAGGGAAAGCGGGGAGAAGCCCGGGGTAGCACGTAGACCAGCAGACTGGGAGTCAGGCAATCTGGCTTCAAGCCCTACCTCTGCACTTCCTGTGTGAGCTGGGATAGTTTCACTTACCTGCCGTGCTGTGGTTCCCCGCTGGACAATGGAAGGAGTATTTAGCTGTTGTGAAGATTAACTCATTTGTGTCTAAGGCATTTTGAGATCCTTGGCTAAAGAGTGACATAGAAGAGCTAAAACACAGTGACCATCCTGGCGAGAACTTGAAACAGAAGAAAACACACACGTACATGCACTCAGACACACAAGTGTGGGCACAACGCCACAGCTGCTGGCCATCCCGACTTCACGCAGAGCAGCTGCAGCATCAGGGCCATCGTGTTTATACACACACAGTACAGACAATACAGCCTTTCTGCTAACACACACACATGAGAGCGACACTGGCAGTGTCTATTAGGGTTTTTATGAACAATGTTCCCAAAGGATATCAGGATGCACTTGCTTCCAGTAGGAAGGATCATGTATTTGCACTTGGACACGCCCCTCCCCATATATGGGGCAATCATACGGATTTTACAATAAAAACATGAATGGGGCAGACGGTGATTTGCAAAGCTTTCTGCTCATGGTCTCTACCGTTCTTCCCACCCTGATTCAGGGCTCCTTGTCACTCCTCCCCCGCATTGACAAGTGCTGAACGGGGACAAGAAAATGTAACCATTCCCCTCTGGACCTGCTGGCCATCACTGGCTCTATGGAATCATGTACCTCGGTAGGTGGAGATGAAAGTCATTGTCTCCCCTACCCATCTCCATCCCTAAGAGTTTTGGTCTCTGTATCACTGTGATCCAGACACTTCAGCCCATCTCACCATGAGTCTGGCAACCCCAGCAGTGGGTGAAGAAAATGCGGATCCCCTACCACTCACCAAGCACACACAGGTCCCAGTTTTATCAGTCCGTAGTCTGAATGTAAACGGGGACAGCCAGCATGGTGCACGGCACATCTGTGCCAGTCTGCAACTCTGCCAGGGCAAGACTGGACGCGATGCTGCTGGGCTGGTCGGGGACTACAAGGTCCGAATCTGCAGCTGCCGACCCATCAACCACAATGGACAGGACTGCGTCTGATTCCCGAAACTGTTCTTTGTTGGGGCCACTCTCCCGGGGGTTTTCCCCCTCTGCACAGTCCTTCAGCTCTGCCAGGGCCAGCTGGCTGGGAAGAGGAAGGCCCACCTTCCGCCGAGCTCCCCGCTTCTTCTGGGCCTTCCTGATCTGAAGCTCTTTGTCCTTGGGTGAGTTCAGCCTGCACTTGTGGTCCTTCATATACTTCTGGCGTGTGAAGCCCTTGCTGCAGGTGGGGCAGCGGTACTTGTAGTTTCCAGTGTGCGAGCGCTGATGTTCCACCATGTGGGCCCGCCGACTGAAGGACTTGTTACAGTACTGGCACTTGTGGATCTTCATTCCTAAGCCAAGCACAATACGAGAAAGAGCTTAGTTACAGAACCCTCCTTACAGGGTGGATGGACCCGTTCATCACACTGCAACAGGGCTCAATAGTTGTGTCTGCTCTTCAAAGCTGAATAATTTTTTAACTATTGCTTGGCAAAAACAAGACAAAAATCCCCACCCAAAGCTTTATTTGATGCTCTTTTGCTGCTTAAAACAATCACACACACACCCCAAAGAGATCCGATTTTTTCATTTTCTGTATTTAAAAAAATGCATGTAAGCCGAGAATGTGTATGGCAGGTTGGAGCCTGAAGTGATTTGGAACCCTAATTTCAGGGTTTATCATAAGGACAGTATTGCTCCTGCCCCTAAAGGGAGTTGAGCAATATACCATGGAAGCAATTTCAGGAGAACACAGTGAAAAGTGAAACACGTGCTCTTAAACTTAAGATTTTCCTGGTTTAGGAACTGTAAAGAAAGTGAACTGGTTTTTTGAAACTCCTTAATTTCATTGGAGGAACAAACTGATGTCCCCCATCAGTTACATCTACGGTGCATACTCCATCCAGCTGCTCTGTTCAGGGCTCTGGACGTGACAGAGACAGGAGAGGGAGAGATCTACAGTTGTGCTACTTGTCAGACAAGAATTGCGGAGCTCCCTGGGAGCTTGTTTCTAGGCGTGTGGATGTGGAACTCAGACAAACGCTCATCTGAATCCCAAGAGATTACTTTTGACATGGGGGCATTATTGGTATGGGGCAGAAAGAGCATTCTGGGTAGTAATATGCAAATGAGCACACCTAATATCCTGGCTCTGCTTCAGAATTCCTATATCCCAAGCTGGCCACATTGTTTATTATTTGTATAGCCTCAAATGTGCATGGATCTTAGACACAGCTGCAAACTGGACGAGGGCTCTTCCAGTAGGCCTGCAGTAGCAGAGGTAGAAATCCCAAAGCCAGGGGCTGTTTGCAGAGCCAGTGACACTATTAATTTTACTGCATGGGAAACTCCTTATATTAGGCTGCGGAAAATCTCCCATGGGAAGTGGTGGACTCACCATTCAAGTCATAGCTGGACAAAGCAGGAGAGTATCCTTCAGGGAAGAATCCTGCATTGTCAGGGGAATGGAGCGGATTGATTTCATAAGGGCTTTGGCATCTCTTGCTTCTCTGGATTCTAGGACAATGTATTTAGTGGGTGGAATCAATGTAGACTAGTTATCCAGTAACAGTGCCGAGAAGGGTAAGAGTCCTACTAATTAACTGCTATAAAGGGTACTAGTAATCCACTCGCTTGACAGTTCGTAGGCATCTTACCCCTACTACTGCTCTGGTTGAAAAATAAAGCCATGAGATATGCACACTGGCCTCCTGCCTAAGAGGCTCTCTAAGCACTTAAGTTGAATTCAAGCAGCATTTTCATTCACAGCTATGGGCAGCAGGGGGAGAGCTACAGTCCCACTTACCCGAATGGGAGAGTATATGAGCTTTCAGCTTGTCTGGCCTGTTGAACTCTTTATTACAGCCCGTGTGGCTTCTGTAAGAATAAAAATCCCAGTAACCAGCTTGAATCGGGTGGGGGGTGGTAAGGACAGAAAGAGGTACATACATTAGCTCTCAGACACCATCCTTCACCACCCATGTGCCGCGGAGAACTCTGGGTGTATCCACCGGGTGTTACGACAGGGGCCCCACAATTTCAGCCTCCCGACTGTGGTACAAGATGAGTGCTGCAATGTGGATGCACATGGCTTCCACACGGTGCCCGTCACAGGTCCCCTCACAGAGAGGTATTAACAATGCTTCAAAGCAGCTGCAGGCAGAAGCAGTGTCAGAAGTGTTGCAAACTGACTGGGATGGGAGAGGAGTGGGGAGAAGCCATGTGAATCGAGGCCACTGAAGAAAGACCATGTTATGCCAGGGGCCTCTCTCTTGTATCTGAAACGTGCCCATTGGTGCTGGGATGTGCAAGGGCCTATAGCTGGAGTTCTGGCCCCAGCATTACCAAGGCTCTGAAGCCATCTTACTCCACATTAACTGGGAGATAGGCTGTATCTCATAGTAACTGATGTCTTCTCAATTACCCTTCAGGGAAGGGGACTCCTCCAGCCCAAGCAGTGAGGGCAACCATTTCCCACGTTCCAAGCCAGACGCCCCCACCCCTGCGGACCATGGACAGTTACTGAGAGGCTCCACATTTTTTAAACAGAAGACACATTCAGTGCCAGCAAGCATCAGACTGTGCCCCAAGATCTCTATCCACGCAGAGAGCAAGGGGCATCTTCCCCACCCTGTCCTGCCAATATGATGTAACCCTGGGCGGGACGGGCATATCTCGGTCAAAGCTTTAAAGCCATTTTGAAGCGGAAATAAGAAACCTTCCCAAGTGCCTCATGCATTAGGCAACACTACGTTTGACGGCGGAACGCATGGGATTTATACACATTCAGGCAACCCCTTGATAATATCTAGCACTTTAAGTGCTCTACCAGTGTGATGTGATAAAACCTCACAACCTCACCAGGAAGCAGTAGGATCAGCCCCATCTTACACAGGGAGAAACTGAGGCAGAGATGAAGGGAGTGCGGCAAGCAAGTTGGAACTCGGGACTTGCTGGTTCCCAGCTCCCTGCTCAAAATCGCTAGAGCATGGAGCCTCCCCAAGAAGCAGTGGGTTGTTTGGTGCCACACGATATGGGCTATCCACACACTCTGAGAGCTTATAACAGCCCTTTCATTGTGCAGACTGAGGGAGACCTTCCTTCCCAAAGCGCGGTGGGATCTCAGGAACAACCAGCTCTGCTCCTGGCTGCCAGGGGTCACTTGGTACATACGAGAAGGGACATTTGTACTTCTTGAAAGGCTCATGGATCAGCATGTGTCGCTTCAGTTTATCTTTCCGGTTGAAGGCTGCGTTGCACACAGAGCACTTAAAGGGCTTTTCACCTGCGCAGGACAGAGACACAGTCAGGGACATACAGGCTGCTCTGGGCCCCAGGGCTTACCATTGTTCTAATAACCCTTTAGTCCCTCCACTTGGGCAGCAGCATCAGTCTCCGCTTTCCTGATCTGTGATGTCCCCTGCTTTCCCTGCAAGCTGGGTCACCCACTTCAGCACAGAGACTTGATAGCCATGCTGTGCAATGGCCTCTCCTCTAGCTACATCTGGCCCAGAGCTCTAGGAGCAGAAGGATGCCCTGCTGGTTATGGAGCCAAGTGTATTTCCTCACCCCTTGGGCTGACAAGTGTGCTCAGCCCCAGACCAGAGGTTTGCAGGAGATCACCTCTGGCCAGTCCCTAGCATGTTAACAGCAGGTTCCAGGGAGATAGCTGTGTGTAAAGCCCGAAGGTGATGAAGTGCTAACACTCAGGGTAGGGGACACAGGAGACTATGACAAATCTCCACTTCCCTCCCCAAAGGGCATGTCTCTTTGCCACTTTCTGAAGGCAGCTTTTCCAACCTGCCAGCATCACTTGCTCCCCATGCTATGACAGGGCAGGCAGAAGAATCATAGGAAAGCATCATCTTCCAGCCCAATAAAAACAGAGGTAAGACTCCAGAGGCGAATCACCTCCAGCCCGCCCTCATGTAGCACTGTTCCCCAGAGAGAGAACCCCCCCATACTCCATCAGGCCCGAGCGCGTTTGGGTGTGCTCTGATTCCGAAGTAGGACAGGAAGGCCCGAATCATGAGTGCAGAAAGAAGTGACTCCTTCCCACTCCCACACCTATCTCTGTAGTGCAGTGGTTCTCAAACTTTTGTACTGGTGACCCCTTTCACACAGCAAGCCTCTGATTGTGACTCCCCCCCCCACTTATAAATTAAAACCACTTTTTTATATTTAACACGATTATAAATGATGGCAGTGAAGTGGAGTTTGGGGTCGAGGCTGACAGCTCGCAACACCCCAAGTAATAACCTCACGACCCCCTAAGGGGTCACGACCCCCAGTTTGAGAACCCCTGCTGTAGTTCCTCCCTGAAAGGCCCCATGTCAGCAATGCTCCCTCTGGCCAATGGGTGGATGGCTACACCTCCCATTGAGTGCTCCTCCTCCAGGCCAGTGCTGCTAGCCCCAGCAAGCCTGAGAAGGGAGGAGGCTGGCTGTGTGCTGCACTCCCATCCCCCAGCTGGTGCTGAGGTGCGATTGCCAAGCTGGCTCAACAGCTAACCCTGTCTCAGCAGCATGGTATTACTCTGAAAAGCAGCCGGCACCAAAGGTTGTGTAATTCACTACTTACTCCGGCTAGCCTGGAACGGAATCAAAAGAGCACTGAATACTGATCCTCACTAAATACCATCCAGACAGCTCTGCCCCTTGGGGCGTTCCCCAGAGAGACAAAGGAGGCCTGACACAGCGGAGAGCATGCACGAGGAAGCACGTACCTGAGTGGATGTGGGCGTGCAGCTTGAGGTAGTGCTCCCGGCGGAAGAATTTCTTACAGATCTGGCACTTGAATTTGCCCCCTCCTCCATGGGTGGGGAGGTGCCGTCGCAGATACCTCTCACAGGGGAACACCTGTGAGCACAGAAAAGGAGGGGACTGTAACAGGATGGTCTGCCCCTGTCAGAACCAGGGACCCTGGGGCCCAGCCAGCCCTGTTCTGCGGCAGAGCCCCATTAAGAATACGTTGGGGCTGGTAGTTTGCCAGGGGTCAGATACTGGGGTTTGCTGAAGATTGTCAGTGCAACCAATCAATGGTGTCCTGAAGAAAGGACCTGACCAGACTGGGCATAGCATTAATCCCTCCTGGGTTGGGGGCTAGGCCAGCAGCTCCCACAGACTCAGACCATGCTCCCCATAGGGGGCTGGAGCTCTCTCTGTGGGAGCAAGCGCAAGGGGTGAGGGATTTTTACCTAGATAAAACCCAAGGAGCAAAGCTTAGAGGAGGTCTGCAGAACTCCATGAGGAAAACACAAATACAGCTTTAAAACAGCTTCAGATGCTAAAGCAGCGCAGGCTGCAACCCCTGCAAATAGCTTTTATAACAAGATGGAAATATTTGAGAAGCACCCACTCTGCCCACTTCCTGGGGGTAGTACTGAGACGAACTGTGGCAGAGGCCAGTTGTACTTTGTACTAACAGTAATGTGCACCCCCCCGATCATCTCCCATCACAGGGTTCCAAAGCACTTGTCCATTAACGGGTGACATTTGCCATGCCGACATTATTAAAACTAAAACAAACAGTCCAATGATTTGCTGACGACAATACCACCAGACCGCACGAGAGCTAGGCAGAGAACCCAGCACTCCTAGCTCCCAGTGCTGTGCTCTCACCACTACGCTACACTCCCTCCACACAGAAGCAATCTTAGTAACTCACAAACTCAGAAGCAAAAAAAGTTGCCCAGCTAAAGGGCTTTCCAAGAGCAGGAGTCTCAGGCTGCTGTCCCTGCGTGTTGGGAAGTCCCCCAAGGATCAATGGGAGAGGGGGAGTGGACTTCCCTACATGCAGATGTGAAAAGAAGCAAGCTAACACTAACATGGCCACAGCCTTGTACAGAGAGCACCTGTCTCTTTGGGGGACAAAAGACGATACATAAAGAAAGATGGGTTACTAACCATGGCGGGTGTGCGTTTCCCCTTCCCGAGCTACCTCAGTACAAAGTGGTCACTCCTCTGAGATTGTTCCTGCCCCCACTGCAGGATTTTCACCTCCTTAGCTATAAACAGAGGAGCAAGGGTCCATATTTTAGTCTAGATTTTCAAACAAAGTGTATTAGAATTCAACGCCCGCAATTCTGCCCCTCAGCCCCCGGGAGTGATGTGATCGGAACGTCCCCAGCCAAAGGCTGCCCGGGTGTCCAGCTCCAGTCACGCTATCAGGACAGGCTTGTCCTTTCCAAGGACACATAGCATTCATCCGAAAGAGGAGAGGGCAACAGTGGGAGGGGCACATAGAGGTTTATTTGGACGGGAGACAAATGATGGGTTAGCAAAGCTGGGGCTCTACATCCTTCCTCCTGTAGGCAGGATGTGCCTAGTGGTTCAATGAGGGAACAGGCTAACGGTCACAGTGGGGGCTGAAGGAGAAGCCAAGAAACCACGGAAACCACACTAAAGCCGGCCTCACTCCTCTAGCCATCCCTGACTCTGGGAGGTGAGGCAGGCCAGCGTAACATCCAGTGTTCCTGTACTGTAAAAGGGTCAGATCCTGTCAGGTGCTGAGCGTCCTCCGCTGTCAATAGAGTATTTGGGGCTCGGGGCACTCAACCCTTTGCAGGATTGGGGCTCAATATGACGCAGGGTTGAGGGGATGGCAGGAAATTGGAGAAAAGTTTATTGATCAGTGAATGGGGTGCAGCAGAAAACCTGGCACGGGGGGAGGAATGGACTCTGCTCTAGAGAGACAAGGGGGCAAGAACACACACCCCCTCCCTCTCTTGAGAAGTCCTAGAGGACCTGCCAGTCTGTACTGAGGTAGAAAGGGAGATAAATTCCCTCAGAAACCCAAACATCTCTCCAGGGTCATCTCGTGCAAAAAGCCCCACCCACCTTCTGGCAGTGAGGGCAGGGGAAGTTGTGCGTTGCCGTCTGCAGATGGTGCTCCAGTGCTTCTGGGGTGGAGTATTTATTTACACACTTGACACACCTGAATGAGGAGAGACAGAAGAGAGCATGTGAGCAAGGACCAGCCACGGCAGCCATACCATACCCTACCTCTGCAGACAGTTATTCACCACGTACACCTCTACCCCGATATAACGCTGTCCTCGGGAGCCAAAAAATCTTACCGCATTATAGGTGAAACCGCGTTATATCGAACTTGCTTTGATCCGCAAGAGCGCGCAGCCCCGCCCCCCCGGAGCGCTGCTTTACCGCGTTATATCCGAATTCGTGTTATATCGGGGTAGAGGTGTACCTTCTCTATTCAGTTTTCCCAATGTTTGTTTAAAAAAGAGTAACAGAACAAGTGTTTGGAGAGTAGAAATAACCTCCTCCCCCATCCCAACCCCAGGAGTTTGCAAACCCAGATTTCCACTTCAAGGCTTCTGCTAATTTAAGAATCCTTCCCCTACCCCATTACAAGAAATACAGAATGGAGGGGCAAGGGGAGAAATCAAACCTAAAAAGAGCCCAGCCCTCATAGAAAATCACTCATCTCTTAACTCACTGCAAGATGAACTCCAGCCTCTCTACAGGTGCAAGGACAACTAGAAATTACAAGCCTTTCTAAGGAGCAGCAGTCACATAATATAATGGTATATAATCCAGACAAGGCTTCCAGATGCAATCCAGGAAGTCACTGTGCTCCTCAATCTACTTGCAATCTTCCCATCAGCATTTCCATAGCACTGTAAGTGCTGTTCACAGAACACAGAGCAAGGCACAAGAGTCTCACTTGCTCCCTCCATCAACCAATCTATCAGCTTTCCAGGTCAACGAAGCCCGCTATTCTTTAAAACGAGAATGAGACTGTTGTGGAACGGCCACGTTTGCCTGGACACAGCTCCCATGCCCCCTGCACTGGTACATAAGTGACACCTTTTACTGTAGATGTTGATTGTGATTAATTCACCCAGGTAGCCAGTTCATTTGCACCTGTGGCACCCAAGCCCTCAGACTCACATTCTGTGCACAAAGTGTTTGGCCACAGTCGCCAAGCAGCGGCGCACTCAGCTATGCACCGTGTGCGCCCAACAGAATCCCAGAGGCTGAAAACAAGGTCCCACATGCTTCCCCTCGTGTCCTTTCAGCGCTTGGTCTGAGAGCACACGCACTCGGCCTGAAGCGCGAGGCTGTCACTCTCTCCTACCGTGCCTGGTAACCACTGTTTGGATTGCTACCGTACTTGTACACGGCCACGTCCTTCTTGGGGCTGTGCTGGGGCAGCAGGCTGTGGGAGTACTGGTGGACGCTCAGTTCATACAGGGAGGGGAAGTCCTTGCTGCATAGGTGGCAGCGATAGCTCAGCTCTTCCTGGTGGTTCTTGATGTGCTCTAGAAAGGACTCCAGCTTCTGGAATGTCTGAGCGCAGCTTTTCACCACACACTTGTACACCTGGAGGAAGAGGTAGGGGTTTATGGGAGGAAGGGAGAGCTACTAGAGTGATGCACATTGGCAATAAAAACAGATACGGCATATTCTAACGTGAGGGCATAAGACTCGGACTCAGGACTCCTGTATGCTCTTGCAGGCTCTGATACTGCTTCCTTCAGCAAGTCATTGAGTGGGCAATTTTCCAAAGTGTCTAAGTGACTTAGGAGCTCAGGTGTCACTAAAAGCCACTAGGAACCATGCTCCTAAGTCACCAAAGTTCTTTTGAAAATCCCACCTTTAACCTCAACTTTCTCCATGTGTTATAGGCGGTTGGTGATATTTATCTACGCATTGGGGCTTTAATTAAATCACTGTGAGATCCATGAATTAAAGATACAGGGGGAGATTCCAAAGCCACAAACAGCAGTCAGGTGCCTAATTCTCACTGACTTTCATTGGCCGTTAGGTGCCCTACCTACCTTTGAAAATCACCCCCACACTATACACTGTCAAATTATTATTGCTACTAATTTTGTCCTCTCTTGCTGGACCATTGGTTTTCCCCCTAGTTTGGATAGCGCTAAATTAGCCTGGCTATGTTTATGAACAAAAGCAGCAATTTCAGTCCCCAGAGTGTCTCATCGTGCCACAGTCACTGTTTACGCACCATCCGTTAAGGGAGCAGCACTCCAAAAGCAGCAGCCATTCACTAACCCCCACCCGGTGCCAGCAGCAGGAGCACATGCCATTGTTAAATGTGTTAACTGCCTTCTGTTCAGACGTTCTTGGAGATGGTGGCGGAAGATTTTAAATAAAACAGCTCTGCAACATAATGGTCACAGTCACACGGTACCAGTGTTACTATGGGTCAGATCTGAGGTCTAAAGAAATTCACAGCACCTACCAGAAAGTAGCACAAGAGTGAAAGTTAATTTCACTCTTCCCTAGGGGTAACTCACTGTGCCCACGCAGCAGGAAACCCAGCCGTCTCCAAGCCCAGTTAGCCCAAATGCACTAGAGCTTCTCAGTAACACACACAGCTGGTAGCCAAATGCTGGGGAGCTCTTCCCTGATAGCATCTTCTCCCAACGGGTAACCAAGACTCTGGGAACATGCAGCCTCAACATTACCACAGCTAAGGCTAGTGGGAACCACAAGCAAGGCAACAGCCCCAACAGATAAATCCAAATGCCCTCCCTCCCACTGAGGTGGGCTAAGTCCACCTCTTTTTATGATCAGTTCTACTGCTGTGGCATTCAGAGGCCCCCCCGTCAGGATCAGGGCCCCTGCGTGCTGGGCATTGTAAACATCAAAAGCTGCAGTCTTTGCCAAAGACACACAGCAAATGAGTGGGACAGGCCAGAGGAGGGAGAATAAGGGTAATGGAAATGAGATCACATGATTCCATAGGCAACTACTCCACAACTCGATGGTTGCTGACCATTTTAAAGTGTTCTGGATTTGGTTTTTCCAGCTCTCCCCGGCTGCCAACTAGCCCACCTCTTGGCTGATTTCTTCCAGGCAACACAGCAGGGCTGGGGCTCTGCTTGAAGCTGCTCTTTTCCAATCCAGACCCACACAAGGAGCCAAGAAGCACAATGCAGCACTGCAGCAGCCAGTTTTATGACGTGACTGCACCCGATTATAACAGAGCCATGAGCACTCTATAAAGACAGGCATCTCCTTGTGCTGGGGAGAACTTGCCATGTTCATTCCACGTCTACCTGACCCTCACTGATAATTAGACCAAGGCCACTTGGAGCCAAACTAACATCTCAGTCTGATTACCAATGCGGGCCCCACAAGCACGAATGTCCACAAGGCGTCACCCACCTGCTCGTTCTTGTGCTGCGTCATGTGTGATTTGAGCTGGAAGTAGGTGTTGAACTTGCTGGGGCAGAACTGGCACTGGTAAGAGCTATCAATCAGGACAACCTGCTTGGCTTCCAGTTTGCCAACCTCGCTCTCTTCTGCGGGTGGCATGGCCTGAGGCTGCTGGGGAGAGTTCCTGGAGGCCTGGCTTAAGCCTGGAGGAATGGGCAGAGGCAGAGAGAAAGACAAATTGAAGCATCCCTGAGGTCAGTTTTTTAACAGCTTTGAAAACTGACCAAGGTCCCAGTCCTGCATTGCCATGTGACACTCAGCTTTGGTCTCTGGGCCAGCCTCCTGCTCCCTTCCTAAGTGCCGATTCTTTGGGCTAGACAATTCAATTCCCCTAACCTTCCCTTTACAACAGATTATCAAGGGCCCCGATTATTCTGGCTACCCTTCTGTGACCCACTATTCTTACCTGTCATGCACCCAGCTATGTGCCAGCTGTCTCATAGAGAAGAGAGCTCAACAGGTCCCTGATGATCTAAGGCCATATTCACTCCTCCTCCAAGATTTGCTCAGCGCAGGAGACGAGAGGCATCAGCTAGCCAATTATGCATCCCTGATTCACTAGCTGCCTAGCTTCAGAGTACATCAGAGCAGCCACTAGACGTCTGTAACTTATGCCAGCTGGCTATGGCCCTTGCATACCCCTTGAGAACTAGCAGAGCTGAGTCATGCTCTGCCCCACCCTCCATGCCACTGTTCGGGGGAGGTTGGTGTAAACATTGGCTACACCACTGGATGCCAGCTGGGAGCTCCTCCACACCAAGCGAATTCTGAACTGGCCTGTTAGACGAGACTTCACCACCCTGAGCAGTGCAGAACAGCAAGCCAGAGCTCACAGGGTTGCATTAGCCCACATGTCTGATCTGTGCATTAGTATAATACAATGTTTCTCAAACTGGGGCCGCCGCTTGTTCAGGGAAAGCCCCTGGCGGGCCGGGCCGGTTTGTTTACCTGCCGTGTCCGCAGGTTCGGCCAATCGCAGCTCTCACTGGCCGCAGTTCGCCGCTCCAGGCCAATGGGGGCTGCAGGAAGTGGCGCGGGCCAAGGGACGTGCTGGCCGCCGGTTCCCACAGCCCCCATTGGCCTGGAGCGGCAAACCACGGCCAGTGGGAGCTGCGATCGACCGAACCTGCGGATGCGGCAGGTAAACAAACCGGCCCAGCCCACCAGGGGCTTTCCCTGAACAAGCGGCGGCCCTAGTTTGAGAACCACTGGTCTAATAGATGCTACTAAATGCTCAGTCTCCCGATGGTGTCAGCACTGGCATTAACTCCAGAGGAAGCTAACATGGGAGAGAAATGGGTGGGAAGGAGCTTTGGGAATGAGGAGTGTTCAGAGATCCTGGGAGTGTCACTCTGCTTCCTAGTAGGCAATTTCTAAGGGTAGCACACCTGCATTCTCCTCGTCCTCCTGCTGGTTGGGGTTCAGTGCCATGACCTGCACCGTGATGGAGTTGCGGGAGATGGTGCACCCGAGCCCCGGAGGCCACACTTTATGGGTCTGCATGTGCTTCTTCACATTGGACTTCTGTGCGAAGGCTCGGCCACACACGATGCACTGGAATGGCTTCTCACCTGTGTGGCTGCAGGGCAGACCAAAGCACATCAGTGAAGATGCATGACAGGAGGTGGTGGCGTGTAAGCATGGATCACAGGGGGCAGCTGTCCCAGGAGTGAACTGAGAACCTAGCTGCTTGGCAGATTAGCTCCTGGGCATCCCCAGCAAAGGGCTGGGAACCTGATCAACTGACGTCAATGGATTTTGTGGGTGGAGCAGGAGAAACAGGCCTTACATACAGAACACAGAGTTACAGCCCAGGGGTAGTTTTGGGGTGGGGAGGAGCTCTGCAATGGAGTCAGAACATTTATCATCACGTTTTTCTGCACTGACCCATAAGCCACTTGACCATCATTGCTTAGTTTAGAATAAAACCCCTTTCTTCTGCTCCAGCATCAGAGGATCCCTTCTTGTCCCCCCACTCTGCTTCCAGCCTAGGAAGAGGGAAACCCTGTCCTCTTCTCTCTCTCTTCCCCCGACCCCAAATTACAGGGAGGGAGATCTTTCTGCTCTCTCTTCCTGTTCCAGGCCCAGAAGCCACTTCTGATGCTTGGTGGTCACCATGTGAGGGGCCCCAGGATGGGCTTGGAGTTTAAATGACTCCTGCTAGCTGCCCATCAAGCTTTTAAATCTTTGCTCAGGGGCTGAGACTAGAGTTTTTATCCTTCCTCTTCAGGCATCGGTCTGAATTTTTGCTCCCAAGGGGCAGCTCTGGAGGTGAAGGTGGTTGGGCATCCAGGTAACAGGAACCGTGGACGTTCTCATCAGCTAGTGAGCAAAGAGGACTCCAAAACCAGCTCATACTCAAAAAGTAGGAGATGCAATTACAGCTCACGCCTCCTGTGCAATCACCAGCCCGCCCCACTTGGCCATCCCTGCCGCATCTGGGTTAGCATCTCACTGTTACCTTCTGATGTGCTGCTGCAAGTCAAAGTTCTTGGTGAAGGCCTTGTCACAATAAGTGCACTTCAGTTTGGGGGACTTAGGTTTCCCTGAAATAGAAAGAGTACATAATGGGAATTAGCTACTCCAATTCAGTTGCATTCAGGACCAGGGAACATTTGATGGGATATGACTGGCCACAACACAAGAGTTTGTCCCATGGGACAATAATAGGTGCCAATTCTACTTTTTGTATATTATTTTTTGTATAGCATAGTAAGAGTACACTGTGTTGTACATTTGCTAACAGAGTCTCAAGAGCTTCCAATCTAAAAGTGCAATGCAATGGAGACATGATGGTCTAGGGGTTAGAGCAGGGGCTGGCCATAAGGAGACGTACCTTCTTGCAGCCCACTGTCATTTTTGGAACGCCTATTTTTGGAGGTCGAGGTGGAATCAAAACTGGCCACGTTTCCTCCAGCCGCATTGGTCAAAGGAGCAGCAGTGTTAGTGCTTTTGGATTTGAAGCCCTGCTTCCCTGGGCTGTACACTGGAGGGGAGGGATACACAGGACTTTCCACACACTGGCTTGGCACCTGGAATAATGCACCAGTGAAAATACGTTTGCTAAGTCTGTGGAGAAGTTGCCAGGCTAGATCATTAGTCTGTCTAGTCCAGGGTCCTGCCTAACTGGATCAAACCAGGAATCTGTTTCTTTAACCAAAGGGAGGCTAAACCAATGCACAAAGGGCAGCTCTCAGGCTGAACCTTGCCACGTATTCAGGAGTTATTAGCAAGACCTGGACACCAAAGTATAAACCCTCAAAACAAAGAGCTAGCTAGTCCCCGATTAGCCCTTGGAACTGCATCTCTGCTCTCCAGAGCTGATCACCCTCAGCCTGGTCTGGATTCAAACCCGTGACCCTGAAGGTAGAAAGCTCAAGCTCCTGTTACCAACCCCAGGAAGATTTCTGAAGGAAGTTCTGCTGTGCAGATTCCAGTTAAACAAACTGACAATATTATTGGGAAGGCGAAGGGTGTAGTTAGCAAAGCAGACCGAGTCATCAATCTGGAGTAACACAGTTTGAGGCCCTTTCTGAATAGGGCATCTGGAGAAGCTTGGCATGTCCTCTCCTACCACATACTCCCCAGTCCTGCTTCAAGGTCTCAAGTAACATGGCTGCCACCACTTCCCCTGGGAGACTATTTAACTGCCTGAGGAATCTCACTGTCAGGATATTTTTTCTGATATTCAGACTAAGCTTTTCCTGTGCTGAGTTTCGACCCACTACTCCTAGCTCAATCCCTTTGCAATGTCTCTGCCTTCCCAGCAGATACCCTTTCCAATACTCGCAGTTAGTTATAGGAAATCTCCCCCCTTAAACATATCTACATGTGTTCGGCTCTTCTAATCTCTCCTCATAAATCCCTCCAGTCCCTTAATCATTCTCATGTTCTCCGAATTCCCTTCAGCTTGTTGACATCTTTCTGATCATTACTTTCCCGCAGAGGAAATACTCATTGATTACAAGACAACCTAACACATCTTTCCCTGACTCTAATTTTATGACAAATTGCATTTCTAATCTAGCTAACTCATGAGCAGCATCTTCTCCCCAACTTGTGAAATGGGCTTGCAGGAGCCTTAAGTGTCGTGTATTGGTCAGAAGGTAGAGCAGCATCTGAGGGATGACCCATGGCCAAGCTCGCAATACGAGGCCAGGGACACGGCTTTACCTCTATGGGCGGATAGGGCTGCATCCCCAGCGTCTGTATCTCCACTGTGCCATTTCCTGCCATAGGAGCAGGTGCGCTGTACACTTCCACCACCCGGCTGCCGCCAGTGCTGGGCTGTCCCGGTGCTCCCAGTGTCTGAGCGGGAGGAGGTGGTGGCTGAGGTGGAGGAGGAGGTGGGGGCGGCGGAGGAGGTGGGGGCTGGGAAAGGTATCCAGCTCCAGTGTGCATACTCAAGCTGTTCTGAAAACCGGAACAAGAGACAAACAGAGAAGGCATTAAAAATGCAGCACAGGTCCAGCAACCTCCAGCTGGAGTTGCAGAGGCCTCACTCATGACATAATTCATAATTCACTGTCAGATCAGCAGACAAAGCAAACTCTGGGCAAAATGCACTTTTTAACACAGACGTGGGCACCTTACTAAATACAGTATCTAGTTTCTAAGGAAGGAATGAGCAATCGAACAATCACCTATATACCGTGCTGGGGTCAGATTGAGAGGGTATGCAGCAGCTCATATTGCCACTTTTCCCTGTTGATGGTCATCTTGTGCGCTAGAATCCAAGCATTTGCTTCATTTTCTTCGTAGCCCTCCTGAGTGCAAGGAAAACCCTCAGAATGTGAAGAGGGTAACCAGTGCAGGACACCTGCCAAAGTCTGCAGACAGTATTAAACAACAGCTCCGAGAGAGGTGTCCCATTGATCTCCCTGGTCGTTACACAGATGGTCCCTGATGGTTGCACTGTAACATACACATTATTTCATGGGGGATCATAGCACACAAGAAAGAACCAGGGGTGACCATATTATGAAGAGCGGCACAATCTGCTGCGAGAGGCAGTGTGAGTGAGCAGATCTTGGCATAGGCCCATTGCTTGTTGTTTTCCAACCTGACCTCTGCTGTTGTTTTTGAGAAGATGCCCAGACACCAACATCACAGCAGCTCTCTGAACTGTGCAGGTGGCGCTGCCAGCCAGAACTCTCGGCTCCCTCTGCTATTCAGCTGGGGACTCAGTCTGTTTGGAAAGCGCACTCCCCTTACCTGCACGGAGGGCTGCACCGTGGGCATTGGTTGGTCCAGGGATGTAAAAGCGGACATGGCTGACATCAGCACCTCATCACTGACTAAGATATTCCCCTGCACGAGCGTCTGGATCAGCGGAGATGGAGGAACCGTGATGTATGTGGAAATTTGCTGAAAGAATGGGGAAAAAAAGTGTTGGGGCAACACTAGAACAAGAGAAATAATCTCTGAAATGCCCAGGAAAGGAACAAGGATGTGCTCTTTACTAAACCGATGAGTCTCTGCTACCTCCAGTAGTCCTCACTCGACTGGCCACACTAGAGATCTACTGGTTGCTACTGTTTGTATCGTCACCTATGGGTCTAGCCTGCCATCCTGTAACAAACAGGGAACCACACTGGCACTGTTCAGAAAAACGAGGGCTAGACCTTCCAAAGCTCTAGTTCAAAAGGAATTATTTTGGGGCAGTTCTCTGGCCTGTGCTATACAGGAGATCAGACTAGATGATCACAGTGGTATCTTCAGGCCTCAGAATCTATGAATGAATCAATCCCAGGAGACCTGATGGCTCAGGGGATTGGAGATGGGATAGGGAGTTGGCTATGGGTTTGCAATTCAAACCATGTTGGTTATTAAAGGTGACCTGGGGAACAAATAGCATTAAGACCTTCAGCGGAATGCTCTGACTAACCAGGTGATGTGGTGAATTCAGAAAGGCCAGGGACTAGATGGCCAGGAAGACTGTACTTCCTTCTCACCTCTAGAGGTGGTCCCATCAGGTCACAATTGAGGTACATTGGGGGCGACTGCATGGGGGAAGATTTTGCTCACACTGTCCCTGTTCTGTGGTTATGATGAGGACTGATGCCTCCAGAGTTGGCAGCGCCTTTCCCCAGCGCTAGATTCACTTTGGGGGGGGGAAACCACACACATTTTTTTTTAATTACTGGAGAATCCCATCTTTTTGGCTGATTTGAGGAGCAGAAAGCGTGCTGTGTGTATGAGGGGATACAGGAGCACTGTAGCAGAAGAACAGCTGCATGGATTCAATTCCGGCGAAAGGTAGGTTTGGGGTAGGGGGAAGATTTTTGTTTTTTTTAATTCTCCCCAGACACGGCACACCGGGATATATGGAGTCGTGCATGGAGACTGGGCGCTGAAGGAACCAGGAGGCAGATCCAGGGATGAGGATGCCACATCCAGCACCCTCTCACTATGTATGGGAGCCAGATGCAGCTAAAGGGTTGGAGTAAGGCCCACCCCCACATGTTGAAAGCGGCAGCCAGTCGTGTAGGAAGCAGCAGGCCAGACAGACCCACAATACTAGCACCCCGAGCTAGAACTACAGTCCTACCACAAAAGGAATCCTAGAAAAAGTGGAAACATGGATGAATGGCTAATGAAGAGAACAAAAGAATAGCACAACCATGTAGGGGGGAAAAATCAGAAAGGCTAAGGCACAAGGGACATGAAAGGAAAAAGAAGAGGTTCTTTAAATATATTAGGAGCAAGAGAAAGATGAAGGAAAGTGTAAGTCCTTTACTTAGGGGGAAGGAGAGCTAAAACTGATGAGGTCAAGAAGGCTGAAGTTTTTAATGCCTATTTTGCTTCAGTCTTCACTAAAAAGGTTAATGGTGACCAAATACACAATAAATAATAAAAACAAGGGAGAAGGAATACGAGACAAAATAGGGAAAGAACAGTTTAAAGAATATTTAGATAAGTTAGATGTATTCAAGTCAGCAGGGCCTGATTAAATTCATTCTAGGGTTCTTAAGAAACTAGCTGAAGCAATCTCAGAACCATTAACAATATTCTTTAAGAACTCCGGGAGGATGGGTGAGGTCCCAGAGGTCTGGAAAAGGACAAACATAGTAACTATCTTTAAAAAGGGGAACAAAGAGGACCCAGGGAATTATAGACCAGTCAACCTAACTTCAAAACCAGGAAAGATATGGAACAAATGATTAAACAATCAGTTTGTAGGCACCTAGAGGATAATAGGGTTATAAGGAATAGCCAGCATGGATTTGTCAAGAACAAATCATACCAACCAATGTAATTTCCTTCTTTGACAGGGTTACTGGCCTAGTGGATAGGAGGGAAGCAGTAGACGTGATATATCTTAATTTTAGTAAGGCTTTTGACACAGCTCCACATGACATTCGCATAAGTAAACTAGGGAAATGTGGTCTAGATGAATTTACTATAAGGTAGGTGCAAAACTGGCTGAAAGAACAGTTACCAATGGTTTGCTGTCAAACTGGGAGGGCATATCTGGTGGGGTCCCCACTGGGGTCAGTCTTGGGTCCAGTACTATTCAATATTTTCATTAATGACTTGGACATTGGAGTGGAGAGTGTGCTTATAAAGTTTGTGAATGACACTCAGCTGGGAGGGGTTGCAAGTACTTTGGAGGACAGGATGAGAATCCAAAAAGAGTTGGATAAATCAGAGAATTGGTCTGAAATCAATTAAGATGGAATTCAATAAAGACACATGCAAAGTACTGCACTTAGGAAGGAAAAATCAAATACACAGCTACAAAATGGGGAGTAACTGACTTGGTGGTCATAATGCTGAAAAGGATCTGGAGGTTACAGTGAATCACACATTCAATATGAGTCAACAATGTGATAAAGTTGCTAAAAAGGCTAATATCATTCTGGGGCATGTCAGGCTCAGGAGGTAACTGCCTGGCTCTACTTGGCTCTGGTGAGACCTCAGCTGGAGTTCTGTGTCAAATTCTGGGTGTCACACTTTAGGAAAGATGTGGACAAATTAGAGAGAGTCCAGAGGAGAGCAACAAGACCAATAAAAGGTTTAGAAAACCTGACCTATGAGGAAAGGTTAAAAAAACTGGGCATGTTTAGTCTTGAGAAAAGAAGACGAAGGGAGGGACTTGATAACAGTCTTCAAATATGTTAAGGGCTGATATAAAGAGGACTGTGATCAATTGTTCTCCATGTGTACTGAAGGTAGGACAAGAAGTAATGGGCTTAATCTGCAGCAAGGGAGCTTTAGGCTAGATAATAGGAAAACGGTCTAACTAGAAGGGCAGTTAAACTCTGGAATAGGCTTCCGAGGGAGGCTGTGAAATCCCCATTGTTGGAGGTTTTTAAGAAACAGGTGGGACAAACACCTGTCAGGGATGTTCTAGGTTTACTTGGTCTGGCCTTAGTGCAGGGGGCTGCACTTGGTGATCTCTCAAGGACCCTTCCAGCCCTACCTTTCTATGATTCTATAATAAAAGATTAAACTCTTTATTGACCCGCTGTTCAAGAGCAGTGACAGTGTTCTGAAGGAAAGCCCATAGTAAAGGGATTATATGGACTTTGCAAATAGATTCCAAGAGGTAAGAACAAGGTGGGTCGAACCCAGCCTCCCTAGGGTGAGATCACTAGCCAGGTGTAACTGGATTCAGTAAACGTTCACCCCTGGGTTCTCTTGCCCTCCAAAGTCAGTGGCGCAGAGACCCCCAAGCATGCCATGTAGCTACCTGCCGATTGGCACTCTGAGCCTGCTGCACAGACGTGATGGACGGAGTGTACACGCTGTTGGTAGCCAACGAGACAGTGGCCAGTGAAGGGGTGTTTCCTTGGCATTGCTCCCTCTTGTGGGTCATGAACACCGGCAGCGAGTTGAACTGCTTCTTACACTTCCCACACAGGAACACGTCCTCGTCATCTGCAATCAGAAGGGAACAGATCATTGATTTGGCTTCAGGATCCTTCTCCTCCTCAGACTATGGAGCTACCTCAACTACAGTTAGGGTCAGAAAAGGGACGATACAATTTGGTGCCTTCCTGCTGTTAGCCCCACAGAGCTGTCATAGCTAGGGGAGGGTGAGCTGAAGTCTATTCTGCCTTGTGCAGCTTCAGCTATTTTGTCAGCTGAGCTCTAGCTGCAGAAAGTCCTACTGAGGATGAGAAATAAGTAACTGAACTTTGCATTCCTCTAGCTCCTTCCGAGTACGTCAAAAAGGCTCACATGGATCAGGCTGAGCTGTCTTTGGACAGAACAATCAGCCGCAATGCATGGAGAAGGGAGAGGCTGATTACACAGCGTTCACTTGCATGTATTTGGGGAAAGGTCACAGAATAATTCTGCATCTTCCAAGTGAGCCCTGATAAAACACTGTCTGGCCTACGCCTTCCGGTTTTGGGGAGAGCAGCTCTGGAGCCCGGTATTGCTGATAAAGGGCTGAAGTGAAAAGCCAGACTTTCATAAGCATTTAAGCCAGCAACTACCATGACTGCTCACCTAAATTAGCTACACAATGATCTGTCCCCAAATAATTGAGCAACCTGAGTGTTTATTGCAGCAAGAGGTGTTTGTGACATGCAGAAAGTGCCCCTCCCTTCATGCCTTTACTGAAGTGCATGGAATGGACCTGTTGCTGAGACCAACCCCAACCCACCCTCTTTTCCTCTGGGCAACCGCACCAAGTCTGTGACAGGCACCACACAGTATGTTCTGTATTGTCCCTCTCTCCCCTTATGTTCTGCCTTGTTTCGCTAAACAGACCATGAGTCCTTAGGAATTAGCACATAGCAGTGACTCTCCACCAACGGTCTGCAGACAACTGTTTTGCCAAACCATTTCTGATGGCCACTGGGACAGAGGGCATGGCAGGAAAGGCAGCCCACAAGAGTCTCTTTCTGCTTGCACATGCAAGGAAGAGAGGGGCTCACCCATGGACTGGATGGTGGTGGAGGTGTTGACATTTTGACCGGATGGATCTGTAACTGCTCCCTGACCATCCAGCAGGGACTGAACAGCCAGCACTGTCTGATTATCCATTCCTGAAAGAGAGACAGAAGCAAGGGTTAATAGGAAAGCACAACCCTACCTTGGGACATCCAAGCAGGCCCTCTGGGACAAGAACTGGTTCACTGAGTCTGAAACCTCACTCTGCACCATCTGAATGTATCCTACAGTAAACACAACTTAAACGAGTAACGCTGAAAAGTGGCTCCCCCTCAGGGGCCCCATGTCTCCCTCTTAGTTCTTCTTCCTTCACTGAGCTCCCACTCCCCCCCGCCACCTATTCTATGTGCTAGTTATCCTAAGAGAGAAAACAGATCCTAAGAGCACAAAGCCAGTTCATCTTTCTTTATATGGTCATGGGAGGAGTGGGTAAGAAGAGGCAAAAGAAGATCTGGCAGCTGAAGGAGAGAGCTGGTTTTTGGGGAAGCTATTCCCAGGGAGGGCGAAGAGTTTTAGCTGCAGAAGGGGGTCTGATCAGTGGCACTTGCCACTTGGAGGTGCAGGAACATTTGGAATTTCATAGATTTTAAGATCAGGATAGTTTAAGGTCACCATGTCACACAGAGGGTAATTCAGGCCAGTACAGTTACTCACAAGCCATGTGGTGCAGTGGCTGAGACTTGGGGTTTGTTGTGTTAAGAGACCTGAGCTCTGGGCCTGCAGTGAGCTTGCATAAACTCTCTGCTAACGTATTTTAAAAAAGGGCAGGAATGTGCAGCAGTTCTTCCCTGTCTTCTGGGCCAAGGTTCATGGCTTGAGTCAATAATAAGGGTAGGGAATTGCATAGGAATTGAAACAGCACTTAGAAGAGGTAAGATTTGAACTCCTGGTCTCTGTTTTCCCAGTTCAAGGAACATTCCCTTAAGCTAGAGCAACATTTGTAAAGAATGCCTCAGTTAGTGTCTTTCCCATTTTAGCATCCCCCAGAAGCCAGTGATGGCATTCACACTGAGGGAGATTTGCCATTCAATTAAAAATTGGCAGGTTCACCTTAGCACAAATATTTTTTCCATTGCAGCTACAATGTTATTTAAAAACTCTGTAGACCAGTGGTCCCCAACGTGGTGCCCGCAGGCGCCATGGCGCCCGCCGGGGCATTTATGTGCGCCCGCCTAGTGCCCAGCAGGGGAGATAAGCCGCAGCCCCACGCCTGCTGGGGACAGAGAACTCTGGGGCTGCAGGCTGCGGGCGCCGGTGTTCTCTGTCCCCGGCAGGTGCGGGGCCTGCCTAGTACCCAGCAGGGGAAGAGAAGCAGGGCCGCACGCCTGCTGGGGACAGAGTACTCCAGGGCTGCGGGCGCCGGTGTTCTCTGTCCTCACGGCTTCTCTCCGGATTCATATATTATGTAATATTAAATATGATGTTTTTCGTATTATTTAATGTACAAATACAAAATAAGCCTTGAAAAATTGTTGGCGCCCGCCACACTCTTCTGAAAACATGAATGTGCTACTGGCCACAAAAAGGTTGGGGACCACTGCTGTAGACAAACACTAATGATGTATAACTGATACTCCAAGAACAAAAAGCAGCCAAAGGACAGCTCCCAGAGCGATTTAGATTTCTTGTAAAAGGGGTGAAGAAACTGCCCAAAAGGGGTGATTCAATTAATTTTTCATCAAACCATGAAAAATTCAAACAGCACTCAGTTTATATTCTGTGTTTTGGCTTGTTGCCATTCAATGAGATTTTTACAAACTAAAGGTTTAAAGCTCCTGTTAATACTGAACCTTAACACAGTCTTAACTATGGTGATGCTATTGCAGCACCACAATAAAAAAGAGCAAATAATCTTACAAGGTAAAATAATTTTCAAATAGTACAACTAATGGGCAGATCCTGATGAGAAGCCAATTAGTAAATAGCATGAGGAGAGGCTTGAAAATCCTGCAACTGATTGCAAAGACATAAGGAATCATCACAGAGAAGCTGCTCTGCTTTCCTCCTATAGGTCAGGGTTTAGGGCAGGAAGTGAAGAATATAATGTGCAACAGAAACTGCAAGGAGAGTATTTAGATCTGCAGGATATACTTCTCCAGGACTGCCAGGGTGACATCCCAGGTGCCAAGGGGCCTCCACAAGGGAGAGAGAGGGACTCTCACCAACTGCACACATACACATCACTTTAAAGATTAGCTAAGAACTCACTACTCCTGCATCACCCACATGGAGCTAGTTAATATACTCAAGTAACAGAACCATCAAGATGTGCTGCTTATGCCTTAACTGAGTAACCTGATCAGTCTGCCTGTGACCCGTTCGATTTCTCCCCTTCCTTGCCTTTTGTTTATTAACCTTCCTTGTTGGGTCTCATTTGAACCTATGGCTCCATCTTACACACATTTACTGCCAAGCACAGTACTCACTCCTGGGGGTAGCTCCATTGACATCAATGGGATTACTCATAGTCCAAGCACTATATTCAGTGACACGTGCAGGACTGGAACCTTATATCAAACTCTGCAGAGCAGGGGCTGTTTCTTTACTTGTGTCTGTAAAGTACCCAATACACTTCATAGCACTGCAACAAACAACAATATATCTAATACCAACCCCTAATGGGAGCTTGGGGGTGTTCTTTCTAAACAATTATTTTAACTGTTAAATAGGAGATGAGATCACCCATTTTGCAGCCCTTGCCCCAGAAACTGATTTTGAGGCATGGTCTGTTTTATTCATCACATTCCCATCAGGAAGCAGACAGGGTGAGTCCCAGTTCTGCCACAGTTCGGTGTGTGTAATGAGATACGGTCTCTCTTCCTCGTTTCCCCTTCTAAGAAGGCAGCTTGTGGCATGGGACCCCCCAGAATCCCAGTACAGTTGCTGTATGTGTGTAGGCGGAATGCAGGGTGAAGAATCTCCTACACCTGCTGGGCAGACAGCACAGCTGGAGGCTGGGCAATTTGCTTCAGAAGTCCCCCTATGAATAAAGGTGAGAAGGGTGGGTGGAAAGCTTTCCCCTCCCTCACTCCCCAATCAGGAGCATATCTATAAGTAAGGCTACAATTTAGTCAAGGAGGTCGCGGAAGTCACGGAATCCGTGACTTCAGCAGTGTGGAGCTGCAGGGTTCTCCGCCGCCTGCGGGGCCGGGAGCTGTAGGGTACCACCGGCGCCTCTGGCGACCCCACAGTGAGAGGTGAGGTACCCTGCAGCTCCCAGCTGCTGTGGGGAACGCCCAAGATCCCAGGCCGTGGAGGGACCCCTGAGCTCCCAGCCGCCGGGGGCAGCAGGGGAACTCCCGAGCTGGCAGGTGGCAGCTGGGAGCAGCGGGGGAACCCCCAAGCTCCCGGGTGGCCGGGAACCCCTGAACTCGTGGGCAGTGGTGGGGGAACCCCCGAGCTCCTGGGCGCCGCAGGACCTCGGAGCTGCAGACCGCGGGTGGGGGGGTACCCCACAGCCCCCAGCTGCTGCAGGCAGCTCCTAGCCTCTGCACAGCTGCCCTGCTTCAGGCAGTGTGGGGATCTGCAGATCCCCATATTGTCCCGGACATTTTTAGTAAAAGTCACAGACGGGTCACAGCTTCCCTGAATTTTCCTTTTTTGCCTGTGACCTGGCCATGACTTTTACTAAAAATATCCGTGACAAAATCTTAGCCTTATCTATAAGTCATCATGTCAGCTGCATCTCTTCTCATCAGTGGCAGATTCTGCATACTCCCCTCCTCTATCAGATTCACATAGGAGGGAAGACTATCGAGAACAGCATGGCTCTCCAGCTCCAGAGAAAGGAGGGGAAAGCAGCTGTTATGCAATTCATGCTCCTTTACAAACCCACCATGCGTTCCTTTTCATAGTGTAGGGAACTGAATATTGCAGGAGCATGCATGTTTTGTTTTGTTTTTTTTAATTTCAAGAGAAACCAGTATTTTAAAATACACACATATATTTACAATTATTCCCCTGCAGTATTTGCAAGGGAAACACTGCAGACTCCTGCTAGTGCATCAGAACCAGAGTGTGAAATTTACAAGTCTATTGCAATGTCCAAGTGGAAATAAGCAAGCAGCAGGAATAGTGAGAAGAGAATTGGACACCTAGAATTCTATTTTAATAGTTTATGTTGATAATTAAAACACCTTAAATTACTGAAGCTCAATAATTTTAAAAACCTAATTCCTGTCTTAATATTCATGCCAGGAATGCCAAGCTCAGTCTGTGAAGGGGGCCAGATTAAATTTTTAAGAGGGCTGTCGATTAATCGCCGTTAACTCACACAATTAGCTCAAAAAAATTAATAGTGATTAAAAAAATTAATTGTGATTAATCGAAGTTTTAATCACACTGTCAAACAATAGAATACCAATTGACATTTATTAAATATTTTTGGATGTTTTTCTACATTTTCAAATATATTAATTTCAATTACAACGCAGAATACAAAGTGTACAGTGCTCACTTTATATTATTTTATTACAAATATTTGCACTGTAAAAATAAAAGAAAAAATATTTTTCAATTCACCTCATACAAGTACAGTGGTGCGATCTCTTTACTGTGAAAGTGCAACTTACAAATGTCGATTTTTTTGTTGTTACATAACTGCACTCAAAAACAGAACAGTGTAAAACTTTAGAGCCTACAAGTCCACTCAGTCCTACTTCTTGTTCAGTCAATCGCTAAGACAAACAAGTTGTTTACATTTACAGGAGATAATGCTGCCCACTCCTTATTTACTTCACCTGAAAGTGAGAACAGGTGTTTGCATGGTACTTTTGTAGCCGGCATTGCAAGTTATTTACATGCCAGATAGGCTAAACATTTGTATGCCCCTTCAGGCTTCAATCACCATTCCAGAGGATATGCTTCCACGCTGATGACACTTGTTAAAAAAATAATGCATTAATTAAATTTGTGACAACTCCTTGGGGGAGAATTGTACATGCTCTGTGTTTTACCTGCATTCTGCCACATATTTCATGTTATAGCAGTCTCGGAAATAACCCAGCAAATGTTGTTCATTTTAAGAACATTTTCACTGCAGATTTGACAAAATGCAAAGAAGGTACAAGCAATGTGAGATTTCTAAAGATAGCTACAGCACTCGACCCAAGGTTTAAGAATCTGAAGTGCCTTCCAAAATCTGAGCGGGATGAGGTGTGGAGCATGCTTTCAGAAGTCTTAAAAGAGCAACACTCTGATGCGGAAACTATAGAACCTGAACCATCAAAAAAGAAAATCAACCTTCTGCTGGTGGCATCTGAGTCTGTTTTGTCTTGCATACCCCACTTTTTACCTCACTTTAAAAACTACTTGCTTACAAAATCAGACATAATGCAGAAGTGTCACAGCAAACTATTACAGAAAAATTGCTTACTTTCTCATTTTTACCATATAATTATAAAATAAATCAATTGGAATATAAATATTGTGCTGTACATACATTTCAGTGTATAGGTCATGGAACAGTACAAACAAGTCACTGTATGAAATTTTAGTTTGTACTGACTGCTCTCGTGATTTTTATGTAGCCTGTAAAACTAGGCAAATATCTAGATGAGTTGATGTACTCCCTGGAAGACCTCTGTGTACCCCCAGGGGTACATGTACCCTTGGCTGAGAACTACTGGACTAGATTATCAGAATGGTCCCTTCTGGCCTTGAATCTATTAATCTATTAGCTACCCCATCCATCTGTTACCAACCTGATCCACACTGCCACTTACAGCACATAATGCCCAATGTCACAGAGTGATGAATGAAAGATCCACATTTATTATTGAGGGGCTGAAAGGGAACTGGCTCCCAGCCCTACAGGGAGAGGGGAGGTGCATCTCCAGGGGGTAAGTCCTGCTCTCTGAGCCTGGGGGGTTCTCTTAGGAAGAGAGGGTGGGGTGAGGTCTCATTAGAGACAGAAACTCCCCAGAGGAGGGGACTGGGTCAATCAGTAGGAGGGGCAGGAGGAATCCCCTGGGTCCTGCAGGCTGGATCTCACAGGAAGGGGACCTTGGGGGTGGGGTGGGGGTGGTCTCCCTAGGACATACAGGAGCAGGGTCTCCCAGAAGGGGATGGGGTCTCCCTGGCCCTCGGGGCTGGGCTGTCCCAGGAGAGGAAAGGGTCTTCCTAGCCCTGGGGTCTCCCAGCAGGGGACATGGGTGAGGGGAAGTTCCCAGGGAGGCATTGCTCCAGGTGGGCCGGGTCTCTCTGGGGGGGTTTCCCAGTGTGGGGGGCTCCCTGGGGAGCACTGCTCCGGGCAAGCTGGGTCTCCTGAGAGGGTCTGGGGGCACTGCATCACACAGTCTGGGTCTCTGGAGGAGGTTCTCCAGGGGGTGGGCACTGTACCAGGCCAGATCTCTAGGGGGACTTGCAGGGGGTGGGAGGTCTCCCAAGGGGACCAGGTCTGGGGGGGGGGGGGGGGGCCCC
>QXTE01000121.1:578258-668258 GCA_003942145.1 Platysternon megacephalum
GCCGCCGCTCCGCTTCTCCCCCCTCCCTCCCAGGCTTGCTGCAAAACAGCTGATTCGCGCGGCAAGCCTGGGAGGGAGGGGGGAGAAGCGGAGCGGCGACGGCGCGCTCAGGGGAGCAGGCGGAGCGGAGGGCGGCAAGCCTGGGAGGGAGGGGGGAGAAGCGGAGCGGCGACGGCGCGCTCAGGGGAGCAGGCGGAGCGGAGGAGAGCTGCGGCGGTGGGGGGCGCGGGGAGGGCCGCAGGAAGTAACCCTGGGGGGAGGGGCAGAGGAACCGCTCCCCCCACCCCAGCTCACCTCTGCCTCCTCCCCCGAGCGTGCCGCCGCTCCGCTTCTCCCCCCTCCCTCCCAGGCAAGCCTGGGAGGGAGGGGTAGGAGGGGAAATGCGGTGCGCCTGGGGGAGGAGGTGGGGCCGGGGATTTGGGGAAGGGGTTGGAATAGGGCGGGGAAGGGGCGGAGTTGGGGCGGGGCCGGGGGGGGGCACGGGAAAATTTTTTTGCTTGGGGTGGCAAAAAACTTGGAGCTGGCCCTGACTACAACCACCAAAGAGCATTAATCATAATTGTGGTTACTGCATCATGTCATTACAGGGCAGAGCTAAGGTTGTTTGGGTGTCTTAACTGTGCATTTCTTATCTTAACACGTTTGGGTTTCTTTTAAGTTTAACCTTAATTCTGAATAATGCTAAGCTTTATAATGCTTGGTTTTGGGATAATTACAGCATCCCTGTAATGTTATTTACCCTTAACTAATACATACATTCTGAGCCTTGGTTCTATTTTAACATAGTTTGTTGTCCGTGAATGATATAGGAGATCTCAAACTGCTTCATTTTGCAGACCACTTTGTGAAAAACCCAGCTTCCCTCCCACCACCCGTCCCCCACTGCTTCTTTCTCAAAATATTTCAGTATGCTGGCCACTAGGAAGGACCCTTTAGGCTACAGCTTGACCATTTAGAGTCAAATGCTGGTCCTGTTGAAGTCACTGGTAAAAGTCCCAGCAGCCTTAATAGGACCAGCATTTGGCCCTTAGTGGAGGGATGTCCAACAAAGCAGCAACAAGTGATGCAGTGACGGCTTCCAAGGAACTCAAGAACAGTATCAGCTACATTTACTGTTAGTAAAAATAGATACCCAGGACTAAAATACTTGCTGATGTGTGTATTTTCCCTGTTGAACAGAAATTGCTTGTTGGTTCAATGCAAGCAGTAAAAAACGGCAGTTATAGAGAGAGGATGACAAATGTTCAACCTGAGAGCTAAATATGATCCCTTTAAGAATCCTGAAATGATTATATTTGGCCCTCTGGCTGCACTTTGGGTGTTCCTAATTTAGGCCCCATTTACACGATAGATGTTGCCACTTTTAACAATTTGTTTTAAGAGTTTATAAAACTTTAACTTTTTGAATCTCAGCATTTACTGTAATTAATTATTATCTGCCCCTTCCATAATTTCCTACAACTGTGAAAATGTAAATAGATAAAAATAAAAGCTTAAAACCAATAATTCTACACAACTACAAAAAATTAATCTAAAAATATGCTTAAAAATAAACATTGATATTATCTGTCAAAATTATAATAAAATAAAAATCAGATTCTGCCAAGCCTAGAGAGAAAGAATACATTTAAAATTGACGAAAAGACAACCTTTTCAGGTTTAAATTTTTTTATTAAGATGATGTTTAAAAAATAAAGTGAACGGTACAGAGCTTAAGTGTAGACGTTTCTGGTTATCAGGGAATAATGTACAGATTATCAAGGGGTGCGAAGTTTGGTTTAAGATCGGATGGCGTAAGGAATACTTAATCTGCAATATCCCCAATTAGGGGTAAAAGGTTAACGGGTCAAAGTACTGACATTGAGATATGAGAGTATGTTGTTCATATAATGGCTATGTTCAGGTGTGGAGTATAATGAGTGGATACGATGATGAAGATGGATTGACCCTCATTTGGTGAGATTTAACATTCAGTGAGTTTATGGTTCCAGTTCATATGGTCCAATGGACAAAGTCTCTCGGTCCCTTTCTCGTAGTCGATGCACGATGTCACTCCGGCTCACACCTCCTGGTACTGTCGGTGGCCGGTGATGTGTTCGGTGTAGATGTCCCTGGACCATCGGTTGGAGTCTAAGACCATGAGGCGCTGCATGAGCCGTGCATAGCATCGACCAATCCCACAGGTCCACAGCACACGCTCGTTGCAGGGGTCCCAGGCGCCCAGGGCTCCGACAATCAGGGCGTCCATCTGCACCTCATAGCCCTTCGCTCTCAGGGTGTCGGCCAGGGGAGTGTAACACAATGCACAATTACCCTGTGGAACTCGCTGCCACTGGGCAACATTGAGCCAATGTGTTTCACAGAATTCAAAAAAAGACCAGACGTGTAATGAGACCATCAGTGGTTATACTGGAGAGAATACTTTTCTTTTAGAAGGACGCTAAACTCTCTTACGTCAGGCCACAAACCCATCACTAAGTGGCAGAGGTTAGGAAGAGACTTCCCTTGGGACAGGTTATTCTCTTCATGCCCAGCACAAGGTTTCTGTGCCGTCCCCTGAGCGACTGGTACTTGGCCAGGTCAGACACAGGGCATGAGCCTGGGGCACCGCAGCCTGACCCTCCCCGGCCATGCCTGTGGCCCAGCAGGGGCTGTGCTGGTGGGATGGGCCGGGGACCCCAGTGGCTGTGACACGCCTTAGGGTCCAGGGATGGAGCTCCAAGCTCCCACCTCTAGCCCCCCAAGGCAGCAAAAGAGCCACCCCGCTGGCTGCCAGCCAGCCAGAGCAACAACCCACATTGGAAGAGGGTAGCTTCTGCTCTGGCCAATAGCAACAGACCTGGAAGAGGGGGCAGTCTGTGATTGGCTACAGTATAGGGACCTTTTCCCAATAGGAAGATCACTTTCGATATTTCCGCCTTAAAGGGGCAGGGCAGCGTCTCCCATTAGTCAGGAGCTTTGATGGACAGTTGAGGCAGCCTATGCGAGTGTGATGGGCTGAGCTCGCTCTGTGCGGATGCGGAACCTCTCCTTGGTGGCGTCTGCTTTCCGCACGGACTCTGTTTACCGGAGTTCCCATTGGCTCTGTGCGCTGCTGAAGCGGCCCCCCGTTGGAGCGTCGCGGCAATGGGGGCCCAGGCGATGCTCAAGACCCTGCTTTATACCGTCAACTCCCTGCTGCAGCAGCGCAGATACCGCGCGGCGCTGGCCGTGCTCAAGGGCTTCCGGAACGGAGCGGTGTAAGCCGGGGCACCCTTGTACCTACTGCCGTACCACGGTGCGGGGCCCTCCTCCTCCCTCCCCGGGCTGTGCGGGGTAGGGGCTCTCCCCTCCAGGCTCTGCTTCCCCCCCCCCCCCCCCCCCCCCCCNAATGTGTTATGTCTAATTACCTTTGTTATTTTTAAGTTACAGTTTCTTAGCCTGTGGCTGTAAATACCGTATAAATAAAAAATAAAGCTACCGACCCATTGATTGAATTATCAGGCGATGTATTGAAATTGACTTAAACTGATAAACCACAAGTCATTTGTTGATTTCCACTATAATATAAGGATTAAAAGATCAATAGTTGGCTTACAGTAATAAAAAGCCCTCTGAAAACATTATGTGTATGCATAAAATAATTTTTCTCTTGCAGCTATGGAGCAAAGATCCGTGCCCCCCATGCTCTGGTGATGACCTTTCTCTTCAAGAGTGGAAGGTACAAACATTAGCTCTTCCTTTCTAGCATTCTCTGTAAGGATGAGAGCATGCTACAGCCATCCATCTTTTAAAAGTGAACCCTTTGAAAACACCAGACATGTTCAGATCAAATACTTGTTTTCATAACTAAACGGGAAAATCTCACAATGTGACTTTTAAAAAATGCAAATGACAAGCAGAATGCAGGCTGTTTCAGAGGTTCAGGAAGCTGATATTTCAGCGCTGACCTAGGCCTAGATTATACAGTATTGGGAATTTTTCCCAGAGGGCCAGTCACCAGTACAGCTAGGGCAGACAAGGAGAACTGCCGTTAGCCCCAGTGGGGCTTACCTTGTTTCAAGCAGGGTTAAACTGCACCAGTGCAAATTGTGTAGACAAGGAAAGCCACCGGGCGGTTTTGCTGATGCAGCTGCTCCAATGGCTGGCTGTCAATTTCCGGAATGATGGTAAATCATCAGTGTACACAGAGACCTAGACTGGATTCTGATCAGTGACCTAGCAGTGAAATGAGCCATCCTCACAGCTTTGTTTTTGTTGAGCCCATTCAGAAAAGAAAAGTATTACAGTAGTGTCTACGGCCTAACCAAGAATAGGCCCCATTGTGCCAGGTCCTGTACACACTGGTAGATTGTTCTTAACCCAAAAACCTTAGTCTAAGTAGACAAGGTACCAGCAGAGTGAACAATGTGTTGATCACGTTATTGCTTTACTAACATTTGTTTGTTCCTTTGCTCAGTTTAAGAGAGAAACTGAAAGCGATTGCTCAGGCCACATACACTCATTCCCGAAACCTGGCGTATTTTGTGTTCACTTACAAGGGGCTGATGGCGCTGCAATCCCGACTACAGGGAAAGAACTTTCAGTTGCACTCCTTCGTGGCAGCATGTGTTGGGGGCTGGTTAGTGTTTGGTGAAAACAATCATATCAACAGCCAGGTAAACAAATGTATTTGTGGAGTTTGATCTTTCTGACCTTGCCAAAAAACATCATGTTGTGTACCAGCTAGTTTGACTAGGATTTAAAAAACAAAAAAAGACTGATGCTGTAAGTGATGCTGTAATGTGATATGGCCACTTTTCATATTTAGCTCGCTTACTGTCAAAGCCTAGAGGAAAACAGTTTGCATCAGTAGGTAGTGCACACAGCATTGGGAGCCAGGTGACCTGCCTTGTATTCCCAGTTCTGCCACTGACTCGCTGGACACGCACAAACTTGCAGTGGTTTAACTGAAGTTGTGATTTGAAACTGATATAGCTGAACTGCCACAGAACTCTCTTTGGACACGCTTAATTTGATTTAAACCTGGCTTATATTTGTTTAACTGACATAGTAAAATGTACAGTTTCAGATTATACCTATATAAACGGTATGAAACTGATATAAATGTGCCCATGCAGTTTATCTAAATTGGATTTTAAAATGAAGATGCAGAGCCAATTGACTGAGCTCTTTCACGCCACCTTGTGAAGTGTATTAGCAGCAGCATCTACTGCTAATACAACTGATCTTCCAAGTGATAGATGTTGTACCAGATGAAACCTATTGCTCAGCAGAACTAGAGTGCCAGTGAACAAAGCAGGACAGTAATCATGTTAGGAGGATACAAACACACACTACAATGTTGAAGGCAATTAGCTAGTAAACTATGGTCAGATATTAACCTTTTCTATGTCTTTAACTTCCAAGTTGCTTGATTTGGTCAGATTTGCTAGCCATGTTACTAGACTAATATTCCTTGGGTTTTCTCTTTATGTAGATAAACATGTACCTGCTGTCTCGTATTCTGTTTGGCTTGTCCCGACTGGCAGTGGAGAAAGGTTATATCCCAGAACCCAAGCAGGACCCTTTCCCGATCTTTGCTGCTGTGACTTGGGGGATTGTTTTGTGGCTCTTTGAATATCATCGGCACACTCTCCAACCTTCTCTGCAGTCTTCCATGACTTACCTGTATGACGACAGTAATGTATGGCACGACATTTCTGACTTCCTCATTTATAACAAAAGCAATGCTCAAAAGTAATTTGCTAATGCCCAGCGATCTTTGAATAATGGCTCATTCCAGCAACAACGGGGAAAGGATTTTCTGCTGCCCTTGATTGACGCACTTTTTATTATTAGGATCTGTCCGACAAATTTCCATCTTGTTTCTTGGCCAAAATGTTGTGAGTAACCTAATGATCTTTTCTTGGCTCTCTATTGGCCACACAGGGACTCCATAGAAACCTGTCCCAGTGCCACAACGAGAGCAAAATGTTCCTGGATTAATTTGATTTCAAAAAGGCTTTTCTACAAGAGACCTTATGTTCCCTACATTGTAATAGTTAATTACTTTTAAAGAATGCACTGATTTTAAACACTGACAGTTCAAAAGTAAACTGTGAATATAGTTTATATGATACTGAAACAAAATATGCAGTAGGGGACTAATGGAATGCTTATGTGCTAGAAATGCCTCTCACGACCACTGTGTTAGCAGAGGAAGGAATGCAGTGATTTCCAGCCATACCTCTCTATATGTTGGGTCTTTTTGTGAGCTGATATATTTATCTACTGCTGTGTCATATCAGAAGACGGTCCTGATTTCTGTGAGGTATTGGAAATCCAGACTAAACAAGCTGTTTCTTCAGTGAGTTTTCTGTGCAGTTTGCCACCACATAGATAATAGGATGTTCGCATTTAAAAGCATTGGGCTTCTTTGGGACAGACATGGTACGTCATGCTTTGAATCACCATCTATACTCAGTCTTTGTCATTCCTTTGGATTATCTAATGCAGGATGTTTAATTAATTATTCCCCCTATTTAATTACAGCACCTTTTTATTTCTGTGCCTTGGACTATGAATTCCATACAGTAGAGAGAACTAACCAAATCCATTGTAATAAGATTTTACAAGTGAGGGATTAAAAAGAGGTTGAGCCCATCGTGTGCAAATCCGTGGTGTTACTTTTCCCTCCTGTCCCCTGGAAGGAGACTATATCAGTGTAAATTGAAGCTATCATTGATCTTAGCCAAAAGGTTAATATTTTACACTGGACCTAATCAAGAACACTCTTTTAATTGTTCAAACTACTAGATCATATACTGAATACTTGAGTTGGACCAGTGATCAGTATTTCATATGATTCATGCATTTATGGTTTGCAAGAATTAGTGACTAGTTCTGATATTTTTCTATATAAAATCTATCACTCAAATAAAAATCACAAAGTTTCACTTTTTTTTTAATTTCTCAAATTACAGGCAAATTCTTGCTTCTTTAAAATCACTATCTTCATCTTCATAAGTGGCTGATATCTTTGCTTTGCTTATGTTTTGTCAGCAGAATGCTGCACTTTAATTGGAATGAAAGTGTCTTTGATAATGTTCAAAGTTCTTAGTGTAGAAAAAAGATTGTGTGTTTTGATAACTCCTTGTGCGATGATATTTTTGACAAGATTTCAGAAAATCTCTTCCAAATCTATGACCTGACAGCTATGGTATAATTGACCAAAATCTTCAGAAAAAAATTCTCAGGTTTATAAATTACCATTGGTTGCCACATTAATTACATACACTTGTATAACAAGACATGAAGACAGCCACCTACGTGAGCTATGTCGTTAGAAGTCGATAACTTCTTCATTGTGTAAGACAGTAACTTCTCAATGTAAAAGCCATGCTTATCCCCCCTAAAAAATGTGAACTAAATTTCTGTTGGTGATAATTATATCAGATCTGAAGCTCTGTAGTTACCTGCCAGACACTTGTAGTTGAGTGTTAAGCTGTTCAGCTAGTCATTTTTATGCTCTGGCATTATCTCCATCTCTTTCATGACTGCATAACCAAACTCCTGTCAGCTAGAGTTCTAGCAGCATCCCAGCAGTACCTGCAAAAATCCCTTCTCCCCAGGAATCTATCGCTAACTTCACTTTCATGGTAAATCCTATCTGAGACTCAAACCATCTGCAGCTCTGATTCACAGAGCCAGCTGCTGCTATCAGAAACCAAACTGGAATTACATAGAACTTGCTACTGTGGTGAATCAGTGGCCGTTAGCTGTGCTTTTTAAAGACAGTTGTTTTCCTGCTCTGTGTGGGTAGGACATTAGGCTGCAAGTCACTTCCCTGGAAAAGGGAGAAATTGGAACAATTCTTCATTGGTACCAGCACACATCACTCTTACTAAAGCCAGATAGATGGCGATTAAGCCCTTATGCCACTGATGTGACAGAACAATACCAGTGTGTAATAGGGAAGTGAACTAGAAGTAATTTGTCTGTCTGTTGCAGACTTCTGAATACATACATTACATTCATCCCTCCCCCACCCCCAATGTATTGTCTGGGGAATTTAGTCTTCTGTTTGTGTTCTTCCTTTTATTAGCATTAAAACCAAACAGAAATAAGATAGTTGTGAAACCATCTGCAAAACAGCCAGCCACCCAAGAATGAGAAAGGGAGACCCTGTTTTTCCAGTCCTGATCTCTGTAAATCAAAACACATGAAAACAATTCATGTTTATCACAACCCAAAGTTGGATTGTTGCTTCTAACCAGGGGCAAAATTATGTGAGGAACTTACCACCTCACTCACCACGATGTCAGGGAAGGCTGTGTGGGATGAGACCTTGGTTTTCCAGGACTCCCTTGCAAACAAAGCTGTGCAGTAGCAGGTTGGTGTATCTCTGGGATATCAGTGTGCAGAACAAAGAGACAGAAGCCAGAGGACATTTTAAATGTGATACTTGGACACTTTTCAAAGTTGGCTCAAATCTTCTTCCCCAAATTGGTTCAAACCATGAAGGAAACTAAACATCTGAGCCATCTAAATGCTCAGGAAAACCAAATATCCTAACAGTACATGATTTAACAACGTTTTCACAGACCAAGCTTTCTGTGAAGAATGCTTCCATCGACCTAGTTACTGTTGCAGAGGGAGGTAGTGTTCCTACACCGATGGGGAAAACCCCTTCCACATTAGTATAGGCTGTGTCTACACTATGAGGTTATACCAGAATAATTACAGTCCTGGGGTTATGCCAATATAACCCCATAGTGTAGACGTGGCCTTAATATTGCAGAAAGATGTCTTCAGGGTTTGTATATGCGAGTAGGAGAGCAATCTAAATGGATTCAGGATATCTGAGTGACTTTATGCCACTGACAACTTATCTGGTCCTTGGATAGTACAGTACCTAGGGCAGAAGGGCATTTCTGAAGGGGAAATTTCTGTCAGTTGTCACTTTAGATCTTGCCACTTTAGAGGCAGGAGAGAATTCTGAGAAGTGCTTACAAACATTGCAATTGTTGTAACACGCTGTGTGCATAGCATGTTGATACTCATGCTAGTTAGTATATCTATCCAAATACTAAATATATACATAGAGGGCCAGATATTCTGGAATGGCCAGAGAGCACAGGTCAGAGGGTGGTGTGGAAAGGAGGCCTGGTCGTAGCGCTGTATGACTTTCTATCCCCTAGCCCTGTGTTAGAGCAGACCTCAAACTGCTCTAACAAACGAGAGCCTTGTTGCAGTGGCCACAAGAGGCCAAAAACAGAGCCCAGAATCAGCAGCCATGTTCCCTTTTCTCCAGCCACAGCCCTCCATCAACTCTACACTGCCTGAGAATCACCCCTACACTCAAGTGATCCTTCTGGGCCAAGTAAGCCACCCTCGTGGGAGGCTTACACTGGTAATGCAGGCAAAGAAGCCCCCTCAGTCCTGAGGGTTTGGCTCATTGTCTGTAGACTTAAGCCCGCTTACTGTCAGCTCCCTTAGTGGAAATTCCCTCCTATTAGAAGAAATGTCTGTTCTCCAAACACATTTGTACCGACTCAATACAAATGTGATCTCTTAATATCAAACAGTAAACTGTTTCCTATTTGCCACCTGAAAAGCTCTTTTCCTGGGTCAAGCTGATATCTGTGCTATTTCTAATATTGACTTTGAAATACAGCCGGCAGGAGAAAGCAGAACTTGCTGTGAATTTTCAGTGCACACGATTATGTGGGTTTTATAATTAAAATGAGTGTTCTGTAGCTTGAGGGGCTTTTGCTGTCCATTTTCTACATTTGTATGGCTGCCTTGTAACATGGGCAAAGGGGGGTCACTAAGTGCAACAGATGCTGTAACTAGAGAATTGTTTTTATGCTTTTCAGTCTAGCTGTGTGTATTTTTATTTACAATTACTGTATGGGAAACTCATACACTGAAACCCTAACTAATTTTTTGGTAATATAGAATGCATTAAGCACATAATCTCAGGTGATTTATTTTAGTTATACTGGTTAGAGTGCTAAGGGGAAAGTCTTGCTTGCTTGTAAAACAATAGCATTGCGGTAAAGAAAGAGATGGCAGTTAGTAGACGTATCTGCCTCAACAGCCATAAAACATCTTTTCCATCCTATGGACAATGTGTCAGTCCCATGCAGATATCCCGTTTGCCTCTTTTGAGCACGGTTTCTGTATAATGCATCTTTGGATAGTATAACATTTTGCATTCTTTAATAAATAAAGAAATGATTGTCCATCTGTTTTAAATTCGTGTGTTAAGTGATTGAAATTGGTTTTAAGTTAGGTGAAGTTTAATTGCTGAGTATCCTTAATGCTATGTAAAGAAATACTATGCGAAAAAAGTGTAATCCTGGAGCCATTTGTGTTGCACATTACCCAGTCCTGTAGCCAGTGCCAATTAGACCACATGGTCGGAGAGGTTAACCTCCCTGACTCATAACAATGGTATTGTTGGCTGGCTGGGGGAGGACATTGGCTGCAGAGATGAGCTGGGGTTAAAATTTACCTGTATTTTTGGTAGCATGAACCTTCTCACGTTTTAGCAGCTGTGAACGTTGGCAGCAACATGCCCAACTGCTGCTGTGATTCATCTTTGCCTAACATTAGGGAAGGAGGTGGGCTCTCCTGGGCTACACATGATCAGTACAGACTAGGAAGTGTAACTGTCCAGTAGGTCTTAGCTTTGGAAATAGTAACAAAGAGGAGCTTTGAAAGACCTGCTTTCAATCAGTCTTGTGCTGCATCTTGAAGATGGCCAGGCCTGGTCTTCAATAGGCTGTAACCAGGAGCAATTGCCAGAGGTCAGCTGTGGCCTAAGTCAGCCCTGCCTGTGGAGTGGTCCATTCACCCAAAATTGCCACAGCAGCACATAGAGCAGGGGTGGGCAAACTTTTTGGCCTGAGGACCACAGCAGGGTTCCGAAACCATATGGCGGGCCGGGTAGGGAAGGCTGTGCCCCCCCAAACAGCCTGGCCCCCGTCCCCTATCTGCCCCCTCCCACTTCCTGCCCCCTCAGAACTCCCCCCATCCAACCCCCCTTACTCCTTGTCCCCTGACCGCCCCCTCCCAGGACCCCTAGCCCCCCGCCCCTAACCACGCATAAATGTGGCAGCAGCAGCTGGCCACTTCTGGGAGCGGCGTGGGGCCACGGCAGGCAGCCTGCCTGAGCCCTGCTGCGCTGTGGGACTTTTAGCAACCTGGACTCAGAGATCGTAAGGGGGCAGAGGAAGCCGGACAGAAATGTTAGATGAGCTGGATTTTGCCCACCCCTGGGCTAGTGCTTTCCTTGGACAAAGTGCCATACAAACCTGAATTGATCCTCACAACCACTCTAGCCTCCAGAAAAATCTCATCTGCTTCCCTAAAACAAGGGCTGCAGTTGGGGCAAAGAAGAGACATGGCTAGTCAAAGACTACCCAGGGAGTTGGTGGCAGTTGTGGGGTTAGAGCAGGGGCCTGCCTGCCTCATAGCTCCAGGCTCATTCTCTTAGAGCTCAGCAAGTTGTTCAAGAATACATCTACACTACAAAAAACCCTGTGGCCGTGAGTCTCAGAGTCTGGGTCAACTGACTCTGGCTCACAAGGCTAAAAATAGCCACGTAGGGGGCTGGGCCTGGGCCCTGAAAACTGGTGATATGGGTGAGTCTCAGAGACGGGGCTCCAGCCCGAGCGGGAACATCTACACTGCTATTTTTAACCCTGTAGCACACGCCCGAGTCAGCTGACATGGGCACCGAGACACACTGGGGTCTTTGCAGTGTAGACATGCCCTAAATGACCCAGAGTGTAATATTGATAATGACCCAGAGATAATGCCCTAATAATGACCCAGAGTGTAATATTGGTCAGCCTCTGACAAGCTCCTATAAAAGGTAGTAAATACAAGTTCTGCCAGGGGAAGCAGCTGGGAAAGCCACCTCCCAAACTGATGTAGTAGTTCCAGCAAAATAGGACTGACAGCTCCGCACAATCCATATGATAATCCAGTTAGCCAGAGATCATGTTAGCAAGCCACTGAAACCAGAATGTAGAGCAGCAACCTAAATAATAATTGTGTTTGTAGGACATCTGTACTTCAATGCCTTTGAGGCATTTTGCACAAAGAAACCCCAGCCTGGAACATAAGTGAACCTTCTTGGTTTTTTTCTGTATTAGTGACATTGTGGCAAGAGCTTTGGTAAATAGCATTGTAAAGCCCAGTTTAAAGGGGGCTCAGCTGGGAGCATTGAGAATAAATAGCCTGCTAAACCAGGATTCTATCTTTCTTCAAGGTGCACATTTGAACAATGAGGATAATTAACCATTGGAACAATTTACCTAGGAATATGATGGATTCTCCAGTTTTTGAAATAGTTAATTCAAGATTGGATGTCTTAAAAAATAGTTATGCTCCATTTTGATGCCTAGTAACTGAACTTGATGCAGGCATGACTGGGTGAACGCCTCTGGCCTGTGTTATCCAGGAGGTCACAAGATCCTCACATGATCATAATGGTCCCTTCTGGCCTTAAAATCTACAAACCTAACAGCCCTGGGCTGGCTGATGGTATGCAAGGTTCAAAGCTCCTGGAAACAGCTGTGGGACCCAGCCCGTTAGGAGTTCTGAATGTTAAAGCGAGGTCCTGTAAGCAGATGCATTTGCTGGCAGGCAGCTAGCGCAGGGATCAGAGCAGCATAGTTTAGAAATCTGCTCTTACTGGATATGTCTGAAATGTTGATAACAGTACTGGGCATTTTCCCATCCCCGTTAGACTCTAGGACCTTTGGCAAATCAAGTCGCTTAGTCCCTCTGGTCAATATCAACAAAGGTCCTGAGGCACCTAAACCCCAGATTGAGGTGCCACAGCAATCCACAAAATCCCCACTCAGCTGCCGCCTAACCCTGCAGGTAGCTAAACTCACCCGGTGCCTACATTTCTGCCCTATAAGTGCCCTTGGCATCTATGTTTCAGCCTCTGAGCATGCACAATGCCTTACTGTAGGGAACCAGAGGCCCACCTCCCATCTAAGCCCCAGTGTGATCCACAAGCCTGGGGAAGACAGGCATTTCCCTACCTATCTTGTCTGTGGGGCTGATCCACACCCACCTACTGGATCAGGCCCAGCTCAAAATATGGACAGAGGAGGAGGTAGTCATGGGGTTTCCCTTATAGCTTTCAGCCTAGTGGTTAGAGCACTGAGCTGGGATGGGGAGGCTGGTCCAATCCCCCCAATGTCTGATGGAAAGGATTTGAACAGGGGTTTCCCACCTCTCAGGTGAGTGCTCAGACAAGTGGGCTGTGGGAGACTCTGGCCTGGGGCTTCCTCAGTCTCTCCTGTTGAAGCTATTCCACTCTGGATAAAGAATTAACTAATCGTAGGAGCAGGGCGACTGGGCCCTGGGACTCCCACCTTCCTCCCATGGGGCACCCTAATTCCCGGACTCCAGATTCATTCTCTCTCTGCCCCAATGACACCAAAGTCCCTTTGTGGATCTGGGCCTCAACTGCACACATATAAAATGGGCATAATAGCTGTGCCCTAGCTTGTAAGGGTGCTGGGAAAATGAATGCATTAAATATTGAGAGGCACTCTGGTACTGTGGTGATGGGGCCAGGTTAGTACCACGGATTGATTCAGTGAGCAGGGCTCTTTGGTGTGTGTAGGTCTGCATCCCTCCAGTTAAGTATCTGGGAACACAAGAGTGGCTGTATCACTTCAGATCATGCATCTAGCCCAGTGTCAGCCTCCAGCAGCGGCCAATGCCAGATGCTTCAGAGGAAAGGCAACAAAAAACCCAGAGACAAACAAAACAAAGCTCAACAACTGATAGTGCATAAAGCCAATTGTGGTGCAAAAGGGGGTGGGAAGATTCCTTCCTGGTCCTGCAAGTGATCGGCTGGGGCCCCGACAGATGAGAGTTAATCATTTTATTTTACCCTGCAAAGCTACAAATGTTATGAACGTTGCAGAATCAGGGGGCAGGTTCATCTTCTCCCTGTGGTGTGGAAAGGGGGGGGGGGGGGGGGGGGGGGTTTNTACAGACACAAAGGAGGTGCAGAGATGGGATTAATTTCCATCCATCACAATGGTGCAGGGAAGACAGGGAAGGGGCAGGTTCATCTTCCCTCTGTGACCTTAAAGATTGAGAACAGGAATATACAATTATTCCTTCCTCCCTCCCTATTTTCATGCCCGAGTTTGCTGCAGTTGCAGTTTGGGATTCATTCACTCGTTAGTGTGGATTTTCTTTGCAATGTTGTAATTCATAAAAATCCCAGATAACTTGCACAGCCGCCTCTCATGTACAATTATAGCCTCCTTGTGCAACAACAAGGCAGTGCGTTGTTAAAAAGACACTGCCCCCATTTCCCTGGGTCTGCCGCTCTGTCTGTCCCAGAGGTTAAGCAGCTCTGCTCACCCTGAATAAACTGCCACATGGATTTGAAAATAAACTTTTTAATTCCACTTGGCATTTCTGAGCTTCCTGCTGCTAGATCTGCCTGGCTGGGAAAATGACATCTTTTGTGGCACTAGCAGCTACAGCTGGTGCACCAGCTGTGCCCCAAAACTGCATGTTCAGATCACTGTAAGAAAGTTACAGAGCCTCCTGCAGGAAAGGAGATGCACTCTTGCCATTCCACTTTGCCCTAGTTTTTCCCATATGGAAAAAACATTAATTAATGTGCATACATCTGCTCTAACCGTTGCCTGTTCTTTGCTGTAGCCAAATCCTGTGCTGAGATCTGCAGAGAATCTGTCCTGTAGCATTTACATAGCACATTGCAAACTGTAATTCAACTGCCTCACACCCCTTGAGGTAGGGAAGTGTTGCTATGCCCCCTTTATTGCTGAGGTAATTGAGACAAAGGGAGGTTAAGCGACTTGTCAAAGGCCACAGAGTAAGTCACTGGTATAGCTAGGATTAAGAATCCCTCTAAGACCCAGATCTGTGCTCAGTCCACTAGACCACACCAGCTCTCCTTCTGTTGCATTATTCCCACCACAAAAGTGCAGAGCACACAGTCCTAAAGCATGAAGCCTGTTACGCAAGAACAGTGGAACTGCATAGGCTCTATTCTAGACCAGCAGTCCAGAAATTAACTCATCTCCTGGTAGTCTCCTGCCTCCCACATCCCAGGCATGGAAAAGGTTGGAGTTAAAGAGTCCGAGCTCCAGCCTAAGGGCTCGGGCAGGAGCAAAGGGCCAAGACTGAAGCCTTTCTTGGTAGTCAGTGAGTGGGCAAGTGGCAAGCTGCTCTGCCTGCAGTGTTAAAATACAGCTCCTGAAGCACATTGTGACATGGCTTAATGTGCTGTCATGCCTGAGCCCTAGCTAAATTAGAACCTGTCTGAGCCTAGATTGGACTCCACCCATGCCAGCTGACTTGTTAGGAGCCAGATTTCAAACACAGCTCCCTTCTCTGTGCAGATGGGGCACGGCTCCAGCTCACAGTGGTAAGGCTGGTTTTGTTTTAAGCCAACTGGCTTTTCCTGTGTTTGCATCAAAACCCTTCCTTGTTTGCAATCAGGCAGCAGGTGCAGTTGACTGTTTGCTGTGTGTGACAACACAGTCCTTACAAGGTTTAGAAACCTGCTTTACCTCTGCATTTTTCAACCCCATGTTCTTGGTCCTGAGTGGTCTTTAGTGCAGGTGTCACTGTATTAATTAGGGCACTGCCCTCCCAAAGTGCTGTCAGGGCTCTGTAATGCACTCGGACCTCCAACAATGGACAAGCCTCTCTGCCACGAGCCCACTTCAGTGCACGCCTAAGGTTTCCAGTACAATCTTGCTCAGCCTGTAGTTAAGATCCCTGTCTACTAGGCAAGCTAGTTTTACAGCTTCCTTTGTCCTCCTCTTCCTGAGTTAGCCATGAACCAGTACTCCCAGCTGGTGATAGAGGCTCATTATGCTGGTGGTGTGTGGGTCCCTCTTTCAGATGAGAGAGAAGAAGGGGATTCTGACCATTGATGGTCAGTAAAGATCCCATGGTGCTTTTTGCAGGAGTGGGGGTGAACCCTCCTATCTTAGTCACATTCCAATCCTGATTATTACATTTTGCCTCCTTAAAATCGCCTTTGCAGTCTGTTAGAGACAATATTTTTTCACTTTTCCTCCTAAATTCTCATGTAGTGTGGCTGTGCACTATCAAATAGCTGCCACGTTCCATACCAGAGGCAACTGTGTTCCAGTAGTGGTTAAAGTGAGTCTGGCCTGCATTTTATAAAACACTTTGGGATTCTTTCATGTATAAGCCTTTATGTCTCTATAAGTTATTACAATTCCGGGGAAGCCACAATTCATAAATATGCTTTCCAGTTAATTTCTTTTTGAATTTAGCCTTCTCGCTAAACAGCTTATCAGCTTCCTACACATTAGCAGACACATGGAGGGAACGTTGCTATCTATGCCATGTTTTGTGGGTGTATTACCAAAGCCCAGTGCATATTTACAGATATTAAAGGAGTCTGCTGTTATCTTTCTCCTACTCTGCCTTTTCAACTCTGGCGCGTCACCTGCTGTATAATACATATTTCACGGAGGCACAAGCACAGAATAGTCAACATATCTCTGATTTTCTTACCACTTAATCCTTGGGAAAGGAGATTCCGGAGTGTGGCCTCGTGATTATGTGCTGGGCTCTGTCTCGGCCAACACCATGGATTAAGCCAGGGATTGCCAGTGCTAAAAGCTTGAGCTGAAGAGCCACACTCAAGTTGAACGCTATCTAAGACCCATGTTCTCTTTGAATTGGGCCCAGAGTGGAGACACAACACACACGAACCAGGGGGATAGAATTAGAGCAAGGGGCTGGCCGTCGGGACAGCAGGGCTACAGTCCCAGCTCGGCCACCCATCTGTGTTGGGCAACCACACCACTTCGCTGGGCCTTCTTCTCTGCAGGTGTGGGAGATGGAGATAATACTCACCTCCGGGGCGTTGGGAAGGCTGATTCATGTTCATAAAAGTCCTTTGGCAGCCAAGGCTGTTCAGCTTTTGCAATGGGAAAAGCTACGTACAAGTATTGGTGGACAAACGCACTGAGCAGATCAATGCACTTGACGTCTTGGGCTGTCTGTCCCTGCTTGATCCGCGTGGGGGAGGGGCGGCAGCGCCATGGGAACAGATGGGCAGGGCAGGCCGAGGAGCTGGGGGCAGGCGCGGGGAGCAGCGCGGACACAGGGCGAGGGGGAGCCCCCGGGGGGGAGCGGGATGAGACACCACCACCGCAAAGACGCTCCAAGCCGGCCCCGGCCCCACGGATCTCCCCAGCCGGCACCGACCGCCTCTCGCCCACGCCGCTGCCCAGCGCAGCGTCCCCCAGCTCCGCGCTGATTGGCCGCGCTCCCGTCCGCGCAGCCGCTGCGATTGGGCGGCTGTCAGAACGTTTCTCTCGTCACCGCACCGCCTCACGGCCATCCGGGTCGTAGCCAATGGGAAGGCGGAGCTGGGCCTCAATCCGGGAGCTGCGACCAATGGAGAGGCGGCTCACTGCCGGCGTAGCCAATGGGAGCGCGGATGCGCCGCTCCGGCCGCTTTCGCGGCAAAAAGGATTTGGCGCGCAAAGGCGTGCGGGGCTGGACCAGCTGGGGACAATACCCGGGGCCGGGCCGGGGCGCGCGGGCAGCCGAGGGACCCCCAGCGGGGCGAGCAGCGGGCCCGGCGGCCAGCCCCGCTCTGTGCCCTGCGGCGGCCCTAGGCCAGGGTTGAGGCTCCGGGGTGCTGCCTAGGTGCCCTTCGCTCCGGACCCCGCCGCCGCCCCCCCCCGGCTGGCTGCGCGTCCTCGGGCCTCGGCCCTCCCTGAGCATGGGACGCGCGTCCCGAGGCCAGCCCCGTCTCCTGCCGCGGGCCGCCGCCACCCCGCGGCCCAGGGCCATGGCCCTCTGAGCCGGCGCGGGGAGGGGAGCAGGACCGGGCGCCGGGGATGTGAGCGCCCGCCGCCCGCACCATGTCTCTGGAGGGCCTGGGGGTGGCCCCGGACGGTAGCGCCTGCGTGGCCGACTTGGAGGCTCTGCTGGGGGGCGCCGGGGGCCTCCACGTGATGGAGCAGCAGATTGTGATCATCTCCACGCCGGACGCGCTCCCCACGCCTGAAGCCGAGAGCGAGGCCGAGCTGCTGCTCTTCGCCACCCCGCAGGCCCCCCGGCCGGGCCCGGCGGCGCAGAGACCGGCGCTGGGACGCCCACCGGTAACGCCACGTTAGCGCTCTCGCTTGCAGCTCGGTAGCAGCACTACTTCCCCCGGGGATCTCCAGGCGCCCGGAGCTGGGCGGGCTTGGTCGGCCGAAAATCAGGCCCTTTGCTACCCGGAGAACACGCGTGTTCTTTCTACGCGTGTATTGCTCCCCTCCCTCCTTGTCACTGCTAAAATTGTGTGTGTGGTGAAACGTGGCAGCTTTGTCACAGCACAGGCCAGAGGCTCCCCTGATGGTGCTCTAAAGAGCCCCGGAAATAAAACAAAGAAAGGAAATGGAGAGAAACTTTGCGTCAGTGCAGGGTAATCCAAGAAGGCAGATGTAATAGCCCAATTTCCCCCATACTGTGGCCATTGGCTCTACCCTCATGAAAATAAAGTGCCCTGGGAACTTTAATGGGCCACCTGTGGCCAGGGCCTCAGTTTTAGAGATCATTGAAAGAGAGGGCACTTATTGCATTCAGCTGTCCTAGATACGGCCCTCTCTGGTGCTAAATAAGGCAGATAGCTGGCATTGGTGTGGCTGCTGCTCTTGGTCTTCCGGCTTCATGTGATAAAGCTCCGAAGCTCCCGAGTGAGGGAGGAACCGGCAGAACTATGTGAGTGAGGCCTGACATGAGATTGGTCGCTTGTACAGTTTTCTGAGTGTGTTCCTGATTCAGCATTTCTGCTGTTAATCGTTTACGGGGCTAAGTAGTGAGGTGGGACAGGTTCAAATGGGACATGTGAAGTCTGGTTCTGAAATATTAGCTGTTAGCTAACATATAGGAGTGACATACCCTGGTACAGTGAAGAGGAATGATAATTGCTCATGAAAATATGCAAATAAATTATTAATTGTGGGAGGGTGTGCTGTGAGAGTGGACATACACTAGTCATCAAAATGTCTCAAAGCTCCACTTCAGAACTAAATCCATTGAGTGGATTCTATCTCTACACACGTCTCAGATTGTTCTCAGATCTCACTTTGTTGTGATGACCCTTTAATGCCCATGGCAGCAGTCCGCAGTGTTATAAATGCAAAGCTTAATTTCCTGCTTCAGGATATTAAAGCCAGAGTCTTGAAAAATTCTACTTGTCCAGTGTGGGAGTGTATACATACACAGTCAGGCATGTAACTTCTAAATAATCATTAGGATAAGCTGTGGCCAGCAGGCATTGTCTTCTACAGCATCAGCACAAGAGGGCCTTCTTTGTTATTGGAGCCACTGAATGCTACTATAATGTAACAAATACAGACTGTGCTGTGAAATATGCAGGGCTGACCCTTGCAACCATGCAGGCACCCATTGTCTTCAATGGGGCTCCAAGCAGGAGTCTGCCCTTGCCTTGTTAGACCCTGATTTTGCACCAAGAACTGCAAGGGTGAGCCAGCAGAGGCTTTCCTTTCTTTTGGTTTCTTGAATTGTTTTCATAAGGTTGATTTAGACACTTAAATGACTCATACTAGCACCTGCAATTATACTGAGGCTAAAGCAACAAGGGCTTGCAGTTCTCTCTATTGGGGCAGGATCAAGCAGATCATTGTGTGGGATCCTTCTTTACTTGTGCAATTTTAAAATGGAGTTTTAAGCCATCATCTGGCATTGGCCATGGCTAGTGAGTGGATCTGTCCCAGCATAAAATCCCCACGCTTTTAGTTCAGTAGAGATGGGGGGCAGGGGGAGTGAGGGAGGAAAAGACCACAACATGTTTTGCTAGTTAAACATGCCATCTTCCAGAGGCTTCTCACTGTAGTTTGAGGGGCTTGCAGTGGGCAGCAGCTTTACAGCTGATCCTTTGTTTTAACTGTTTGGGTCAGGAATCCATAATGAGTTTTCCCTGTCTGGTGTCTCCCTGCTTGTGGGGAGTGGGTGGTTGGGATGGAAAGGAGTGATTGGTCCTCTGTGCTGTTGTGCTGGAGGCATTGCTGGTTTGTGTGGTTGAACTGCTGCTTCAAGGAGGATCCTTGTTTTTGAAACCCCAAAACATGAGCTGCTTTTCTCCCAGCTGTTTGCAAAGTGCTTGTTTCAGAGGAAGCTCCAATCAGTCTCTGATTCTTTAATAAGCTATCAGCAGCCTGGTGCACATAGGCTGTTCTGCACCAGCAGCTCTGGCGGGGCTGCAGCCTGGTGCCTGCGGGTGGTGAAGCTCTAAACACCCTAGTGTGCATGAGCAAAGGAGGCGGAACTCTTGTTTTCAGCTCCTATGGGTGCTTCCCAGCAGTGCACTGGGATTTAGGTATCTTAACCTGCCATCAGCTGTCTAGGGTAGTGTGAGTAACCACTCACTCCCTGATCGCTTAAGTTGAGATGCTTCCCACCACGTACGTGTCACTAGGCCTTTGGGCAGGAGGGAGTTGTCTAATCCATCTGTTTCTGTATTGTCAGGCTGTTCCCCTCTAGTAATTACTGAGTCTCCTACCCAAATGGCTCCTTCGTGAGCTAGATCATCTTGTGCTAAATGAGGCTAGAGGCAGGTACAGTCACAATGTACAAAGTTTTAAAGTTCTCTTGAACCTTCAACTTCTCCTGACTGCCCATGTGGTCCCAGGCAGGTAGCTGGAGGGCTGGTCTGAGCTGGAGCTTTGCCTGTTGGCACAATTGGATGATCGAGTCAGGTGCTCCACTTGGGGCTACCCTGGAAAGCTTTGATCTCATAGAATCATAGAAGATTAGGGTTGGAAGAGACCTCAAGAGGTCATCTGGTCCAATCCCCTGCTCAAAGCAGGACCAACACCAACTAAACTATCCCAGCCAGGGCTTTGTCAAGCTGGGCCTTAAAAACCTCTAAGGGTGGAGATTCCACCACCTCCCTAGGTAACCCATTCCAGTGCTTCACCACCCTCCTAGTGAAATAGATTTTTCCTAATATCAAACCTAGACCTCCCCCACTGCAACTTGAGACCATTGCTCCTTGTTCTGTCATCTGCCATCACTGAGAACAGCCGAGCTCCATCCCCTTTGGAACCCCCCCTTCAGGTAGTTGAAGGCTGCTATCAAATCCCCCCTCACTCTTTTCTTCTGCAGACTAAATAAGCCCAGTTCCCTCAGCCTCTCCTCATAAGTCATATGCCCCAGACCCCTAATCATTTTTGTTGCCCTCCGCTGAACTCTTTCCAATTTGTTCTCACCCATTCTGTAGTGGGGGGCCCAAAACTCGATGCAGTTTTCCAGATGTGGCCTCACCAGTGGCAAGTAGAGGGGAATAATCACTTCCTTCGATCTGCTGGCAATGCTCCCACTAATGCAGCCCAATATGCCGTTAGGCTTCTTGGCAACAAGGGCACACTGTTGTCTCATATCCAGCTTCTTGTCCACTGTAATCCCCAGGTCCTTTTCACCAGCTGGTTTGTAGCTTATATCCTTGTGTGTGGCAAGTGAGCTGGGTACCAGTTAAAGACCCAAGCTCCCTACTTCCGCTAACAAATCCCATCCCATTAGTAACTGGGTGCAGGGTCTGAATAAGGCACCCAATGAAATATGTGCAGATGGGGGGGCCCATAGATAATGCTGTCTTGCGTCTGTACCTTTGTGAATTGTGTGAAAGGAAAGGGATTGTGTTATGAGAGAATTGCAGAAAATGTTGTCGGCTGCAAGGTGGGTGACTCAGACTGGGCGTTTGCCGCATGATGAGTTATAAAACGTCGAGCATTCGTGACAGCTCGCTCTTCTAAATGCTGTTCACATGAAGCAAGTGGGTGAATGTCTCCCAGTTCTATTTTGGTTTTTCCTCTTCTGGGGAACATCATCTTAGCAAGGACTCCTTGGCTTTGAAGTGTTCCCAAATGCCTGATGGCAGCTTCCTGAGGCATTTGAGGAATAGTGCATCCTTCAGATGTGCTTAGAAGGCAGCGTCATGTCTTTCTAATTGGATCCCTCTAAACTCTAGCACCGGGGTCGGCAACCTTTCAGAAGTGGTGTGCCGAGTCTTCATTTATTCACTCTAATTTAAGGTTTCGTGTGCCAGTAATACATTTTAACGTTTTTAGACGGTCTCTTTCTATAAGTCTATAACATATAACTAAACTATTGTTGTATGTCAAGTAAATAAAATTTTGTAAATGTTTAAGAAGCTTCATTTAAAATTAAATTAAAATGCAGAGCCCCCCGAACCAGGGGCCAGGACCCGGGCAGTGTGAGTGCCGCTGAAAATCAGCTCGTGTGCCGCCTTCGGCACCCGTGCCATAGGTTGCCTACCCCTGCTCTAGCACATGGAAAATGCTTTTGGTCTCTAGCTTGGTGTTGCCCACACAGCACTGAAAATGTAAAACCAGGGCAAGGGAGAAGGGCAGCTCCTCACCCCAAACCACCTGCCAGTTCCGCATTGAACTCTCTCTCATCAGAGGCAACCTGAGGCCGAACTGAAGGACGGATTTATGATGAAGCATTTTAATAGTGCCAGTGCCTAATTTGTAATGAAAGAGATGCTGGGGCTCAAGCTGGCCGGGCATCCAGCCCTGAAGGCAGTGCTACCAGTAGCAGCAGCGCAGAAGTAAGGGTGGCATGGTATGGTATTGCCAACTTACTTCTGCGCTGCTGCTGGCAGTGGTGCTTCCTTCAGAGCTGGGTGGCTGCTGGCTGGGAGCCCAGAGACGCTGGGGCTATGAACTGCCAAGCCTAGAGGTGCCAGGGCTCAGCGTTGGCAAGCCCTGGCACAAATTAAACACTTAATAGTGCCCATCACCAGAGTGTCAGAGGAAGGGGAAAGAGAGTCCAGGAATGGTCGAGATGATGGGATGAGGGTTTGCTGAATGCCCAGTTCACATACGGCACTTGGATGCTATGGTGATGGGTGCTGTAGCTATACCTGTTACTGGGTGTGTAACCAGCATACAGTTCTAAGGGCTGATATCAATAGTCATAAGGTGATCACATGAAGTCAGAAAAGCATCTTCGCAGCCACTCTGGGGGGCTTTCACGTCTAAGCGCTGAGCACCAGAGAGACAGGCTGCTGAGTCAGGTGTCCATGGTGCCTTAAGTTTTTGAGCGTGGAATGAGTTGTGGAAGCTTACAGCAAGGAGGCCTGCGCCACACTGTTAAGAAACAGTGCTGGAGCCCTGACAAAGGAGTGCCAGAACCAGGTTAGCGGGAGGCCCTGAGAGGGGGAAAGGGAGGAGCTTGAAGGAAGATGGGAGGGGCAGTAGGGGAGGCCTGAGGGAGCAGGGAATGACTCCCCTCAGGATCCATCCCATCCTTACCTGCTTGGCTTTGGTTCACCATGGGGGGGCCCAGCTGTTCGGTCGGCCCTGCTGACCAACTCCCAACATTGCTCAGCTTCAGCTCTCCCCTGGACTCTCAGCGGCTCTGGCCCCATGCTCCCCCCATCCCCCCTCATCCCAGTCCCACCTGCAGCATCCCCGGCTCCCTCTGTGCTGACCTGGCACCTGCTAGCTTGGAGGACGCTCTTCAGCCAGGGAGGGAAAGGAGCCGCCTGGCCCGGCACGGGTAGATGTACTGGAATGCTGTTCCGGCTCCTAAGGAAGTGCTAGAACACCGTTCCAGCACAACCCACACACTGTTAACAAACCATTACATGGCAGGCAGGGACCTTCCTGGGAGATCAGAGTCTCTTAACGCACCGAGGCCACGCTGATTCAAGTGCTCTCCCTGCCCTCATAGGTGTTGCTCCTGCCCCACTCTTTGGCCTAGGGGGAGGGATTTCCCTTTGGTTGGCTTTGCCTGTCTGAAAGGTTAAATGCCTGCAGTTCAAGGCTCTTCATCTAAAAACCTTTGGTCCTGCTCCAGGGGATGGATCACTTGGTGATTACCTGTTCTGTTTATCCCTCTGGGGCACCTGGCATTGGACTGCTGTCGGAAGACAGGATACTGGGCTAGATGGACCTTTGGTCTGAGCCAGTATGGCTGTTCTTATGTTTCTTATGTTCTCACTGCTACTGGGGTGGTGGTTTGGCTCCATAATGCAAAGTCTGGTGACACTCTGCAGTTAACATTTGCCATTAAATGCCAGCAAAGCCATTCTGGTCTATGCTGAGCCCACCAGCCCAGCTGCTGATCATGATGATGGCTTCTGCAGTAGACACTTGCCCGCTGGGAACTAGACTGAGACCAGACTCATATTGCATAGGCCCAATAGCTGACCGATGGCCATGACTTTCAGTTGAAAGTAATGTGGCTGGTGCTATTGGATCTCTGCTCCAGGGGTAACCTGCAGGGGGAGGTGATCTGTGGCATTCCGTTCCTTCACAAGCCTTCCTTCTCTTGCAGGTGAAGAGAAAGTTAGATTTGGAGACTGATCACCAGTACATAGCAGAGAGCATCCAGACATCCCGGGGCAAAGCGAAAAACCCTGTCAAAGGTACAGGTACCACTTTCTGCTGCTTCCTTACCAGCCACTGCATCTCCCCTCCAAATGGCCTAATGGGGCTGAATCCCCAGCCGAGCTGAGCTATGATGGTTGGGACTGTGGGTCATGGAGTCCATTGCCCTCTGGAGGAGATCAGGGCCTTCAGTGTTGCAGCATCTACCCCTTCTCCCAATGCAGCCTCTGACCTGCTCCATCCCTCTGTGCAGAGCCAGCTCTGGGACTTCCTCAGCTGGCCCAACTCTACTAAAGGGTGGTGGGTGTAAATTCAAGCCTCTTGGGTGTTAAGTCCTGCTCTGCCTGCCCTTTTCTCACTGGTTTGAGCATAAATAGGCATGCCCTCAGCAGCTGAGTTCCTGTGCAGCCTGTTCTGGCTTGTGCTTTCCAGTAGCCTGTCCAGGAATCAAGCTGTAGGTTTTTAGCGGTGCTTCACATCCTTCTGGAATTGAGCTTGGGCTCTTGAGTTGTCTGGTGGTGATGACAGACTGCTTCACGCATTCTGGCCCAGAGCACTTGGGAACCTCATGGGAGCATATGTTTCATGCCATCATGTTATCCCACTGGCACCATAATTAACACACTATGCAGAGCCTGTGATCACAAGTCTCGCCTGGACAGACAAACTACCCAGATCTGTGCCAGGCTGCACTGCAGAGGGGCTGGACTTCAGCAGTGGATGTGCAGCACATGGAGGCTAGAGATGCAACGCTCCATCTCAAGTGGAATGACAGGAATGTTGCTGATGGAACAGGTCTGGGCTTCAGTTGTTAAAGCAGTAACTGATTTGCCTGTGAGCATTGTCACGGGTCGAAAATTGGCTGAAGGACTGTAAGCAAAGGATTACAATGGCAATAAGATTGCATTATAGTGGGGTCAGTGCCTAGATATCAAATGGAAATGATCCTCATTAATGATCTAGATGCATAGGAGTAAAGGGGTTAAACCTGCAGATGCCGGCCAAAAAAAAAAAAAAAAAGGCTGTGTAAATGGACCACAGTGAATCCTGATGTTAGAGTAAACACAGGAGCCCCCAAAACTGGGCGCTGAGCCCCTTTCCAGTGGGTGCCAGGTGGGTGTGCTGAAGGAAGACTCCACTCACTGAGTTTTTCTGTTGTCACTTCTATATAAATCTGTAACAAGCAACTTTAATTGCTTGCAGGTGTGAAATCTCCTGGGGAGAAGTCCCGCTATGAAACCTCTCTGAACCTGACCACCAAGCGTTTCCTGGAGCTGCTAAGCCAGTCACCAGATGGGGTGGTGGATCTCAACTGGGCAGCGGAGGTCCTGAAAGTGCAGAAGAGGCGGATCTACGACATCACCAATGTCCTCGAGGGCATTCAGCTAATCACCAAGAAATCCAAGAACAACATCCAGTGGCTGTACGTATGAGCACCAAGCTCTTTGTTGTGCGGCCAGCATGGGTGTAACTGGTTGGGGCTCTTTGAGCACATCTACCTGGCAAGCAGAACCCATGGCAGCTATGGCACTAAAATGTGTAGACATTTGGGCTCAGGCTGGAGCTCAGACTCTGTAGCCTAGGGAGCAGGGTGGGCTTGGCTTCAGAGCCCATGCTCCAGCCCGAATGTCTACACAGCTATTTTTAGCACTGCAGACTCGGGCTCATGCTATAGCCCTGGGCTCTGAGGCTCATTGCCACAGGTTTCTGCTTGCCTTGTAGACGTATTTTTAGGTTCCCTTTCATGCTCAGTATTCCCCAGCACTGGTCATTATGGGAGCTCAACTGGTGCAGTCCTCTAGAGCTGAGTCAGAGGCTAGAGGTGCTAGATTATGGCTGCATTTTTTGGCTGTACGTTTAAATGCCCCAAGGGTACTGCCCTTACTGTGTTAAAGTGCTTCCACTGGGATGCTAAAGTGTCTGTTTTTCCCCTTTCCTCCAGTGAGTTCTCTGGGAACTTCTCCCTGGGGATTTGGACTTCAGAAGGGGCCAGTTTTGTACATAACTCTACATTTTGTTGACCCATGAACAACCCTTTACTGTCCTCAGGTGCCTTCTGCCTGAAGCCTCAGAGAGCTTCACAAACAAGCCTTGCAACTTCCTTGGGAGCTGAGCTGGCATCATTCCCATTTTACAGATGGGGAAACCGAGGCACAGGGAAGTGAGTTGTCTAGGGTCACACAGGGAGTCTGTGACCACAGCTGGAATTAAACCCAGTTCTGAGTTTCAGTCCAGTGCCTTAACCCTAAAGTTTCCTACATAAAATGCTCTTTAAAAAAAGAGTCCTAATTTGCATGAAATCAGAAATTCAAGTGCAATGGCAGAGTGGTTAAGGCACTTGATTATGATTGTGAAGGTCCTGGGTTCGAGGCTTGCTCAATCCCACGCTGAAAGTTCACCCAACTGCTGAACAGGAACCTGCTCCGTTGGGTTAGGGCAGTCAAAGGGGGTCAGACATGAAGCTGGCCGCAGCGCATCACTCCCTTGTGTACTATTGGCTCTGAAACGCTTTAACCGCGGTCAGCTCCATGAGCCAATGGCTATGGGTGACTTTAACTAAAATCAGAATAAACTTACCCCACCCTGCCCAAAAAATGTTGTGGGGAAGCCTATTGGTCTGTATTTTAAAGTAATGGCTCAAGTCTGTTGCTTACAATAGTGGGTGCAGGGGCTTGGGCCCTCACCCCACAACACTGGAGAATGGCTCTATTGAACCTGTGTCCAAGCGTCCACCTGAATAATACCCCGGGTGGAGCTCTGTGGGCAGTTCCCAGTTCTGGCCACTGACTGGCCTACGTCAGGTGTGGCTGTTGTATTTGCACCTGCAGCATCTGAGTTTCAAGGATAGCTCCAGCCTGTCCCCTCTCAGGGTAATGTGGTCTGAGGTGTCAGGCCTACAAGGCTAGCAGGGTATTGTCCATGGTGAGTGTCCCCTAGTGGCTGGCCATGCAAGAGAGGAGGCTGTGCCTGCCCCCCCGGGGTGAATGCTGTATTGAGGGTAGCCTCTAGCGCCCCACCACCGGGCTGGGCAGGGAAGGAGAGAATCACCCAAGAGGCTGTGGTGCAGCCCCTCAGCATGCAAAGCCGCTGCCCCTTGGGAAGGCAGGTGCTTGCAATGGTGGGTGTGGGAGACCCTGCACTTGGGTGCATGGCGGGGGACACTGATACAGGAGGGAGTGTGGACCTGTGCTTTAGGGCAGGGCTGCACTTTCCTTTGTGTTGAGTGGTGCTTAGCACCTTGGGGGCTACTGAAAACAAATAGTGGCCATGGCCCTTGGGGTCAAACTAGCTAGAGCCCCTTCCCCAGTCCTCTGTCTTGGCCTATCTGACTGGCACCAGATGGCCATGGTGGAGGTGGAATTCCCTGCCTCACCCTTCCCTGTTTCATGACTTAATTTCCTGACTTGCCAGCTGACAAAGCAATTGTTGCCAGAGAGCGCAGCCTCAAGTGTCTACGTGTGGGAGGGGACACCTCATGGATTTGGTAAGGGGGCAGGTGGCTACAGATGAGTGTAATCCCCACACCTCCGCTTGCTCTGCAGAACACTCTGTTACATAGCAAGTGCAATGGCAGCCTGGACCTGAACACGACTGACCCGAGTGTTCTGTTTCCTAGGGGCAGCCAGTCAGCTGTGGGGAACACCAGTAAGTATCAGGTGCTGGAGAAGGAAATCCATGACCTTCAGGTGGCTGAGCAGCAGCTGGATGACCTCCTCCAGATGTGCACTGTCCAGCTCAAGCTCCTCACTGAGGACCCTGAGAATCAGCAATATCCTTGTCTGAGTGGAGCTGCGGGAGCTGCTTTACTACATAGTGAGATCTGGGAGCTGCAATGCCTGTTCTGTGTGGCTCTGTTCTAATAGCTTCCCAGCTACCAATCTGCAGGGTAGCCTCAAGGAGCTAAACATGCCAGGCCAAGGGGTGGTATCTTGTCTCTGTTGCTGATGGAAAACCCTGTACCTGGCAGATAGTTTTGACAGTTGATCTCAGGCTGGGCTGCAGGGCCCATCTCCTTAAGGAGCAGCAGTGTTGCGAAGGAGTTGCGTTCCTTGCTCCATGTGGCTGGGAGTATGCACTCTAGTGCGGGTGAGGTCATTGCTTTGGCTGTAGCATAGTCTCCACTGACCATTTTGTTCAAACCATACAGAGCTGCCTATTGTCACAGTACAGGTGATACCAGCCGATTCCCAACCCGCGGGGAATGGGTAACTTTATCCTTAAAGGGGGCAAGCTAAAAAGTCTCGGTGTCCGCATCTATTACTGTGATCCCCGGTGCCTGACGTGGAGAAGGGCTTTAGAGTTCGGACTCCTCATGGTTCATCCCATTGATTTGCTCTTGGGCATTTTGCTCAGCATGGGCAAATCCTTTCAGCTTTGCTTTCTGGTTCAGCAAGGTCTGGGCTGCGAACGCTGTGGGGGAGGCAGGTTGTTTGGCTCAAGCCAGAATTGATTATATCTAAATCTCTAGTGTCGTGGAAACGTTTCTGTTCATGTCGAGGTTTTGTAAAACTTATAGTAAACCAAAACATCTGGGGCTGGATTCCTTCCCTGTGCTGGCCAGTCTGCAGCCAGGGTGTAGTTCCTTTAGGCTTGTGGCTCCACTGGTGTGTTTGCATACTCCCTTGCAAACCACATACCACTTCTGCTCTTCTCTTTAACGGCTCACAACTGTTATGTCCTACGTACTTGTGTCATGAGCCACGTTGCTTTTTTGTTGTAAGTGGTCTGTGGGCTGCCATTTCTATGCAGTGAAGTCGTGCCTATTAGTGAAGGATGGGAGGAGGGGTGAAGCCATTGCTCCAGGTCCTTGGCAAGCAGCAGCTATTCAGGGTCACATGGAAGATCGCTTCAGTTCAACCTTTGTAGGCAACCAGCAGTGAGCATGCAGACCTGCATTAATTCCCCATCCCCTTCTGCTACCTGATTTCTCCTCTACTGTGCAGCCCAAGTGCTGCTGTTGTCAGAAGTTCATGACTGCAGCTGGGAATTGCAATGCCAAATGCTGCATCTAGGCCTCTGCAGATGCCAGTATTCTTAAATCACTAATCTCTTGCCCTAAGTCGGGGCTGGGGGCTCAGGATTTGAGTGGCTTCTTGACCAGGTATATCAGGCATCTGCCACTGTCACACAGCACAAATAATTCAGACAACTTCTGTCTCTTGCAGGGCTGTGGAAAGGGGTTTATAGGCTTTGGACGTGGCCACGGGGGTGGGGCTAAGTCCCCTTACAGCTCAGATACCGTGTATGTGTGTGTGGAGATGCTGTAGTTACACAATGGATAGCTGTAAACAGTGATGACCACCAGGGTATGGGGTAGAGTGTGGGACAGACACGCATGAACATCTCTAACACTGGAGGGATTAGTATGTTCCTGCCTTGAGTGCACTGTCAAACGCAAAGTGCTTTGAGCATCAGAACTGTACCTCTGTCCCAATCACTGCATGCCCTGGAGTAAGGCAGCTGCTTGTGGTTAGGGTCTGACAGTTCCCCAGCTCCTGAGTCCCACTAGCTATTGTATCTGACTTGTAAAGCTGTCTCTGGTCTGGATGGAAGGGAACAGCCACCAACCTTCCAGTGAATACTCCTTGACTGAGCGCACCTCTGCTTATGTGACCTGCCAAGATCTTCGCAGCATCGCAGACCCCTCTGAGCAAATGGTGATGGTGATAAAAGCCCCTCCAGAGACCCAGCTGCAAGTTTCAGACCCAGCAGAGGTAACCCCTCCCCCCATGTCCCTTCCCATTGCAGTTCTTCCTGGTGCAGTGCCCAGGGCCGTCCTTCTGCAGCCGGTTCTCCCACCTTGTCGCGTTGCTGTGCGCAGGGCTCCCTGTTTGTAGGTGCCTGGATCAGCAGGGGGAATAAAGCCTCCTGCTCCATGAACTGCTCACCTGACGCTAACCCCTCAACCTTGGCAGCCTGGGTGACTTCACGCTGCCTGCGTTCGTGCTGCTACTCCCGGCAGGGGCCCGAATTCCCTAGAAGGGGCTGGTCTCCTGAACTTAGCAGGCCATTACCCACAGGGGTTGCTTGGTGGCTCACTCCCCCTTTCGGGGGCCGGTGGAAGCTGGCAGGTCTGTGCTTTCTGGCATGCCTTGCTCTGCTCTCTGGATCTACGTGAGCTGGCGCGGCTGTGGGGCATCCAGCCTACATAACCACTCTGCCCTTGGCAAGCCCATGAAGGCCGTGTTCCCTTGCTATTAGTGGTTCTTTTTGCTCGTCTCTTCCAGGCTTTCCAGGTTTCCTTGAAAAGCACCCAGGGCCCCATTGACGTGTTCCTGTGCCCAGAAGACAGCTCTGGGGTCTGTAGCCCAGTCAAGAGTCCTTTCAAAGCAACTGCTGAGGAATCGTCCCCGGGTTCTTCTGAGGCAGCAGCATCCCCGCTCCTGCACCCCACCCAGGATGTGAACTTGCCATTGCTGCCCGGTGAGCAAGGTGTGTATGGGAACAGGGCATCTGCCCTGGCTTTCAGAGCCTGCTTTGCAGTCGGGGAAGTGCAATGTGAATGTGGAGGGGCTTGGCGGGCTCAGCACTAAACACAGCTCAAAGGGACCCAGCGGTGGGTGGGTTGGTTCTGGTTGCTGATGGAGCTGCAGGGTTGGAACAATCCAATTGCGCTTCTGCCGGCCAGGCAAAACAATGCTCAGCTTCACAGTGTGTGTCTCAGACCAGAAATGCAGCGTAGTAAATATACAGGGAATTAATGGGGATGGGGGGGAAATACTGTCCCTGTTGCACAGTGGGGGTGACAGACTTGCCATGGCTCAGGGAGAGGACCTGGCAAGTGGCCCAACCCTCACCCACCCACTTGGATGACTCAAACGGCCAAACAGGTTTAGTCAGGACTATAAATCATGGCTCTTCAGACTTGGGAGGAGACTGGTTTCTAAGTCAACTCTGAAAACTCCCTGTTTGGCTGGAAGCTCCAGCCCTGGTAGGTGCTTGGAATGAAAGTGACGCCTTAGCTGTAGCACGGCTTGCACGTTGGGATCCCAGAAAGGAAACCCAGCCCCCTTGAGGATGCTGCTCTTTCCCAACACCTGGGTATGTAGCGGTGGAGCTGCTCCCCAGCGTGGCTCTGCCTGAGCCACCCCTTGTGCGTGTGTTTGGCCAGGTTTGCCCTCGGCCACAGTCACTCCTGGGTGGAGTTCACCTGCCTTGCCCTCTAAATCACAGCTATGCTTATCGCAGGTACAGACTGGTGGAGGGCTGGGCCCCAGAACTGTGCTAGTGGCTGAGGCGTGCCTGGCTGGGTACGTGCCTCCCCATCCTCTGAGCCTGGCTGCAGTGAGGGGCATAGCCAGACTAGCTAGGAACACTGATAGTATTTTGGGGGTGGGGAGATGGTAATGCTTGGGGCCAATTACCTGACTCTGCTCTAGCCTCAGATTCCCTCTCCCTGCCGCAGTGTCCCTCTCCCTAGTCTAACTTTGTCCGGCCCCCTGGGTTTCAAGGTGCAGGCTGCATGTGCGCTTCTCCCTGGGAGCAAGGCCCCACCCTACTCTCTCTGTGAAGGCTTGCTTCCTTAGTCCTGCTGTCACCCCTGCCCTGGCTGAGCGCTTGTGCTGCTCCTCTGAGGAGTGGTAGGTGTGCTTCCTCCCTGTTAGCAAATCTGTTTAACCACATGCGAGGTGTGTGTGTGTGTTTACTCCCCATTCCAGTGCCCATGACAAGGGGGCTCTGATCATCCCCAGTGGCTTGGTGGGGGGGGGGGGGGGGGGGGAGGAGACCATTCAGGGCATGAGATCTGAAGGAACACCTCGAGCTGTCCCCGCAAACAGGAGCAGGTGGTACAGATACTCTAACATGCTTCAAGGGCAGGGCCCTGCAGCATCTGCCTGCTCTCTGCTGGGCAGGTGACTATGCCCCATCATGGAGATGGCTATGCTGGGTCACTGCCAGGGGTTGTCACGCAGAAGGGAAGGATGCTGATTGCCCAGCCAGCTGCAGGAAAGGGCATTTTCAGTCAGTGTTCTCAAAGCAGTCATGGGCCCCACACTTGACTCCTTCCCGACGAAAGGTGTGGAAACCTCGGTGGGGCAAATGCCAGGGCTGACGTCTGTTCTGGACGCCACCCCAGGCCAGTGGCAGCTCCTCCATCTTACCTGGATGGAGCCTTGCCCGGGCCCCAGTCTCAGCTGGTTATTAGGAGAGCCAAGGAACTGCCCCACCCACAGCTGCCTCCCCCCAGGCCTTTGCACACACATGGATCAGGGGACGATCCTTGCGATACTCCACACCAGAGCATCTGAGGGGCAGAAGAGCAGCTGCCCAGCTCTGAGGCAGCACCTCTGCTTAATCAGTTCCACCTACCGCTCCAGGTAATGCCAAACCAGCGTGTGCAACAGGTTTCTCTGTAACCTTCTCCCAGCAGAGGGAAGCTACCCTGCTAGGACTGGCACATCCAATGTGAAGAGCAGTAACCTGTCCTGCTTCAGAGCTGCTAGAATTCAAACTAGGAATGGACTTTAGCTGTAGAATGATAACCCAGGGCTGAGCTCCCAAAGCCAGATCCGGCCCCTCTAATTAAAACCATCACCTTGCTGCAAATGAACTGATGACTCTGCTGGAGCATTGACAGGTGCTAATATTAGACACTTGCTATTAATTACATAGCAGGCTCCTGGCTGGGGTTAGGTCTGCATATGAATTGAGGAATGCAACTCTTTAACCCTTCTAGTGAATAGGACCTGTCAAGGTCTCCAGACTTCTTCTTTCACCGTTCGCTCCAACCAGTGGAAGGCTAGTTCTTCCCTGATGTATTTTAAACCAAACCTGTGTTCCTGGAAGACCCCACAAGCATGGCCCCTGGGCCAGGTTATTCACCCAGGAACAAGCTGCAGTCTCATGTGCAGGGAGAAAACAAACTCACAAGTCTCTGGTGGTGGCTGCTGCTTGCCATTGTCTCTTCTGGATCTTCTTGTGAGCTCCTGGGGGCAGAGCTGTCTGTGTGTGTCTGTACAGCACTGAGCACGTGGGGCTTTAACTAGTGATCAGACCTGTCTGGGCAGGGGGTGGGCAGCTGATGGGATAATGCAACAGCCATAGGGTGGTGGATGGGGAGGTTGATGGCCCAGTGGGAAGATGCTGTAGCCCCCATGGATTGGGACAATGCAGCAGCCCTCTGGGGTGGGGTTGGTAGCCTGGTGGGCTATTCTAAAGTGCTGTCCTTCAGCTCTGCACACCCCATCTCAGTGACCCATTGCTTGTCTCTGCAGAGCCACTCCTGCCTGGGGAGAATGCGCTGCCACTGAAGTGCGTGGCCGATGAGGTGAGTCTCTCACCGCTGGCCTCTGTGGATGATCTGCTGGAGCAGAACAAGGACGACTTCTCCAGCTTCCTCCCGGACGAGTTCATCAACCTGTCTCCGCCCCAGCCCCAGGATTACCACTTTGGCCTGGAGGAGGGTGAGGGCATCAGTGAGCTCTTCGACTGTGACTTCGGGGACTTTGCGCCCTTGGACTTCTGACTGCCTCCCGTGGAGCCGCTGTGCCACGAGCGCACAGCTGGGTGGGGCCACTCCTCCTGGGTGCTGATGCCTGAATGTGATGCTGCAGCTGACTCCGTGGCTGGAGGAGGCTTGGGACTTGGGAGCAGATGCGCTGGAGACAGGGGCTGAAGTAAATGGGGTTTGTGGGTAGTGAGCATTTTGGTAAATGGCTGCATGGGTGGGGTTCGCTGGAAGGGGGGAAGGTGTGGGAAACCTCACAGCCTCTCCCTGCCATGCTCCATGCCCTCCTGGGAATGTGGAGCGCTGTTGCTGTCTCCTCCCGCCTCACGCATGTGCCTTTCCTCCACAAGCCCGTTCCCCTGCGGGGAGCTCTGCTTTGTGGTCCATGCCCCTGTGGGGATAGCCTGTGCGGCCGCTGCCATAGTAACAAAGGCCGCTTAACTTATTCTCCCCTAACCACCTCAGACTCTTGCCTTAGAGCTTCTGTTGTTGTGGGCAGGCCCCTCTCTCGAGCTGCAGAGCCAGATACGTCCCTCCTGCTGCAGGAGCCATTTTCCCCCCTCTCGCCTTAATGATTATGAGTGATGTTGATCTTTCCACTGAGGAGCGACTACCTGGCCTGCAGGTGCAGCCCCTCTAGAGCACCAGAGGCAATGATGCTTTACTCTGCTAGTCTCCTAACTTGGCTTTGGGATCGGCAGCAGGAGACGTGTGTCTCCTGGCTTAGCTGCAACCTAGCACCGATTCCCTGCTGCTTAGGTATCTCCCTGTAGGCCAGAGCTGCCTCCGTGGTGGTAAGCTGTCTCTTGGCCTCTGCCTGGCAAGGCGTGCCCTCATTCAGGAATGTAAATAGTAGTGACAGGGTGGCCTGCTGAGGAGTGCCAGGCTGGTGTGGGGTACAGGGGAACCACTGTATGTATGTCTGCCCATTGGGTAGTGCCTGTGACCAGGGTCTGGCTTATGCTTCAAAAAAAAAAGGGTGGGGTCTGTTTAACAGCTAGCTGGCTGTGGCAGAGCCCCACTTTCTGGCTCCCCATGTAAAAGGGAAATGTGCAGAACTGAAATTCCCAGACCGGCCTTGGGGGCTCCTGGATCCAAGCGGGGAGGGGCGTGCAAAGGCCAGATACAGCATGACACTGGCTCTTGGTTCTCAAAGGTTCCTTGTTAGAGCTTTAAGGAGAGTCCTGTGTAGATTGACTTTATTTATTTTATGTGTGTTTGTTCCCGTGGGGACAGCTCTGATTTCCCAGGTGGAATGTGTGCGGTTGAGCTGTGTTTAGGAATTAGCGCTCTGCTAGGAGGTAAATAGCGTGATGCTTTCCCAGGGCGGAGGTGTTAGTACTGAGGGGATTTTGTTTCGAAGAGGGAGGCAGCTGTGATCTAGAGATCCTGACACAAAGCTAGGAGTCAATTCCCAGCTCTGCCACAGATGTGCTGGGGCATGTCACTTAACCTCCTGGTGCCTCTGTCTCCCCCTGCCAAACAGAGCCCGGGAGATTGCCCCGCATGTGGCAAAGCACTGTGGGATGTCCAGATGGCAAGTGCAGTTTATTATTTATTATTTATATGGTCTAGAAGATCCATGTGAGGCTTCTGGAAGGGGTCTCTGTTTGCTTGTGTGTGTGTGTGCATGTGTACATGTGTCCCCCCCAAGTGGGCGACTGCCAGAAGTAGGAATTGTGGGTGAGAAGGAGGCCATTTTGTGTTCTGTTAGGCCAGAGAGTGCCAGCTGTTAAATACAGAGTCGCAGAGCTCCTTTCATACAAATCACTTGCAAAGCCGGCTGGTAGGTGAAGGGGCAGTGTGGGAGCTCACTAGCTGGGTACTGGACCGGAACAGGGGGCATCGTAGCATCTCTGTGAGGTAAAATATATGACTGGTGGGAAGGGAAGCTGGTGGGCTGAACAGGCTATTTATTGTAGACAGGAAATGAGTAGCAGATGTGTCTGATAGAGGGGAAGGGTGGGGAGCTGAATCTGAGGCAGGAGGGAATCTCTGCCTGGAGATGCCGGGGATGCGCAGTGGAAGCAACTTAGTCACGGAAGGGAAGTGGGCGAAGAAGTAATAAAAAGGAAAAGTGAAGCAGGCTCCAGGGAAGCCTTGGAGGGTTTTGTGTTCCATGCCGAGTGGTGGTGACCAAGTCGGACCCTTTCGTGCCCAGCTGTCCATTGGCCATAGGTGGGATGGCAGCCAGTGCAGCTCCTGTGTGGCTCTGTGCCTCCCTTGCCAGAGAAATCTGGCAGACAAGGCCCTGGCCTGGCAGGGGTTTTCTCACTTATAAAGAGACAAGGAGCCTTTGGGTAGGGGAAGCTCTGATCTGCCTCCGTTTCCTCACACTGCGTGCTGGCGTCAGCATGCCCAGGCCGTGGGCTCACTCTCCTAACGTCTCATACAGATGAGAGGCTGCACAGACCTGGCCCTTTCCATTACAGGGCCCCCACCTGCTCTCCTGGCAGAGTTGGAGGGAGTGGCTGATTTGGTGGCTGGTCGTGAGCACCCAAAACTCTCGCTAGTCCTGGCTGCATGAGGGAGGCAGGCTGGAAGTGCCATAACTGGACCTGGTTCTACCATGTAGAGCAGCCACCCGTTCTCTCCTGTACCTTTACTACACTGCTATCAGCTGCCTGAGTAGAGCAGAGGCGATAAGTTCTCCTGGCACAAACTCTAGTAGGGCTGTGAGGCTGCTGCACCAAAGTTTAAGCAACTAACAACCAGGTATGACCCATCCTGGCTGCATGAGTCCCGGAGCCATCTCAAACTCAGGAAGATAGATAATCCACTTCCCAGCACAGGGAACTGCAGCTGACCCTGCCAGTAGCCTTAGTGAGCAGCACATTCTGTTGGCTGAAGTAACTGTTGTGGTGGGGTTCCCCCCCTTGCTTCAAAAGTGGGATCCTGTGTATGGAGTGGATTCTGAGAGCGGGTAGGGCTGATACAAAGGCTGTTCTGGGGCAGCTCCTTTGCTGACAGAGTTGGAGAGGCCATGAACCAAAGCTTTCATGGGGTTGGCAGAACGGTAACGCTGACTCGCTGGTTATTTAGTGTAGGGATGGGTGATCCCTGGGGGGTCAGATAAGCATGCACGGTTTTGGGTTCTCATGGGATTCCCAGGTGCTTTCTGCTCCCTAGAGTGCTGTGAGCAGAGCCGCCCACAGAATTCCAGCTGGGGATCAAGACCAAAGCACGGACGGAAGCTCAGAAAAATGGGTGTGCTGGGATCTCCAAGCTGCTTCCATATGGGTCTTGGGTAAATCTCATCCTGCCAGAACTGTCGCCAGTAGCCTGTCCCCTTCCTGGATGTCGTGGAGGGCTGGAGGACCAGCTGGGTCCCCATCCCAATGCAAACCTAATGCAATTAGCTTTGACATTCCTGACATGCACTGGAACAGAAACTGACCAAATCTTGTAGAGGATGATTTTCTTTTTGGGGTGGGTGGGGAGGGAAGAGGATAGGCCAAAACAACACCATGGATTCTAAATGTCTGGAGAATTGTGCTGGTGCCCTCGCTCCCCTCTATCAGGGAGTTATCCAGGCTTAGCCAGGGAACAGTTTGTTGTGGTGTTAAATAAAACTGAAAGCACAACAGAACAAGGGTTCCTCCAGCTCCAGTGCCCAGCCAAAGAGGGAGGTGGCACAGGCCTCTCTGCCGAAGGGGATTATAGGACTGGAACGGATCTCAGTGTTGCAGGTTGGGGTACCGGGGAAGAGGAGGTCCAGGGTGAGGGAAAAGACTCAAATGTATGTTTGTGGGGGAGAAGAAAGGACAGAAGAAAACAGAAGTGGGTTTCCCTCCCCATATCTCAAGTGCCTGGGCAGCGCTGCCTCTCCTGCTTGGGCAGCTGGTTTTCCTGTCGCATCCCTGGACTCCTATGAACTGTTGCAGTTCCTGAACTTTGAACAATCGAATCCACAGGTGGAAACATTTTCATCTACTGCCTTTTAATGAGCTTTGTGTACTGTTGTGCTTTGTGTTTTAATAAACATTTCTACTGAGTCTCTGAACTCCTGGCCAGTGTCTGTTTGTCTGTTGGGGGGCATGGCAGGTCACTGGACTAAATCCTCATCTGCTGAGAAGCCAGAGGGCTGGAGAGGGCCCTGGCCGGGCTGGTTCACCAAAGTGCTGTAGCATTTCTCTGACCACTCCCCAGCTTGTACAATTCTAGTGCCCAGCCCCTGTGGGTCTGAGCTGGGGAAGCAGCAGTCCACAGGGAGTGGGGGACAGCTCTTTGGCACTTGTGCTGTGTCCTGTGAGAGCCTCAAGCTCTCTGAACTTATCAGCCTGTGCCCATCTGTCCCCTGCTGAAAAACTATTGTACGTATGGGGACGCAGGCAGCTCCGTTCAGTCCCAGGGACTTCAGCACAGCTAGGCTATGCCTGGCCTGCAGTCATGCACTTGATCTTGGGCTACTGTTCTAGAATGCCCACCCGCCTCCTCTGAGGTAACCTTGGTGCTTCTCAGCTGTAGACCTCACGGTGCTTTACAAAGGGGATTCAGCTTCATTATCTCCATCATACAGCTAGGTGCACTGTAGGTACCAGCCCATAGTCACACGGGAGAAGAACCAGGTCTCCTAATGCCCTTTTCTGTACCCGATCTTCTGCAGGTTGATTCGTCCTTGAGTTTTCAACTGAGGGTGGCAAACTACCAAGCCCTCCTGGGAAGATCTGAGTTAATTTGTGGGGCTCTCTGCCCAAATTCGAGGACTCCCTCCAAGAGTGTGACAAAAAAGAGTTCAAGGCTCTGGTGGAGGAAGGTACAGCTGCTGCCAGGGTGGCCCTTCAGGCAGCTTCAGATGCTACAGATACAGCTGCAAGGTCTATGGCCTCCGCGGTGTCCATGAGGAGGGCGTCGTGGCTCCTGCTGTCTGGGCTGTCCAGCGAGGTGCAGAATTCGTTGCAGGACCTTGCTTTCGAGCGCAAGGCCCTGTTTGTGGAACAGACGGACGTGAAATTGCACGGCCTGAAAGATTCCTGCACAACACTTAAGACCCTTGGCCTCTATGTCCCGGGATTGGCCTCACCTGAAGGAGGCCAAGGAGTGAGTGTCCCTCCCTCACACAATTTCAGCTCCTCACACCAACTTCATTCCCGACTCCTGCTGCTTGTCAGTGCAGGCTGGGCACATAACGAGGCGCTGCCATTAGTGCTGGGTCTGTTTGGCAAGGGAAGCTGGTGGGTTAGTGGAAGGACAAGGGGATTTAGGGGTAGGAGAGGGTGGAATAGACCAAAACAACAGCATGCCTCCTCTCCAACAGAGGGCATCTCTGAGCCCACAGCAGCTGCCCTGTGGTTGTATTGCTGTGACTATCACTTTTACCTTGCATGCCAAAGGTTCCTGGCTTGAGTCCAGGAAAAAGCTCGCCTGCTTCGGTCTTGAGCTAAATGCACCATTTGCTGCTTCTTAACAGAAAGTCGCAGCCTGTCAAATCACATTCTGGTGACCCAGGAACTGCTGTCAGGATCCCTGAACACTCAGGTGCTTTCATTTCAGCAATTAAAGCTTTCAGGGCTTTTTACATCTGCAACATGTTTCTTCCTCTGCGCTAATGAGACTGAGCTAACAGCCTGCTTGTGAAGCTGTCTGACTGTAAATGAGGAGAGAGGCAAGGTGGGTGAGGGAATATCTTTCATTGGGCCAACATCTGTTGGTGGATGGGAGAAGGTTTTGAGCTTCACAAAGATCTTCCTTAGCTCTGAAGAGTGTTGGTTGGAGTCCCAAATGCCTGTGAGGGCTTTCCTGCCCTAGCAGCCCACTTTTTGAGTTAGCCTAGGATTTACTGATGGACATATGCAGTTATTCATTTATGAATTATTTCCCAGCCAGCTGATACAAGTGCTTGCTTTTGGCTCAGTGGGGTGATGGGATAGGATGACATCGCTTCCCAGCTCACAGTCTGGAAGACTGGTACCTTCACCCCACCCTTTGTGCTCCTGCCCACCTCACGAACACTGTGAGACAGTGGGCAGGGATGGTGTCCCTAGCCTCTGTTTGCCAGAAGCTGGGAATGGGCAACAGGGGATGGATCACTTGATGATTACCTGTTCTGTTCACTCCCTCTGGGGCACCTGGTATTGGCCACTGTCAGAAGACAGGATACTGGGCTAGATGGACCTTTGGTCTGAGCCAGTATGGCTGTTCTTATGTTCTTATGAGACGGTATCATGAACCACCAAGGTAGGGTGGGAATCAGGGAAATTTTAAAAACCAAAGAAAGCAGCAGAAGAAAACACACAACCTCGGTGTGATTTGAACACACAACTTTCTGATCAGGAGTGAGACACGCTACCATTGTGCTACAAGGTCATTGATGGTGCTAGTTTGCCTCTGCCCTCCTGGAGAGAATCTCCAACATGTACTCTCCTCTCTGACCCCATTAGCCTTTATGGCTAGAAGTCAGGCAAAGCCCTTTCCCAATCACAGAAAACACGAGAGGGTGTGAAGAGACACTGACCGCCATTAGAAGCAGCCCTTTGTGCCCACTTCTCCATTGCAAAGAGGGTCGTGCTTGATGCCCATGACTTGAGGATTCCTGGTGCCTTCAACCAAATCCCACATTACACACTGATCCATGGGGAGAGGGGTTAATACAGCATCCAAACTGCACTAAACCTTTACCCAGCCTCAGCCTCCTTCACTCCACAGGCAAAGGGAGGAGGAAGAAACAGCCAGACCACCACAGTTCAACAGCACCCCATCGATAGCCCCTGCAGGAGGCTCTTCGCTCCAGTCACATGTAGGCGGGAAAGTACAGCCTTTTGACAGATGACTTGGGGCAAGTCTACACTTCAAAACTAAATCAACCTAAGTTATGTCAACCTACAGCCGCCACAGTAATTAAATCGCTTTTGCCTGTCCACTCTCCGCTCCTTGTGTCGGCAGCATCCGTCCTCACTAGCAGCTCTTGCATCAATGCAGAGAGCAGTGCGCCGGGAGTAGCTATCCCACTGTGCAACTTGCCACCATCTAGCACAGGGTGTTTTGGGAAGGGTTTGCAATGCCTCATGGGGGCAAACTCACCATAAGTCCTACTTCTTCACCGATACTCACAGCTAGTCAGATCATGTCCAATTGGCACAGCAGCTGAATTCGGGATGCCTGAACTGTCATGCATTGTCATGTCAGTAATCCAAACCTTCACAGCTGTTCACATGGGTCTGCCACATACATTCTGAAACCAGTAGCATTTGCTCCATCTTCACCAGGAGCAAACAGTCCAGGGGAATGAGGGCTCAGTCAGCTGAACAGTGTTTGGAGAAAAGAAAACATTCTCTTGAGACCATGCTAGCAGAGTTGCTTGATTACCTCGATAACACTAACTCGCCCTTGGTGAGGGCGACAGGAAAACCTTTTTCCTGGAAACCAGCTTCCATTCTTCCACTTTTGCATCTCCCTGTTCAGTTGGAATTCCTGCCAGTGACACACGCTCGCCTTTTTCAACCGAGAGTAACATTGTCTGGTCAGCAATGTCAAAGTTAGAATCAGGACTCACAATTTGTCAAACCACTCTGTTTATTAGCACAGCGCTCTGCTAATACACCCAGATAATGTGAGCCCCATGTAAGACTCAAACTATCTTATTTATACAGATAAAAGGGGGGGCGAACTTAACAAGAAAACAAAGGAAGCAAAACTGATACCTGGGGCCAGACACACACATCTTATTTCCTTACTAACTCTTACCAATCTTCTGTTAATGTCCCACCATTAGCATAAGTGGACTCATTGTGTTATATCTTAATGTTTCTCTTCCTGACAACTATATTTCAACATTCTTCATTCCCGCTTAAAGGAACATACAGTATTTCTTTAATCCATTCTATTTTTACAATATAATTCATTCTACTTTCACAGCAACTAGTTCAGCCCCTGAAGCTGTGTCCCCACAAAACTGTCCCAGCTCTTGATTCAGAAAATAGCCATAGTCACCTTGTCGGCAGGGAACACTGATGAAGACCTTGGCTTTCGGCACCTAATGCCCTAGCTGACTGAAGAACTGTAATCAGGAAGAGCAAGGAGAGTCTGGCTTCCCATCCTACGAGCCCATCTGGCGGAGGAGAGGCTGGCTTTGTGGTAGGCTAGTGACACAGTGTGTAAGGCATCTGACCGTAGTGCAGGTGCAATTCCTGTCTGGCCGTTTTTCTTTCCCTTCACTCCTGCCCTCTCAGCCTGCCTTTGGGGTTAGCCTGTTGGCTACTGACTGACAGATGTAGTTATTCATTTATTGGTGTGTTTCCCACCCAGTTGATACAAGTGCTAAGGGATGCCAGTGGAGCAAACCCTCTCGCTTTTGGCTCAATGGAGCAATGAAAGAGGATGACATCACCCTGGCATGGACCAGCTATGTGAAAATTGGTTCCTTTGCCCCCAGGATATTCCCCCCCCCACACACACACACACACTGTGAGAAGGGGGCACAAACCTCCTGGGGTGGGAGGCAGGGAAATTAACAAAGCAGCAGCACAGGACTCTAGCATGATCTGAGCACACAGCCTTCTGATCTGACGTCAGACACGCCCACCATCGCCTCACAAAGCCACCTTGTGACTTATAGAATCATAGACTTTAAGGTCAGAAGGGAACATTATGATCGTCTAGTCTGACCTCCTGCACAACGCAGGCCACAGAATCTCACCCACCCACTCCTGTATCAAACCCCTAACCTATGTCTGAGCTATTGAAGTCCTCAAATCGTGGTTTAAAGACTTCAAGGTGCAGAGAATCCTCCACGCTGCAGAGGAAGGTGTAAAACCCCCAGGGCCTCTGCCAGTCTGCCCTGGAGGAAAATTCCTTCCTGATCCCAAATATGGCGATCAGCTAAACCCTGAGTATATGGGCAAGACTCACCAGCCAGACACCCAGGAAAGAATTCTCTGTAGTAACTCAGATCCCACCCCATCTAACATCCCATCACAGGCCATTGGGCATATTTACCACTAATAGTCAAAGATCAATTAATTGCCAAAATTAGGCTATCCCATCATACCATCCCCTCCATAAACTTATCAAGCTTAGTATTGAAGCCAGATATGTCTTTTGCTCCCACTGCTCCCCTTGGAAGGCTGTTCCAGAACTTCACTCCTCTGATGGTTAGAAACCTTCATCTAATTTCAAGACTAAACTTCCTGATGGCCAGTTTATGTCCATTTGTTCTTGTGTCCACATTGGTACTGAGCTTAAATAATTCCTCTCCCTCCCTGGTATTTATTCCTCTGATATATTTATAGAGGTCAATCATATCTCCCCTCAGCCTTCTTTTGGTTAGGCTAAACAAGCCAAGCTCTTTGAGTCTCCTTTCATAAGACAGGTTTTCCATTCCTCAGATCATCCTAGTAGCACTTCTCTGTACCTGTTCCAATTTGAATTCATCCTTCTTAAACATGGGAGAGCAGAACTGCACACAGTATTCCAGATGAGGTCTCACCAGTGCCTTGTATAACGGTACTAACACCTCCTTATCTCTACTGGAAATACCTCGCCTGATGCATCCCAAGACCGCATTAGCTTTTTTCATGGCCATTTCACATTGGCGGCTCATAGTCATCCTGTGATCAACCAATACTCCGAGGTCCTTCTCCTCCTCTGTTACTTCCAACTGATGCGTCCCCAGCTTATAACAAAAATTCTTGTTATTAATCCCTAAATGCATGACCTTGCACTTTTCACTATTAAATTTCATCCTATTACTATTACTCCAGTTTACAAGGTCATCCAGATCTTCCTGTATGATATCCCGGTCCTTCTCTGTATTGGCAATACCTCCCAGCTTTGTGTCATCNGTCCCACTTCTTCTTTCTTTGTTTTCTTCTTATTTATATGGCTATAGAACCAGGGCCGGCGCAACCCATTAGGTGACCTAGGCAGTCGCCTAGGCACTAAGATTTGGGGGGTGCCGGCCGCCCCGGTCGTCAGCGCATTTCGGGGGCGGGACCTTCCGCCGCCTCTGTCGGGGGCGGCATTTTGGGGGCGGGACTTTCCGCTGCCTCTGTCGGGGGTGGCATTTTGGGGGCGGGACCTTTCGCCGCCTCTGTCGAGGGCAGCATTTTGGGGGCGGGACCTTCCGCCACCTCTGTCGGGGGCGGCATTTTGGGGGCGGGACCTTCCGCCGCCTAGGGCAGCGGAAAAGCTGGCGGCGCTCCTGTATAGAACCTTTTACTATTTGTTTTAATTCCCTTTGCAAGGTCCAACTCTACATGGCTTTTGGCCTTTCTCACTTTATTCCTACATGTTCTGACCTCAATAAGGTAGCTTTCCTTGCTGATCACTCCCATCTTCCACTCCTTGTAGGCTTTCTGCTTTTTCTTAATCACCTCTGTGAGATGGTTGCTCATCCAACTTGGTCTACAATTCCTGCCTATGAATTTTTCACTCTTTCTTGGGATGCAGGCTTCTGATAGTTTCTGCAACTTTGACTTGAAGTAATTCAAGGCCTCCTCCGCCTTTAGATCCACAAGTTCTTCAGTCCAATCCACTTCCCTAACTAATTTCCTTAATTTTTTAAAGTTAGCCCTTTTGAAATCAAAAACCCTAGTCACAGATCTATTTTTGTTTATCCTTCCATTTAGTTTAAACTGAATTAGCTCATGATCGCTCAAACCAAGGTTGTCCCCTACAACCATTTCTTCTATGAAGTCCTCACTACTCACCAAAACCAAATCTAAAATGGCATCCCTTCTTGTTGGTTCAGCAACTACTTGGTGAAGGAATGCATCAGTTATCGCATCTAGGAAAATCTGAGCCCTATTATTATTAGCACTTGTCCTCCAGTCTATATCTGGGAAGTTAAAATCTCCCATGATCACACAATTCCCATTAGTATTTACTTGATTAAAAATATTAAAGAGGTCTCTATCCATATCCAAATCAGATCCCGGTGGTCTATAGCACACCCCAAGCACTATCTCATGGGAGGCTCTAGTAGCTTTCTTCCCCAATGTGATTTTTGCCCAGACAGACTCTGTCTTATCCATTCCATCCCTTCTTATTTCTTTACAATCTACCTCATCACTGATATACAATGCTACTCCACCACCTTTGCCTTTATTTCTGTCTTTCCTAAACAGCACATACACCTTCAATACCTGTACTCCAGTCATGACTACTATTCCACCATGTTTCTGTTATCCCTATAATATCTGGTTTCACTTCCTGCACCAGTAACTCTAGTTCCTTCATTTTGTTACCTAGGCTCCTTGCATTGGTGTACAAACATCTTAATTTTTGCTGTTTGACTTCGCTCACATTCTTTACCCGATTAGGCCCAGACATTCTACTGCAAGTATCACCTATTAGACTGGTATCTACACTACCCTTCCTCCTTATGTCCATTCTCCTACCCACGGCTGTATCCTTTCTTACTTCGTTTTCTTCCCTCTCAATGTTAAAATCGGTGTGGAGATTACCTGGACATCTCCCAACCATCTTCCCACAATTCCTAGTTTAAAGCTCTCTTAATCAATTGTGCCAGCCTCCATCCTAGAAGTCTATTTCCCTCTCTACTCAGGTGAAGTCCATCCCGAGAGAACAGTCCTCTGTCCATGTATGCCTCCCAGGGCCATACATCCCAAAGCCTTCCTTATAGCACCACTGCCTGAGCCATCTGTTGATCGTCATAATCTTGTCACACCTTTGTTGCCCTTCTCATGGAACAGGCAGAATCCCACTGAAGATCACCTGAGCCTCGATTTCCTTAAGCGTCTTCCCCAGCCTGGCATAGTCTCCCTTGATACGACCATCTGCTGTGCTCCTTCTTCATTTTCCAACTCCGCAAACCTGTTCTTGAGCTCTATTTCTCCTTCACTAGCCTGTCTTTTCCTCTGCCTGGTTCTCTTAGTCACATGCTTCCACCGTCCACTTTCCTCACCCAGCAGTCTCTCCTCAGAGTTCTTTGGTCCTGCTTCCATCTGCAAGTCTGAGCTTTTCCCTTCAGCCTCCTCATGTCTTTGCTCCATCATCCGCTCGAACCCCCTTCTAAACTCAACCAGAGTTTCCACCTGCATCTCCAATCCTCGGATCTTTTCTTCCATCAGCTCTATCAGGTGGCACTTCATGCAGACAAAACTCTTTTCAGGTACCCCCTCCAGGATCATGTACATGCCACAGCTTCCACATCCAGTCATCTTCATTGTGTCTTCCACTGCTTGGGTCACTACCACTGCTGCCTCTGTATCTGTCATAGCCTTCCCACCTAAGTCCTGTAAATTCAGGAAACCCAAACCAAACCACACCACCACCACCCACAGCAAAACAAACCCCCAATGAGCACCAAAACACTGCCAGAACACCACACACTTCCTTCACTAGCCTGTCTGTTCCTCTGCCTGGTTCTCCTAGTCTTCCCCTCAAACTCCCCTGTTTACAGCTCTCTTTGTTTGCTGGCTCCTGTGCCGCTGCAGCTGTCTGTGCCGCTGCCTGACTGGCTGGCTACCTTTATAGGACCCCTAGTCAGAGAAGCCCCGCCCCCTAATCAGGGCTCAGCTTCTCTCCCATGTCAATGGTCTGAGAAATAACATTTTGTTGTATTACTCTTAATGATAATTTTAGGTTTGAGTGGGACTTCTGTTGGAGGAGAAGGTCTTTGTAGCTGTTTGTATTTTAAGTACTCGAAGTATTCTGTATTAACTAATAGGCCTCCCCCCGCTTTGCACTCTTTGCTTTCTCCTGCACCAACCCCGGGGCTTATTTTTAAGGTTATCCTTGCCTGTCATATTGCCTGGGTAGCGCAGTCCTGTATTGTCTGCTAACCCAATGGCCGGTCTACACTTCCAAAGCTGCATCAGTGCAGCCGCGCGGCTGTAGCGCTTTAGTGAAGACACTACTGTGTCAACGGGAGCGCTTCACCCAGCGACAGAGTGCTATCTACACCGGAGGTCGGTCAGTATAACTACATCACTCAGGGGTGTGGATTTTTCACACCCCATAGCGACACAGTTATACCAATGTAAGTTCGTAATGTAGACCTCCCCCAGATCTCCACAGCTGATTCTCCCTTCCCCCGCCTCACTTACTTCACTTTGTGGATAGAGGTCAGGCAAACTTCCCCCCTCCCCCACCATATCCAATGGAGGGTGTGGAGCGGGAAGTGGCACAATGGGTATAAGATGCAGCCCTTTGGTCCATTCCAAAGAGGCCCTTTGCCATCAATGCTGGAAACATGTGGCTGGAGGATTCCTGGCCCCCGCTGGCACATGCCGTGTTACAGACTGAACCACTCCATCAGCTCTGCTTGGCATGCTGCTGGAGGTGGCACCATGGCATGGCAGTCCTTGGAGGAGCTCCTATCTGGCTAGGCGTTTGTAAGGTGTCCGTCACCGTGGGATGTAATTGCCGGCATAGTTCCTGGGTTGATAACAAGAACGGCTACATCAACAAACCTCTGGGCATTCTCCCTTATTGGACGGGATGGTCAGTGACTGATCGTCTCCCCGTACACCTAGGTAGCATACATCCTTTTGTGGTTTTCTCAGCTGCCAGATTCCAGCTAGTGGCTTCCTGGCTTCCCAGCATTTTGGTGAAGGACTCAGCTTCTGGAGGAGGCGAAGGCACAGCCAGGCTGACGCAGAAAACGAGGAGCTGGCCAGAGCTATGAAGGGGATATAAATTCTGGGTCTCCATTTCATAGACATGGTCCCCAAGGTTGAATTCAGAAGGCAGCTGTTAGTAGGCCTGCACCTGGGGTCATGAAATGCAGCATGTCTGGGGTTATAGGGTTTGGAAACTATAAGTGGCTCTTTCAGTAGGATGATTTAGCTGCTTTCCATCTGCAATTATTAAAGCCAGAGCCCATTGTCTCTGGGTCTGTAAATGTGGCACCAATTCCAGGTAATAATCCAGGGTTTCCTTCCAATCTTCATCAGCCAGCGCAGTGAGTCAGCCTGTTTGATAATGGGACTATTATTAGGTTGCCCTCTGCTAAAAGTCCACATGTCACAGCTAGTGACATCCGTCACTTTATCAGGCTCCAGGACCGTGGGGGGAAGTGGTTTGGAGGCAAATGGATTGTTTTTCTTGGCCAGATGATGTCAAACTGTCATTTCCAGGGCTGTTTTGTAACCATGTTCTCTCTTGGTTTGTAGAACTGAACATTAGGTTGACGCCTTGGGCAGTTGCAAGCACTTTTGTTGCCACTTAATTGCTCCCCTATTGGTTCTGTGAAAGAGTTGATGCACTGATGATCCAGCTACCTTCAGATCCCTCTATCAGTGACTTCCGCAAACATTGGTACCATTCAGAGCACTGTTAAAAGATGGGCCGAAAGGATGGAGAGGCTACAGGAGCAAAGGTTAGAAATTTGGGCCCAAACATTGACATTTAGGTGCCTCAAGTAATGTTCTCAAAGTCTTGGCCCTGCGCTGGGGGGACTGGCTGTAGTTTGAAGTTAGGGGGAAATTAGCTGTACTCTAGCGGAGCCGTGGAACGCTTCGCCCTACAGCAGTACCACTAACCAGCTGCTGGAGGCTGAACCTTAGTAGGGCTGTTTGAAAATGTTCTGACAGTTGGTGTTTCCATCAGAAAATCCCTGTTCATCCAAATCAAAATGTTCCACAGGCATGGGCTGATTTCAGCAAAACCTTGTTTTGAACCAAAAAAATCTAAATGTGACATTTTGTTTCTCAGTGATTTTTAGTTTCACGTTTTATTTTATTATGAAATATTATTTAACTTTGTTTTAAACACTCCAGTTAGAAATGAAACATGTTGATTACATCTAAACGAAATGTTTCCATTTTGTCTAAATGAAACTTTTTGATTGACCCCCCCCCCAAAAAAAACAATTTTTTTCCCAACCATTTCATTTTGCAGGAAATCTGGAAAGCTGATGTTTTGTCCCGATTCAGAATTGAAACAAAATTTGAAATCATGGCATTTCCTGCGAAGCAGAAATGTTGGTGCCCGACCAGATCTAGCCCAGTCCCTAATGATCAGACTAGTGATGGAAAAGCAAGAGTCAGACACCGTCTGTGGAATGCGAGGGAAAATAAACCCTGCAGAGTGGATGCAGTACCAGCAGGGGGCAGCCCAGTGCAAAGCCAAGCCAACATGTCAGGGTCTATATGGGTCGGGATTGTCGGAGAAGTAAATCACAATAGTTAAATGGCATTTGCAAATCCCTGTGAACTCAGGACCATCCTTGTGGCCTCTCTAAATGATTCAGCCGACCACGTGTCTCCTGCTAAAGACAGCACCATTGATTTTAACCACATCCTAAAGCTGTTCATCACTCAGCATCACCTCTTTCGTTTTTAATGTCCCCGGCCTTCGCTCTCAATAGCCTATTAATTGTAAAGTGCTGAAGATCTGGCGGGGACAGTGGTGTAGCGTCAGTAAAACCAGAGGCTTTCTGCCCACTGACGCAGGCCCTGGCTTTTAACTTGGTCGCTTCTATTGTGGAATTCATCATTGTGGAATGAATTCAAATGGCAGCTGCTCAGTTGTTGCCCGTTGCCCTAGGCTGGCTACTGTGTTAGGCTGCCTGTGTTAGGCTGGTGTGTGCTGGAGCACATACCTATAACAAGAGACAGCTCTGCTCCAAAGACCTTCACATCTAGCTAGACACGACAGACATAAGATCCAGGGAGGGAAAAGCGACTTGCCCAGGGTCTCCACCTGGGAATAGAAGCAAGGTCTCCTGACTCCCAGTCCCTGCCCTAGTCACTCGGCGGTGCTACCTCTGAGCTGGTCACTAGAACTGGATAGCGAATTCTGTCCTTGCCAGGGAATTCTGTAGGATGCTTCAAAAATCCTGTGGCAAGGCTGGAATTCTCTGTTGTACCATACAGGACTGAAGAGTGATTCCAATAGAAGCCTGTTACTCAGTCACCATTGCCTGGGGAATCTGTAGAAATGTAACAGGCACTCTCCCTTTCACCCCTGTGCAGACACAATGCCCCAGTCTAACACTAGGGAGTGCTGTGCTGTGGAAGGTGCCCTATTTCTGAGGAGACCGGAACTGGAGTTTCTGGACACCCGTGGCCATTAAAGACCCCATGGCACTTTTGGAAGGATGGGGGAGATGGCCTGAGTGACTTGCCTGGCGGTGCACAGACCAACCCCGCCTAGCGCAATGAATATTGAGGTGGCTCTGAGGGAGTCTTGGCCACATGCTGCATGGAAACCAGAGGGAGCTGTTAACTAGTAGCTCATAGACTCGTGAGGATAGAAAAGTCGTCTTAGGTCTGGACACATCTGGCAGACACTAATGCCGGATCGTTCCCTCTGGCAGGGCTTTGTGCTGTCCACTTGACTGGTTCTTCCCTGCAATAAGTTATTGAAAGGAGCCAAAAGAGCCTTTCTTTCGCACGTTGCTAGGGGAAAGCTGTGTCATTGCTATGCAGAAGTGGCCAATCTCGTCTGCCTGGCCTTGGTCTTTAAGGGGGGTTTCCATAGCTCTCTACACTGGCCTGACTCAGCCCCCATTGACTCCCATCGACTGACGTGGTCATGTCACCCTGAGTGTTTGGCACTGCCCCCTCCTGGGCGAAGCGGACAAGGCAGCTGTGGGATAAACCTGGACTGGCGACTGCAGGGTCTGTGAAGCCCCTGGTAGGAGAAATCACAGAAACAAAATGGTCAATAGCATGAAGGGAGAGAGTCGATGTCCCTAGAAACGTCAGGATACATCAGGCATGTCCAACGCCAGCTGCGAGCCGTTTTTTAGTTACAAGGAGCGCCAGAACAGAGAAAAGGCTCGAGGTAACAGAGACAAAAAGGGAGTCATTGTGAGAGGCATCCAGCCCAATGGAGTGGCCAAGCCTGCCTTCCTTTTGCTACTCATTCAAACAGCAAGGTCGTTTCTCTTACAGACTCATGAATCTGGGCGGTTTGCATCATGCACTGAGGAGGATAAGGAGATCTGGGTGGGAGGCAGTTATGACTGATTTGCTTGTAGCTCATGAACTACAAGTGACCTGATGCATGATCTGGGCTTTAATCTCCCTACATTTCAGGGGTGCTCAGATCTCGGGGTTTGGTTTGATATGCTGGAAGGAAGGAGCCAGCCACATAATCTAGATGTGTGTTCAGATTCTAGACCGCTCCTCACTGCCCCAAAGTTTGTGGGAGTTCAGAAGAGGAGTTTGGGCCTGCCTGTGTTATGAAGCGCTGCAGTGAGTTATGCTGGGTAATAGCACAAATGTCTGAAATCGAGTCAGGAAAGAGAGAAGGGAGAGGAGAGAAATAACCTGAGAAACCTCTAGTGATTATTACTTGGCTCTAGGGGTCCTACTAGTCTGTGGGCTGGAACTTACTATCGCCAATGCCAACCCCCCAAATCATGAGACTTAAAAAAATAATAAATGTGGGGACCTTGTGAGCCTTTGGGGTCATGTTGTGAGGCCTTTTCCCTTCAGCCACGAGGGCTAGAAACATGTTTCATTTTTTAGATGAGAGCTGAGATTCTCACATAATCACATGACTCCTGGAGCTGAGGCTGTAATGAAAAAGAGCATGAGACTCATGCTAAAATCCCGAGAGTTGGCAGTGCTTCTTCAGCTCTCCTGCGTAAACTGTGGCTAATGAGCAGCCATCGTGAATCGTTGCCTTTAGATATTTGGCACAGCCTCATTGCACGGCCTGTGTCCTCGCTAAATGAGCAGCACAGGGGATTCCCATCTCCCAGGACTGATGCTCAGCCCCAGATGTAGGCTGTCAGGGTTCCTTCCCCACTCTGAACTCTAGGGTACAGACGTGGGGACCTGCATGAAGACCCCCCCTAAGCTTATTTTTTTCCAGCTTAGGTTAAAAACTCCCCAAAGCACAATTTCCCTCTTATGTCTTAGATTAAGTAACGTTGCCACCGCCAAGTGATTTAAATAAACATTTAGGGAGAGCCACTTGGAGCTCTACCTTCCCCAAATAATCCCCCAAACCCCTACACCCCTCTTCCTGGGAAGGCTTGAGAATATATCCTCACCAATTAGTTCTGGTGAACACAGACCCAAACCCTTGGATCTTAAAACAATGAAAAATCAATCAGGTTCTTAAAAGAAGAATTTTAATTAAAGAAAAAAGGTGAAAGAATTTAGAACATAGAAGATCTCTCCTCTAGGCAAACTTTAAAGTTACAACTCAGGAATAGCCTCCCTCTTCTTGCAAAGGAAATCACAAACAAAAATAAAAGTAACCTAACGCATTTCTTCTGTTATTACTTACTAATTCAAGGGAGTTAGATGGCTGCCTCCTGGATCTTCTCGGGCAAAAGTACACACACACAACAACAACAAAGACTTTTTCCCCACTCCCAGATTTGAAAGTATCTTGTCCCCTTATTGGTCCTTCTGGTCAGGTGTCAGCTAGGTTATGTGAGCTTCTTAACCTTTTACAGGTAAAAGAGGAATTACCCCTTAACTGTATGTTTATGACATAGGCAATGGACGTGCAATGAGGCGATCAAAGGCTGGGCCTCAGTACTCGATAAGAGCATGCGTGTCAGCAGAGCTTGCACTGGGATTTCTCAGCACTGCTCTGTCTGGTCTGCGTTAATGGTGTCTATCTGCTGCAATCCCTTCAGCTCGTTCTTGATCAGTAGTGTGTGTGTAAGAACAGGAGCTTTGCTTCTTGAAGGTGACAGATTTGGGGCCTTACAATGTGAAGGCTTCAGCCTAACCTGTCATCTGGGCTGAGGCCTTCCCCTGCCTGCCACAGTATCCCCCTTTCACGGGCAGCCAGGGATGTCAAGGGATTCCTGCCCAAGAATGTGCAAGCCAATCCTGAGCCGTGTGCTCCAGCTTCTCTGCCTCAGAGCGCTGAGACAGAAGTCAAACAGCATCAGAGGAGAGACTGAGAGACCCTGCCCCACCCCATCTTATTCGAGCCAATAGCCCGGTGGTTTGGACACTCTTCTGGAGTAGNCCAAGTGATTTAAATAAACATTTAGGGAGAGCCACTTGGAGCTCTACCTTCCCCAAATAATCCCCCAAACCCCTACACCCCTCTTCCTGGGAAGGCTTGAGAATATATCCTCACCAATTAGTCCTGGTGAACACAGACCCAAACCCTTGGATCTTAAAACAATGAAAAATCAATCAGGTTCTTAAAAGAAGAATTTTAATTAAAGAAAAAAGGTGAAAGAATTTAGAACATAGAAGATCTCTCCTCTAGGCAAACTTTAAAGTTACAACTCAGGAATAGCCTCCCTCTTCTTGCAAAGGAAATCACAAACAAAAATAAAAGTAACCTAACGCATTTCTTCTGTTATTACTTACTAATTCAAGGGAGTTAGATGGCTGCCTCCTGGATCTTCTCGGGCAAAAGTACACACACACAACAACAACAAAGACTTTTTCCCCACTCCCAGATTTGAAAGTATCTTGTCCCCTTATGGTCAGGTGTCAGCTAGGTTATGTGAGCTTCTTAACCTTTCACAGGTAAAAGAGGAATTACCCCTTAACTGTATGTTTATGACATAGGCAATGGACGTGCAATGAGGCGATCAAAGGCTGGGCCTCAGTACTCGATAAGAGCATGCGTGTCAGCAGAGCTTGCACTGGGATTTCTCAGCACTGCTCTGTCTGGTCTGCGTTAATGGTGTCTATCTGCTGCAATCCCTTCAGCTCGTTCTTGATCAGTAGTGTGTGTGTAAGAACAGGAGCTTTGCTTCTTGAAGGTGACAGATTTGGGGCCTTACAATGTGAAGGCTTCAGCCTAACCTGCCATCTGGGCTGAGGCCTTCCCCTGCCTGCCACAGTATCCCCCTTTCACGGGCAGCCAGGGATGTCAAGGGATTCCTGCCCAAGAATGTGCAAGCCAATCCTGAGGCGTGTGCTCCAGCTTCTCTGCCTCAGAGCGCTGAGACAGAAGTCAAACAGCATCAGAGGAGAGACTGAGAGACCCTGCCCCACCCCATCTTATTCGAGCCAATAGCCCGGTGGTTTGGACACTCTTCTGGAGTAGGGTAGCCACGGACGTACCCCCAGAATACAGGACAACCTCCCCTCAGTTGTCCCTGCCCCCTCCTGTGTGACCCCGCCCATGCTGATGGGGGTGGAGTGGCGCTGTCTCCAAAACAGCATCCTCTGTGCATGATACAGAACAAAACCATGTCTGGTTTTATATCAGTACCAAGCAGGGGACAAACCACACACAACCAGGACGGTCCGGCTTAAAATCAGATGAATGGCCTGCTATCTGGGGGGATGGAAACCTGGGTTCAAGTCCTTGAGTGTAACCCGGTCACTACCTCCTGAGCGCTCCCTCGTGGCCTGGTGTGGCTCTGCACTGCAGTTTCGCCTCACCAGGGCTTCCCTGTTTAAACAGCCCTCTGTAGCATCTGGGTTGATTAACATGAAGGCTCAGAATATAACCTGAAGTCCCAAAATAAAGTCTGCACAGTTCAAATCAATTCCCTGTGTTAGCAGGCCGCTCCCAGCCCTTCCTAGCTGGGGCAACTTCCTGGTAAGTCAGGTCTTCCCTGCAGGAGCCTTTTGCATTCTGCATCCCACTGCGGCTTCTCCAGCATCTGTCCAGCACACCCCGGGCCTGGCCCAAGGGAGACATGTACCTTCCTGGTCATGTGACTAAAATAATTTTCCCACCTGGGGAGGTGAGCAGATCTTGTTACCTGTGGGGCTGCAGCCCATCTTCACCCTATGATGCTGCTCCGAATCAGACAGAGCCCCACCCCTCTCCTTGGCATTTCTTATCAGCTACCTTATGCAGCCTTTGTGAATCCCATTCTTAGGCACCTAATGCTCTCCAGGCTTTATACAGGGAAGCTGGGTACCTAGCTCTGGCTGTGAATCCCACTGGGCAGCAGGGTGCCTAGTAATGAGGCATTGCTATGCTTAAGTCCCCTTTGTGAGCCTAGCCCCAAGAGACCTGCCTAAGGCAAGAGGAAGCCAGTAGCAAAGCAGGGAATTGAACACAGGTCTTATGGCTTCCCAGCAAGCATCTTAACTACTGGACCATGCTTCCCCCCTGGGGCTAGGGCACCAATCCTTTGGGGTGCAAGCTCGAGCTGCTATCGCTCCTCCATTGGAACGAGGCACCAAAGGGCATGGGGGCCAGTGCTGGCCATTTTTAACGCAAGATGGGATGTTGTTCTAAAAGCTTTAGGGACTATCTGGGGCAGGTCTCTGGGCCTTTGTTCTACAGGGGGTCAGACTAGATGGTCACATGGTCCCTTCTGGCCTTGGAGCACTGGATGCGAGTCAGCAGGCACTGCACACCACCTGACACCATGACACACTGCTACCAGCCCGGAGTGAGGCGGATCGCCGGGCATTGGCTGCGCTGGCCCTGCTAGTGAAGAAATGACTGGATGGCTGATCCTGCGTGTAGTTTCCCATGCTAAGAGATAAGGGCAATCAGCAAGCTCATGCTTGGGGGCACCAGTTGATGTCTAGAGGGGTCCCAAGGAGAGATTCCCCTTCCTCCATCTGCAGCAGCGTGCCTCTGGCTGGGTGCATTAGGGGAGTCTCCCCTTCAGCTGAAGCGCCAGGCCTGAGCTGCTGCCCAAGGTGGGGTCTAGGGGGCTGTTCTGGCATCCCATGTAGCAATCGCTTATTGATCATGATAACACAGGGTCTGCTCAAGCTCCTGAGGTAGGGATCAGGCGTCCTCCTGCTGCCTTCCATGGGTTTGCATCAGGCCCTTAGTGACGCCTATGGGAATGACCCGCAGCGATAGCCATGCACGCCACAGGGGCTAGCACTGGGAACCTTCTGTACGAGGTGGTGATAAATGCTCTGATTAGAACTCAGCTGCTTGAGAGCAGAAACCATTTAGATCTCAAAGGAAACACAGCCCAGTTACACCTGTGCCCGTCAGAAAGGTCCCAGCTCTGCCCAACTTTTACATGTATTTCTAGCATGACTTTGGGGCCAAATGCATCCCTGGCATAAACTCCCTGAAGTCTGTGGAGTCACCCCCACGCTGAGATTAGCCCTCTCTTGCTTTTAATTACATTTGGGCTCACGCTGTGATCTAATCTATATCCTTTTTCCTATCCATTTGCAGAGGGTGAAAGCCCCTTCCAGAGCCTGGCTTTGGGGAGCTAGAAATCTGTGCTGTCTGAAAGCTGGCAGCGGCTAATCAAGGTCCCTTGGCAACGTACAGCTAGAGATAAAGAGCCCTGGAACGCTTTCTTAGATTAGCTTCTTTCCATTAATAATGAGAGGGGGAAAATAAAGAGTGTGGAAATAGTCCTGATTACATAGGAAACAAACCACTAAACCACTATACTGCTATGTAGGAGCGGCTGCATGGTCTAGTGGGTAGGGTCATGGGCAGGGGAGATGGGGTCTAAAGCAGACTGCTGCGTGACCGTGGGGGTCATTGCACCTCTGTTTCTTGTCTCATTCCATAGTGAGCACATTAGTGCAGGGACTGTTTCCATGTCTTTCTGCAGCACATAGCACAATGGGGCTGAGGTCCCTAGATGCTACCGGACGGAACACCAGCATTTTGCAGAGCCGATCTCTGTTGACAAGTTAGAGTCCTGTCACTAACATGGCTCGGTACTTGGGCCTCTCCTACGGCGGTGTTCATGGCTTATCCCCATACCGAGGAGGAGTGCTGCCCCCTGCATCTGTTCACCCCTCATCAGAATCTGCTACTTACCATCGGGGAGAACAGCCTAGTCAGTGGGAGAATATACAGGGCTCCGTTCCCCCCTGCTTCACACACAGCTGCAGCTCTGACAGAGAGGGAGGAGTGGGGACAGCAGCTTCCTTCATTCTTCTATTTAACACATGGTGATTGCAGCCCTTCATGCAGGGCCGGCGCAACCCATTAGGCGACCTAGGCAGTCGCCTAGGGCGCTAACATTTGGGGGGCGCCGGCGCCCTGGTCATCGGTGGTATTTTGGGGGCGGGACCTTCCGCCGCCTCTGTTGGGGGTGGCATTTCGGGGGCCGGACCTTCCGCCGCCTAGGGCGGAGAAAAAGCTGGCGGCGCTCCTGCCTTCATGCCCGCTGTGCAGCGAGACAGTAGCCTGGCCCTGGTCTGGTACAGATCTGCCCGGGTGCCTCCCTCCATCTGGCTTTCTGTCTGCACCCTCAGCTGCTCTTGGGCTCTGCTGGAGCTTGTGCTCCAGCCTGGTTCCTGTCCTCGGCAGCTCCACAGCCCTGATGATGCTTTTCTCATGCAGAGTCACTTCTGTGGTACCACGTGTTTACCAGATGCTTGAGATCTTCCCTGCCCTGGGGAGCTCATACTCTAGGTTGGGGTTCTCAACCTTTTTCTTTCTGAGCCCACCCCACACCCCGCAACATGCTATAAAAACTCCAGGGCCCAAGCGCTGTGACGGGCGTCGCTCCAGGCTTCAGCCACTGTGCTCTGGGGAGGCTTGGGGCTTTAGCCCTGTGGGGTGCTGGAGCTCAGGGCTTCTGCCTTGTGGGGTTCTGGGCTTCGTGGACCCCCTGAAACTGGCTCGCCACACACCCCTAGTTGAGAACCGCTGATCTAGGACAAAGACAAGGCAACAGCTCCTGGAGGAGAGGGCCAGGACGTTATTGATGCTGAAAATTAGTCAGGAAGGACCCTGTTCTTCTCACACACGTTAACTGACTTTCCCTCCAGGCCAGCTCCCCATCTGTCTCTGTCTCCTGCTGCTGGCCCTGCCCACTCTTCTGTTATCCCCGGGGTGGGCAAACTACGGCCCGCAAGCTGTTTTAAGCTGGCCTGTGAGCTCCCGCTGGGGAGCGGGATCTGGGGCTTGCCTGCTCCGGGACTCCAGCCGGGGTGCAGGGTCGGGGGCTGTACCACCTGGCTCCTGGAAGATGCGGCATGGCCCCACTCCGGCGCTCCAGCTAGGGCACAGGGTCAGGGATGCACCACGCGGCTCCTGGAAGCCACGGCATGGCCCCGCTCTGGCTCCTACACACTCCAATGGCCCCCTTCAGCGCTCCAATGGGAGCTGCAGGGGCAGTGCCTGCAGACGGGGCAGCATGCAACAGAGCCGCCTGGCTGCACCTACGCGTAGGAGCCAGAGAAGGGACATGCCACTGCTTCCGGAAGCCGCTTGAGGTAAGTGCCGCTGCACCCCTGAGCCTGAGCTGGAGAGGCTACTCCAGCCACTGGGCTGCAGTTGCCTTCATGGAGCTGCTCCACAGCCTGGGAAAGGATTCTTTCTCCATCCCCCATGCATCTGCTCAGCACCCAGCCCAGCTGCCCAGGCCATGTGCTGGAGTTAGGATTTACCCTGTAGGGTTTTAACCTAAGGTCAGATCATCAATGACTTGTTAAGGATCAATCAGTAAAGTTAGTTGCCCAGCTCAGGGGCTCCCACACATGATGTAGTTCAGGGGTCGGCAACCTATGGCACGCGTGCCAAACATGGCACGCGAGCCGATTTTCGGCGGCACGCCGCTGCCTGCCAGTCCCAGCCCCACTCGCCCCCCCCGCCCACCACTCTCCCCTGCGGGGGCAGGAGGCAGAAGCTTGGACCTGCGGCAGCCAAGCTCCCGCCTCCCCCGCTTCTTCCCCCAGCTTGGAGCTTTCCTGCCCCTCCTCCTCCCTCCCGACAACCAGCTGATGGCCGGGGGAAGGGGGGCGGAGCCGAGCCGCAGCGTGCTCACTGCTCCGGAGACAGAGAAGAGGTAGGGACCGGGCCTTGGGGAAGCGGGTGGAACAGGCATATCCCTTCCAGCCCCCTGCCCTGAGCCGCTCAGGGCAGGGGGCTGGGAGCACCCCCACAACCCGAGCACCCCAGCCCTCACCCCTGAACCCCCAGCCCTCTGCCCTGTACCCCTGAACTCCCCCACACCCCCAGCCCTCTGGGCTGTACCCCCACACACCCCCAGCCCTCTGCCCTGTACCCCTGAACTCCCCCCCAACACCCAGCCTTCTGCCCTGTACCCCCCCAACACCCAGCCTTCTGCCCTGTACCCCTGAACTCCCCCACACCCCCAGCCCTCTGCCCTGTACCCCTGAACTCCCCCCCACCCCCCCCCCCCCTCCCCCTTCCCCCCCACCCCCCCCCCCCCCCCCCCCCCCCCCCCCCTCCCCCCCCCCCCCCCCCCCCCCCCCCCCCCCCCCCCCCCCCCCCCCCCCCCCCCCCCCCCCCCCCCCCCCCAGCCCTCATCCCTGCCCCCCTCCTCCCCCCCAGGTCTGGGGTCCCAGCTGCCAGCCCCATGCCTTTTAAAAGATCAGCATTTTAATTTAATTTTAAATGAAGCTTCTTAAACATTTTGAAAACCTTGTTTACTTTACATACAACAATAGTTTAGTTATATAATATAGACCTATAGCGAGAGACCGTCTAAAAAACGTTAAAATGTATTACCGGCACGCGAAACCTTAAATTAAAGTGAATAAATGAAGACTCGGCACACCACTTCTGAAAGGTTGCCTACCCCTGATGTAGTTGCTAACATGTCTGTCATCTATCAAGAGATTGTTCTTGATTTGAATCTCCAGGTGTGTCCTGCTGCAGCCATACAGAAGGGATGGAATTGTGGAATTTTCCACTGGGTAGGAATGATCTTGAAGTGGCTGCTGTTGAACTGTGACATAATTACACTTGCATACACAAAGCTCCATTAAAAGAACATTATGAAGGTTGTGAAGTTGAGGACTCAAAAGGTAGGAAATGCCAGCGTGGGCTACAGGGCGAGCGGCACCTCTGTCCCATTTCTGGTCTCCCTGAGTGCTCCCCCTCTGGAGTCAGGCCTTGTGCTTTCACCTCTCCTGGGGTGGAATTTCACAATCCCCTGACTCTCAGACTGGATCCTCCTGGGATACAGTACCCGGTGTATCCACCATTCTCACCCTGCAGGTCCTCGGCCCATGCTCCTCACCTAGCCAGTCCCAGTCTCCACTCCTCAGGCTTCTCATCCAAGTCCCAGTCCCCTTCCCACCCAGTCCCACTTCCCTTTGTCCTGGTTCCTGATCTGATCTGTCTCCCACCCCCAGCCTTCATTTGCTGCCACCCCCCCACATTCCCCATCAGCTCCCGGCCCCAGACTCCCACCCCAGGGTCCTCATTCGTTTGGATCCTTGGCACAGTCTCTTTAGCCAGTCAGTCCTCGTTCTCCCCTGCACCCCACCTCCTCATCAGATCTGTCTCACACTCCCTACACCACTGGCTCCCAGTCCTTGTTCAGCCGGTCTCAGTCTTCTCCTACCCTAACTCCTCTTTTCTTTTTCCTGACCCCCCATCCAGCTTCCAGATCCAGTATCCCCTCCACCAGGCTACTTCTCCCAGTAGGAGCATAAGAACATAAGAACGGGCATATTGGATCAGACCAATGGTCCATCTAGCCCCATATCCTGTCTCTGACAGTGGCCAGTGCCAGGTGCCCCAGAGAGAATGAATAGACCAGGGCAATTTTGAGTGATCCATCCCGTCATCCAGTCCCAGCTTCTGGCAGTTGGAGGGTGAGGGTCACCTGAAGTATGAGGTTGTGACCCTGACCATCTTGACTAATAGCCACTGATGCAGTGGTTCTCAAAGCTGGTCCGCCACTTCTTCAGGGAAAGCCCCTGGGCACATCCCTCGGCCCACGCTGCTTCCCGCAGCCCCCATTGGCCTGGAGCGGTGAACCGCGGCCAGTGGGAGCCGCGATCGGCCGAACCTGCGGACGCGGCAGGTAAACAAACCGGCCCGGCCCACCAGGGGCTTTCCCTGAACAAGCGGCGGGCCGGCTTTGAGAACCACTGCATTGATGGACCTATCCTCCATGAACTTACCTAATTATGTTTTGAACCCAGTTATACATTTGGCCTTCACAACATCCCCTGTCATTGAGTTCCACAGGTTGGCTGTGGGTTGTGCAGAGAAGTACTTCCTTTTGTTTGTTTTAAACCTGATGTTTTTTAATTTCATTGGGTGACCCCGGTGCTTGTGTTGTGTGAAGAGGTAAGTAACATTTCTCTATTCACTTTTTCCACACCATTCATGAGTTTATAGACCTCTATCACATCCCCCTATAGTTATCTCTTTCCTAAGCTGAACAGCCCTAGTGTTTCTAGTCTCTCCTCATACAGAAGCCATTTCATGCCCTTGATCATCTTTGTTGCCCTTCTCTGAACTTTTTCCAGTTCCATTATATCCTTTTTGAGATGTGGTGTCCAGAATTGTACATGGTATTCACGGTGGGGGTGCACTATGGATTTATGACACATTATGATACTTTCAGTTTTGTTTTCTAGCCCTTTCCTAATAGTTTCTGACATTGTGTCAGCTTTTTTGACCACTGCTGTGTATTGAGCTGAAGTTTTCCGAGAACTATCCACAGTGTCTCCGAGATCTCTTTCTTGAATGGTAACAGCTAATTTAGAACCCATCCTTATATATGCGTAGTTGAGACTATTTCTTCCAGTGTGCATTACTGGGCACTTATCAATGCTGAATTTCATCTGCCATTTTGTTGCGCAGTCACCCTGTTTTATAAAATCCCTTTGTAACTCTTCACAGTCAGCTTTGCACTTAAGTATTTTGAGTAATTTTGTATCATTTGCAAATTTTACTCCTTAAATGGCCCTGGTCCCAGTACAGATACTTGGGGAACCTGGTTATTAACCTCTCTCCATTGTGAAAACTGACCATTTATTCCTACCCTTTGTTTCTTATCTTTTAACCAGTTACTAATCCATGAGAGGACCTTTCCTCTTACCCATGACTGCTTAGTTTGCTTAAGAGCTTTGGTGATTGATCTTGTTGAAGGCTTTCTGAAAGTCCAAGTATACTATGTCCACTGGATCACCCTTGTCCACGTGCTTATTGACACCCTCAGATAATTTAATAGCTTGATGAGGCACGATTTCCCTTTACAAAAGCTATGTTAACTCTACCCCAATGTATCATGCTTATCTATGTGTCTGATAATTCTGTTCTTTACTATAGCTTCAACCAGTTTGCCTGGCACTGAAGTTAGGCTTACCGGCCTGTAATTGCCAGGATCATCTCTGGAGTCTTTATAAAAAATCAATGTTACACTAGCTATCCTTCAGTCATCTGGTACAGAGGCTGATTTAAGTAATAGGTTACATACCACAGTTAATAGTTTTGCAATTTCATATTTGAGTTCCGTCAGAACTCTTGGGTGAATCCCCTCTGGTCCTGCTGACTTATTACTGTTTAATTTGTCAGTTTGATCCAAAACCTCTTCTACTGACACCTCAATCTGGGACAAGTTCCTCAGATTTGTCACCTAAAAAGAATGACTTAGGTATGGGGATCTCCCCCACATCTTCTACAGTGAAGACCAATGCAGAGAATTCATTTAGCTTCTCCACTATGGCCTTGTTTTCCTTGAGTGCTCCATTAGCACCTCGATCGTCCAGTGGCCCCATTGATTGTTTGGCAGGCTTCCTGCTTCTGATGTACTTAAAAAAATGATGTTAGCTTTTGTGTCTTTAGCTAATTGCTCTTCAATTTCTTTCTTGGCCGGCCTAATTATACTTTTATACTTGGCTTGCCAGAGTTTATGCTTCTTTCTATTTTCCTATTAGGAGCTGACTTCTAGTTTTTAAAGGATGCCGTTTTGCCTCTAACTGCCTCTTTTACTCTCCTGTTTAGCCATGGTGGCGTTTTTTCCCTTCTTACTGTTTTTTTTTAAATTTGGGATATATATTTGATTTGAGTCTCTATTACGGTGTTTTTAAATAGTCTCCATGCAGTTTGCAGACATTTCACCCTTTTGACCATTCCTTTTAATTTCTGTTTGCCTGGCTTTCTCATTTTTGGATAGTTCCCCTTTTTGAAGTTAAATGCTACTGTGGTGGGTTTCTTTGGCATTTCCCCCCTACAAGGAATATTACATTTAATTATATTATGGTTGCTATTATCAACTGGTTTGGCTATATTCACCTCTTGGCTATATTCACCGCTTGGATCAGATTCTGTGCTTCACTTAGGATTGTTGGGGTTCGACCGCAGAGAGACAGGCAACAGGATTAAATCAAGAATTGCCTCTCCCCTTGTAGGTTCTGGGACTAGCTTCTCAAAGAAGCAGTCATTTATAGTATCTAGAAATTTTATCTCTGCATCCCTTCCTGAGGCGACATGTACCTAGTTGATATGAGGGTATTTGAAATCCCCCATTATTATTATTATTGGCAGGAGAGAGATCACTTGATCATTACCTGTTAGGTTCACTCCCTCTGGGGCACCTGGCATTGGCCACTGTCGGTAGACAGGATACTGGGCTAGATGGACCTTTGGTCTGACCCAGTACGTCCGTTCTTATGTTCTTATTGTGTTTTCTGCCTTTGTAGCTTCTCCTATCTCCCTGAGCATTTCACACTCACTGTTACCATCCTGGTCAGGTGGTTGGTAGTATCCCTATTGCTATACTCTTATTGTTCAAGCGAGCTCCCTTCCAGTTCTATGATTCTATATAGTGCCACTCCCAGACCAGTGTGACCTCCTCTGTCATTCCTATATATTTTGTATCCTGGTATTACTGTGTCCCTTTGATATCCTCATTCCACCATGTTTCCATGATGTCTATTATATCAATAGCCTCATTTAATACCAGGCACTCAAATTCACCCATCTTAGTATTTTGACTTCTAGCATTTGTATATAAGCACTTGTACATTTTGTCAATATTCAGTTGCTTGCCTCCATGTACTATATTTAACTTTTATGTTTGGCTGTTCCTCACAAGCTCCTACCTGTACTTTACTGACTTCTTTACTAGGATATGGAGCTCCTCCTTTAATAAATTCATCTCTAAGAAACGTATCTGCCCGAACCGTGTGCTCCTCCACACCTGTCAGCTTTCCCCAAGCCCTTAGTTTAAAAAAATCCTCTTCAACCTTTTTAATTTTACATGCTAACAGTCTGGTTCCATTTTGGTTTTGGTGGAGTCCATCCCTTGTATAGGCTCCTCCTGTCCCAAAAGGTTCCCCAGTTCTTAATAAAACCACCCCCTACACCATTGTCTCATTCATGCATTGACACCCTTCTCCCCCTACTTCCCCTGGGGTCTGTCTCTTGTCCCCTCTGCATTTAAATCAGGCAGCTTCCTCCTCTGCATTGCCTGGGTCCAGCAGAGGAGTCATCAAGGGCGCAAGAGCTACTTCCTGTTTCAAACCTGACACACTCACTGCACCCAATACATCACTTTTCTGGTATGTATCTATAAGGGTTTCTGCTGAAAGCTTGTAACTTAACAGTACTCAATCATTGTGAAATGGGTGTACAGGTGATATTTAAGGAATAATTTAACTGGAACTGGAGGGAAACTGAGTCACCAGGGGATCATATGGTGTGGTGATGGGCCATTCAAGCTGGAGGGAGTTGACACCCCTCCCTGGCTAGCCCATTATATAATGCATTGCTCCGTTGTCCATCTCTGCAACACGCAGAAAAGTCAATGGAAAACAATCAAAGACAAACAAACCATTGAAACCACTTGGAGGTACCAAGGACCATTATAACAGCAAGGGGACTGCCGTGGCTGGGAATAAAGCCAAAAGACTGATTCAGCATATGGCAGGGCGGGGAAAGACCCTTTGCATCCATTCACTGAGGAGACATCTTATTAAGCAGAGGTGTTTCATGAATGTTTGGATCTTGGTTCCTGGGCAGACAGCCAGATCTGCAACAGACTGAACTTTGGAGAGAAAACCGACTTCATTAGCTAGGAAAGGGAACTATTAGTAAGTTCAGGCCCTAGTTCATGTTTTATGATTGTATCCTTCTGTTCCCACCACTCTCTCTTGTTGCTAGTTGGATCTCCATTCTTTCTTAAATGAACCTTCTTTTGTTTTATTATACTTGCTCACAAGTGCTGTGTGGTTTACAGGAGCTGTGGTTTAAGTTAAAACTGGGGCACACAGCTCCTTGGGGGCAGAGGCTCTGGGATTTCTGTGAGCAGGCAGTGTCAGGGGCTGGATACCACAGGGGAACAATTCAAAGGGACTCGGGGACTGGGGTGCTCCTACTGTTAAGCTGCAAGGCTAAGACAGGGCTGGTGTAGCACAGGGGGGAGAGCTTGGAACGCTGTCAGGGTTAAGAAGCAGAATGGAGGGTGCTGCCAGCACCTGCAGCCGTTCCATGCTGGCTGTGATCTTAGAAGCTCTCGTAAGCTAAGCAAGCTTGGTCTGTGTTTCAAAGGGAGTACTCTAAATGCAAAGCCGAGGCACTGCAGTAAGGCATTGCCAAGTCTCAGCCCACAGAATCAATGCTGAGCTAGTTTCCTAGTGTAATTTCCTGTGCTGCAGAATCAATGACTGTAGTGAGTAAAAACCACACTTACACACCTGTGCATTCAAAGGCAGGCCCTTTGGCTCCATATGAGTTCCAGTTCATATGGTCCACATCACTCTTTCAGAGATGGAAGACGAAACTGTGGCCCTGATGATGGTGTATGTGATTATCATTAATTTGTGCTCTGTGTACTGCTCTCTGCAGGGACAGCTGCCACTTTGAGAGGCAGAGTAGATGCAGTATATTATAGAGGAGACACAGACACTGTGCTCTCTCCCGTGCGGAGACTACATTTTCTCTTACTCTAACACTGAAGTCATTCAGACTGAAAAATACAGCACAGCTCCTTGCATATGAACAAGGCAACGCAAACAACTTGGGGTTGTTCCTAACCCCATGGAACCTTTTGCTAGGATAGGGGACTTGGTTCCAGTGGCCTGGTCAAGTTCTAACCTGGCTATTTACATAGTGGCTCTTCATCAGCCTGAACTGATTGGAAAAGCTTCTCTCCTTTTCCTCACCTAAAAATCTTGGGCCAGATCTCCAGCAAGGTGAGAATCAGCAGAGCACCATTGAGATCAATGGAGCAACAGTGATTTACATCAGCTGAGATGCTGGTCCTTTCTGTCGTGTGTATAGAATAGCTACAGCATTTGCACCCCTGAGGTGGCTGCATTTCAGTAACAGAAGTGATCCTATTCATAGAGACTGCAGACGCTTCAGGATGGAAGGCACTCTTGCAAGGGGAGGGATGGGGAAACTCTCTTTTCAGAACTCAGCCCAGCTCCCCCAGAGATGGAAGTTCTGAAATCATTCTTCATTCACCTTTCATGACTTCTAACCACTAAGGCAGCCTGTCTCTGCCCCCTGTCCCCACCTCTCTCCCTTGTCGCAAGGAGCAGGGAGGCAGACATGAATTCTGGGGCATCTCTGTGGAATTCCCCATCCGTGGCTCCTGCATGTGTTGCTGATGGGATGTCCAGAGGTGTGCTGAAGAACCTGATGCCCCCCTACCGCCCCGCCCCTGGTGGATCCAGAATCACTGAATTACTTCCAGCCATTTTTCTCCCTGCAGCACCACAGTCTCACCCCCGCTGACAGGGCAGGGACTCACCCCGCTGCCCTGACTCACTCACGTGGGCCTTTGGAGAGTGCTTGTGTCTCTGCCCCCTAGCAGAGCCCTTGCGAGGCTGCAGGGCTGTGTAATGGTCTTATACAGCAGGCTAAAAATTAGGGCTCCAATTAAATGTAAATCCCAGAGCATTACCAGGAGGCTTACATAACGGAGTTCAGAGTGAAATATTTATCAGCCTATTTAAATAATAACAAGCAGGAAGCCATGCAGAGACAGGAGGAGGGCTACACTAGCAAAACGAAAGGGAAGGTTACTGCCTGTTCAGGAGAGCTGGGGGAGGGGCAGTCCTCGAGACTGGAGTCCTTGTTTAACACACAGAACAGGAACCTCACCCACACTTCTCTGCCCTGATGGGAAGGGTCTGCCCCGAGGAGCAGAGGGAAGCTGAGTCTCCATGGCCCACCCAGCCCGTGGCCTCTCAGCCAAGATTGCCAGCAAGGTCACTGATGTGGCTGCTATCTGGGGGGACCCCTAGCGTCTAAGCCAGAAGGGACGGCTGTGATCATCTGGTTGGACCTTCTGTATAGTGCGGGCCATACGGCATCCCTGAATTAATTCCCGTTTGAACTAGAAAAACCATCAGATCCTGATTAAACGTTTACTATGATGGACAATCCACCACGATCCTTGGTAAGTGGTTCCAATGATTAATTACCCTCACTGTTAAATATTTGCACCTTATTTTTATCCTGAATGTGTCTAGTTTCAACTTCCAGCCATTGGATCTTGTTACACATTTCTCTGCTAGACTGAAGAGCTCTCGATTATCAAATTTCTATTCCTCATGTGGGTATTTAAAGACTGTTCAAGTCACCCCCTAACCTTCTCTTTGTTAAACTAAATAGATTGAGCTCCTTGACTCTCTCACTATGAGGCATGTTTTCTAATCCTTTAGATTATCATTCTCATGGCTCTTCTCTGAACCCGCTCCAATTTATCAACATCCTTCTTAAACTGTGGACACCAGAACTGAATCCACCAACTTGGTTCGTAGAAGACACCACCAAGTCCCCAGATGGTGGTTACTACTCATCTGGGCCAGATTTGAACCCGTGACCTACAAGTAAAAGGCACAGGAAAGTATTACTGAGGACCTAAACCACCAAATTTTAGCAAGAGCTGAGCCACTCCTGGGCTTGCTTTGCTACCTCTCGGTCTGGTCTGACAGGGACCATGCAAAGGCAGGGTCTCCGCCCCACCAGGAAGAGAGCCACGTGGACTAGTTAGTTCATCTTTGCATTAAAAGACTTGAGTCTCAGGCTTTTAAAAGGATCAGAGTCTGAATTTCACCTTTGGTAAAAAGCTTTACGCTCCAAACTGTTGTAGTTAGAAATTCATTTGAATTCCACCTCCGCTGCTCCTCTGCAGACAGCGCCTGCTCACCTAGCGCTGAGCTTTGCTGGGCTGCTGGGCGTCATTATTTATTCGTTCTCATTTAAAGAGAACAGCAGCCTGGTGAAAGGAGACAGATTAACAGCCCTGGAAAACAACGTCCTCGTTCTAGCTACAGGGAGATGCTGCCCCTCTGCCCTGCCATGCATGCCGAGGTGCATCAGCACTGCTCCCAAAGGACCATATTTAGGTGCCCTGCCAAGGACTTAACCTGTTCTTGGCTTATCTGCTGAGGCTGCAAACTGGGGTTCAAGTTAGTGCCAGTTGTGATGGTGGTCTTCGTGATGTGGACACTTGTCCACTGGGAATTGGACTGAGGCCCATCAGCTCATTCCAGGTGGGCTAATGAGCAGCATTTAGATGGCAGCAGTGTTGCACTGCATTCAGACAGACCGGTCTGAGGAGCACCACAGCCTAGGAGCGTGACCAGGGAAGCAGGAATTGAACATGCCTGGGACTGATTCATCTCATGCAGGTGCCCTTATCTGGTTCTCCATTTCTAAAACTATCGCGATGATGATGATACTTATGCTGAGACCATCTGAGGGCCTTGTGTGGAGCAGCTGCTGTTGATGTGTGAGCAGATGGGATGTGGCTGCAGACATCAAAGGTCATGCTCCATTTTTGGAAGGCAGGTGCTGGACTGCAGGGGGCAGAGCAGGCTGGGTTGGCTGCAGGCTCTGGTTGCTGTGCTCAGTAATGTTGAAATAAAAATAAGGGACTTGTTAAGCATAAGCTCTCCGGGCCTTCAAGAGATGAGCAATGCAGGTGTTGGGGAAATTAATTAAGTCTGTACACTGCTGAACAGTTCAAGTGCCAAGTCTGATCAGGAGCTACAGGTTAATAGGCTGTGTCCCCGCCTGCCAATCCCCTGAGCCATCCAGTCCCGACGTCTGTACAACTCGAGCTCTGCCCGGGCTCCGAGTGACACCTTTTATGCACCCTTCAGCACGTAGAGGATGAGCTTGGGAACGGGGGAAGCTCTCTGATTACAAGCGCACGGAGCAATTATTTCAGTTCTGCTTAAACAAGGCAATCAAGCAAACCTCTGCTGTAGTCACAGACCTGTTCTGTTAATTAACGCAGACAGCAGGATCCTTGCCAAAATTCAGGCTGTGGAGCTGCAGGACACGTTGTCACTTCTGATTCATCTGGCTGGAGCAGGTTCCACTGGAAGTTGACAAGCAGCTGAAAACCCCAGGCCATCCGGACTCCCAGCGAACCAGGCAACAGAGCTTCAAGATGCTGCAGTGTCGACAGGGGCAGACAAAGCTTTCAGGCTGAACGAAGGGAGGTTCTGGGTCTCAGCAGGACACTCAGAGAATTTGGATCTAAACTCCACTACAGGGACGGGTGCTGTATATCCCAAAGGAACCCGAAGCACTTCCCAGGCTTGGGGCAGTCCCTCCCCTCATGCAAATCAGCACAGCTCCACTGAAGTCCACAGACCTAGGCCTATTTACACTGGTTGAAGAGCTGGTTCTGTAGACACGGAAGATGCTTCCCCTCCACTCTGGAATGCAGCCACTTCTGGGGAGGAAGCCCAAGTGGCTGTTTAAGAGTGTGCAGCAAAACTGTGCAATCATTTAGCACAGGAAGTGAAGAAGAATAGCAAATCTCATTGACATTAGAGGAGGTAATTAGGAGTAGGGTCATCATAAAATCACCAGCTTTTACTAACAGTTACCATGCAGAGGTGTTTAAGACAGCACAGTTTTTCTCTGGACTGAGGATAGGAAACAACATAGGGGCATCTATTGGCAAATGCTGACTGTAACAGCAACCACTCCATACATGTGAATTAGAAGTGCGCCTGCACCCCAGATCATAGAATAGCAGGGTTGGAAGGGACCTCAGGAGGTATCTAGTCCAACCCCCTGCTCAAAGCAGGACCAACCCCCAGACAGATTTTTGCCCCAGATCCCTAAGTGGCCCCCTCAAGGATTGAACTCACAACCCTGGGTTTAGCAGGCCAGTGCTCAAACCACATCCTTTCTCTTGCTAAAAGTGCAATGGGATCTCAGGGTCTCAGTTTTACCTGAAAGAGAGCAGCTCCAGCAGCACGGCTCCCTCTAACGCTGAGGGAAGGGCACGGACCAGTGCTAACACTCCCCTCGCTTGTGAGATGTGCCAAGGTCCTCAGGAGGCCAGAGAAAGGCAGGGTGCAGGCCAGCTCTGCTCCAAGCTGTGTGCACTGATGCCAAGGTCACAAGTGCTCAAAAGGAAGGACCTTTCCCTTCACTCCAGTACTTGTCAGAGCTAGAGATTGATGCTGTCTGCATGTCTGCTGCTGGAACTGCTCACCAAGATTCCAGTCTAGGCTTTGATTAGCACTTGGGAAGCCAAGAGGAACAAGGCTGAAGTGTAGTCACAGCTCTGTCCTCTTTTCAACCAGCAAAGAAAACAATCTGTTCAAGCCACTGTTTGAATGTCACCGAGGGAGCGTTATCTCCTAAACGAGTCCAAGTGACAAGGTCTCCTGTATGTCCTGTGGCAAGCTCAATTAGTCACATCATTGCAAACTCCAAGGAGCTCTGGTCTGAGCATCTCTCTGCTGGCACCTAGGGAGCATGCAGTCCTGAATAGTTCAGAGGTGCATGTTTACTCTGCACTATTCTTCTGGGGAAACTGGAGAGGACAAAGGGCTAGAAAACCCTGAGGAGAGAATAGGAATAAATTGGAGCTCTGCCTTCTGAGCCCCCTCATTTCCCTCCCCTGCCCACCTTTCCTTATGCTCAAAGGCTCAAGATCACAGCAAACCTCCCTCTGGTTACAGGGGCCTGGGGGTGACTTCTCCCGAGGCTGTCAAGTTCAATGCCACTCCAGGGTCAGCTACAGGGGGTCACCCGAATTCAACACACAGACGGCTCCCTGCCCTGCCGGACTATGAATGTTGCTTCTGCGCTTCCAGCCCTGGCACCACCCCACAGAGCCAAATATTTATGCACACTAGAGCGTCGCACACGGCACTGCTGATGTTCCATTTCCCACATTTCAAAGATTGGCAACAGGGCCAGGGCGTGACTTAGGCCAGGTCCCACCAGAAATCTGCGGCCAAGCAGGAAATGGAGCCATGTCTCTGTGTCCTAGTTTAGTTTCTTAGACAGAGGATCATCCTCTATGGTAGCCCAGCTCCCTGCCCATCACATGTTCCGGGCAGCTCAGCTGAATGCCTGGCTCCTGGTACGGCTGAATTGCGTTTTCAAGTGTAAAGCTAGATCTTCTAGCTGAGCAAGACCCCTGAGCATTGCGTTATAACAGCTCCATGGCTTAGACTCCTCTTGACTTCTCGTCTCAAGGTCCCTTCCAGCCCTCCAGCTCTATGATCCTAGGATGGCTGTTGGGTTGCCTAGGTGGGTTGATATGTCAGCCTCCGTCCAGTTCCTAGTGGGCGCGTCATTAACCCCCTCTGACAGCTGGAGCTAATCGACCCCCTGTTGGCAGCTGAGCAGAACGGCCACGGACAGAATGGAGTGTGGTGACTGCACTGCCTTGTCTGCCTGCACACCCTGGGGCAGGATCACATTGGCGAGGCTGTGCTGGCTGTACAGGCCCTGCTCTGGCCACAGACAGGGCACATCTGCCTGTAGGGCTGTAGTTCAGGAGCTGTACGTTCCCCAAAAGGAGAGAACGAATTGCAGCCGGGAGGGGGAGTGGTGCCCAGGAAATTCATTTATTCTTCCTAGGGCAAAGGAGTCATGTGTCTGAGTGGCTGCCCCCACCCTGGTATTGCAGGAGGTAGCTTGTTGCAGCCAGAACATGGGCAGGTCCCTGACACCAAGGCCCACCTGCCCCCTTCCACGATGGGGACAACTTGTGCCTCTGGCCTCCCTTTGTGTAGCGTGTGTCAGCAGGTGCGGCCACAGCCAGCAGCATCAGTCGCACGCGATGGGGAGTGCAATGGCCCACCAGCCCTCCTTGCAATGCTAGCAGGCTTCCGCGAAGGTTCAATCCAGCAGCCGTGGCCAGGGAGCTGCAGGGATCCCGTTTGTCCCCTGGGGCGGAGGTGGAGAAGTGGCTCCATGCTGGCCTTGGTGTTTCCCAGCCTTGCAAACAGCAGGTTCAATGGCTGAGCTCAAGTTCTTGATGCCGCTCAGCCTCTTGGGCTTCCGCAGGCAGGGAAAGAGCAAATCAAGGACTTTGTGGGAACAAAGAGGTGAAATGATCTCCACTTTTGTGATTAGCTCTGTGCCACTGCTCCAGCAAAGCCGCCGAGGCTCCCACAGGGACAGCCTGTGCCAGTCGGCAGCCAGGGTAGCAAATTCTGAGGGATGGGGGTTCCGGAGCTGCTGCTGGCGGGGAAAGGTGCCTATCCCCTGCCCCCAGCCCGGGAGCTGCTGTAGTGAGAGAGGGCCGGGGGGAGTCCTCTCTCCCTGCCACAGCCCCGAGGCAGCCTGCACCCCAACCCCTCATCCACGGACCCACACCTCCAGCCAGAGCACTCACCGCCCTGCACCCCAAGCTCAACCCTCTGCACTAGCCCTGAACCCCTTCCCGCACCCCAAACCCCTCATCCCCAGCCCCACCCCCGAGCCCACACCCCCAGCCAGAGCCCTCATCCCCCTACACCCCATCCCTCTGCCACAGCCCTGAGTCCCCTCCCACACTCCGAACCCCTCGGGCCCACCCCCGCCACACATCACCTCCATATTGGTGCATGTAACAAAATTCATTCCGCACATGGATGTAAAAAATTAGAGGGAACATTTGGGGGGATGGCCCCTCTGGCTGCTTTGGGACGACTTAGCGCCCGCCCTGCCAGCTGAAGAGGTCTGAACGTACCAACAGCGTTCCCAGCACTGCACTTATGGCACGACAGCCACTGTAAGCTCAGGGGGAAGAGGAATATGATCAGAATATGCTGGGAAACAGTTTTCCAAGGGAACGTTGCTTCTGTCAGTAATGAGTCTGAGGCCAGAGTCACCAGCTGAATCAGAGCATGGGAACTAGAGCTCAGAGCCCTCTGCTCCCAGGGCGTTGGCTCGAGGCTCCTAGCACCAAGCGGAACCACAGAAAACCTCCATAACAGCCCCAAACCTTGGGCTGAGTTTGGGGCCTTTCAAGGGCATCTGGACCTGGCTTCCAGTGAAACAAAGACTCAATGCTCCTTGCCCAGTGATTCATCAGGAGCAGGCTGCTAGCTGCCTCCTGCCTCTGGGATCTTCAAGCGGTGCCTGGCTGGCCCACTTCCTTCACCCACCCGACATCTTTGGGGTGAGGGACGCAGCATAAGAATGGCCATACTGGGTTGGACCAAAGGTCCATCTAGCCCAGTATCCTGTCTATCGACAGTGGCCAATGCCTGGTGCCCCAGAGGGAATGAACAGAACAGGGCTGGAGGGCTGAGTCACTGAGAACCTGCCTGAGAAACCACTGACAGGGGTCACCTTGAACTGAGGGAAAGCAGGCACATACACTCAACCAGGGGGTGCTTGTTAGAGGTGGGTGCTACCCCATTACAGGCCCATAGGAGGGCTGTTGCAGACAGGGCACAAGTCAGGGCAGCCTCATGGCTGCTCTAACCTGCAAGGGGGGGCACATTGGCCCCAGAAGAGGGGAGTCATTAGTTACTTCCCCCTTCCCACCCCCCAACCTTTGTTTCTGTGACAGGCTCAAGGTAGGTGTGGGGCTGGTTTCCCCCAAGAAAGGTAAGCTGGGCTGCATGCTGGAGCCATAGGCAAGGGGAGGGTTAAGCCTTTATTCTCCTTGCAAGTCTGCAGGATGCTTGTTTGGCAAAGATCAAATCCCCCCCCTCCCCTCTCCACACACACAGCTCTCAGCCCACTGGAGTGATGCGATAATGGCTCTTCTTTCATCTAAATCTTTGCACCCAGGTATAAATTGAATAGTTCCATTGGCGCCTGAGTGAGGAGAGATCAGAGAACCTGCTGAATCTGCCAAATACGGCATTACATTTGTTAAGATGACCTGTGCTGTTTCCGGAGGTCAGGACTAAACAGTACTTTACAAGACTCGTTCTGGGGCTCAGCAATTGTGGTAAAAATGGAAACAGGAAAAAAAGAAGTCAGCTTGGAAAACGCTCCTGCTTTGTCCACAGGGCTTCAGGCACTGAAGGCGAAGAGCAATTTTCTATCATTTATTGCTCAAAACACCTGTGCTCTGCATAAACAAAGGCTGCAGCAGAAAGAACACAGTGAATGATTGCACTGAAAACCACTGAGATTTACTGGGCACCAGGAGTCAGACGCAGCAAAGAGCAAGGGTGGCCTGAAGGTTAAGGCACAAGTCCGGGATGTGGGAGGGCTATCTTCTTTCCCTGGCTCTGCCAGACTCGTAGGTGAGTCACTAGCCCCATGAGCCTCAGTTTCCCCATTAGTAAAGTGGGCCTAGTAACACTTCTGAGCCTCCTAGGCATGCTGTGAGGATCAGTTCTGCGAGGCGCTAGATCCTCTGGCGATATGGGCAGTGTAAGCACCTAGGTAAGCAGAACTTTGCTGAGGAGTGCAGTCTCCTCATGAATGAATGAATGCACACGATGGAAAAGCAAGGAGAGTACATCACAAAGGGGCGCTTTGCTTATTTATCATCTCCCCTGTCGCTTCGGTTTAATTATTTATGTCCCTAACGTAGTCTGCTAATAAATGTACTGTAGTTTGTAAAGCTCGGGGCACAGGAGATCTCACTCCAGCCTCTGCTATTAAACCTTTGCTGAGTGGTGGGGGAGAGATGGGCACTTTTTAGTGTTGATTATGTCAGGTGCATGATAGGGAGGCTCTGCTAGAGCAGCAGAGAGCACTTCTGGGATAGCACAGTGTGCAGTTGAAGATGGGGGCAGATTATCTGAATCTGGGACAAACCCCCACAGCGTTATGGCATCCCTATGGCACAGTGTTGGGGCACATAGTCAGCAGAGATTTTATTTATACAATGCTCACTGGATGCAGATACTTACTAGAATGATTCTTCCATGCTGGGTGTCTGCCTTAGCCTGAATTTTTTTTTGGAAAATTTCAGCAAAAATGGTTCTGCTGTTTCCAAGAACGAGGCTAGGGAAAAATATGCTGATTTACCTGTACTTAAAAAATGCAGATGACCTTTTCTTTGAATAGCTTTAATGCTCCCTGGCTTTGGACCAGTGACTTGAAATTTGGCAGGGATGTGCCTTTTGCTGTCCCTGTGACAATCTGCCCAAGTTTGGCCAATTTGTATGCCTTTGGAAGATTGCAGTTTGCACATGCTCAGCAGAGACTTGCTAGGGATTAACAGCTAAACTCACTGAAGATTCCATCCTTACTGAGCATGCTCCAGGGGTTGGAAGAACAGAAAGAGGGGTCCCAGTGCCGGTTTTTATTGTGGGCCTCTTCCCATGCAGCACCACCCACAGCAACATCCTGCCCCACCTGGCACTGCAACCCTAATCCTGGCCTAGAGTGGAAGGAAGGAAGGTGCTGCAACCCCATGTGCCAAATTGCAGTGCCTGGAGCAGGGTGCCATGCCCAGCCCCATGGATACAGGAGACACTGGAGCTGCTACTACCGGGTGAGTCACCTTAGTGAGGCGGAGTGGCCTCCTTCTGAACCTGACCGGGAAGAACCACTGCATGCCCCCTGCACTGGAAGCATGGGGATGGGACAGGAAGTATAAAATGCAGGGTGTTTAGCTCACATAGGTGGCATCTAGGGAAGGTGGTGATGTCTGCAGCCCAAACTGTGCTGTGCAGCGCCCTGCCCCCCGAGGAGACAGACTGTGGAGAGGAGGTGCCAGGACGGCCATCAGCCATGTACCCTGAGGAGACAGAGGACCCTTGGGCCATGGAACCCTACACCCAGACTGTGGAAGGAAGTAGCCCAGGGAAACTAGACATTAGTTGGAGACCAGGGCAGTGTGTTTTGGTGGGATCCCCACTGATCCAGTGGTGGAACCATCTGCCACTGTTGGGGTTCCAGGCTGGGACCTGGTGAAGTAGTGTGGGCCTGAGTCACCCTACCCCTGCTGCCAACCCCACCCCTGGGGTGGAGGCCTACTTCCCCTTGGCCAGAAGGCCTGTGCCGGGTTCTTGACTTGCCCCAGCCAGAAGGCTGTGAGGCCCCAGACTGTTTGCTGGCTGCCTTAGCCAGGAGGCGTAGGCTAAAGCCAGCTCCCTGTTGTGCCTGAACCAGAAGGCTATGGGCCCTGACTGTGTTTGCTGTCAGCTCCAGCCTGAAGGCTGTAGCTTGGGGCCCTGCCCCACCCAGTGGGTCAGAGCCCTAGACTGTCACTGTAGTCTGTCCTAGCCAGGAGGCGTAGGCTAAAGACTGCTCCTTGCACAGTCCAGAGGGCCAGGGCTCTAGACGGTAACGGCTGTCTGCTCCAGCCTAGGCTGAGGCTACAGACTGCTTACTGAGCTGCTGTGCCCAGAGGGCCAGCAGCTGTGGACTGTTAATGGCCGTCTGCCCAGCCAAAAGGCCGTGGCTATAGACTGTTACTCTGCTGACCTAGAGGGCCAGAGTGAGAGACGGACTGCTATGGTGGCCTGCCACAGTGACCCAGAGTGGCCTCCCTCTGAACCTGACAGGGAGGAGCCACTCCTGTCACGGACATAGAAAAAAGTCATGGACAAGGGGGGAAAATCATGCTATCTGTGACTGTTTTCATGCCATGACAAACCTGCTGCCTTAATAATGATACAAAATTTTGAGCCTCCCGGGCCTTCTAAGTTGCATGGGCCCCTATGCACCTGCACCATCTATTCCTCCACCAGTGCCCCTCACAGCTCCTAGTGCTGACTAGGCTGTGCTTGTGCCATCCCCACAGAGTGACTGAGCAAGCTCCAACCCAGGGGGAGCCGGGCACTGGAACTGAGACAGCAAAGAACAGTGAACATTTTTCCAGTTGGCACCAAGAGACCTCTGTGCCACAGCCACTCAGCTGTTCTTCATTCCAAGGCGCAATGCTTATTTCAGACCCATAGTCCTCTCCTGCCCAAGCAAGCCCTGCATTGCTTATTACATAGGTGACAGTAGAAATGCTGACTCTAGGAGCTGAGGTGAGAGGAAACACTTTGTGTTAAAGCAAACTTCCTCCAAGTCATGCTGGGTCTGTCCTGCTTTTTGAAGACGTGCCCCTTCCTATAAACCTTGTTTGGTGAAGAGCTGTGTCCCTCCAACACGGATGTAACCCTTCTGCCCATCTGAGTTGGCAGCAACAAGGGCCAGGTTCAGTATCTAGGGGTTCCATTTCAATAACACAATGCAAAACCAGCTCGAGCCCCCACCCAGTGACCTGGGACAATTTCATACCACCCCCCGGGCGCCTCTAAGAGGCAATACTTTCCCTCGCGCAAGCACGGAGTCTGAGTGTAGCAAAATCCTTTTAATAAAGGAGGGAAACAATGCGGCATTATATTGGGGAAACACCACAAACAGGATTCATAATACAAACCATGAGCAAAAGACCCACCCCCAAGTAAGTTTGGCAGTGTCCTTTTCCCCTCAGGGTCTTAAGTCCAACAACCCAAAAGATCACCCCAAAGTCCCAAAAGTCCAACACCTCTAAAGTATCTTGAGTCCAACAACCCAAGAGTCTCTGTCCTTGGTCAGTGCAGCCCCAGAGCTGCAGAGTTTTTGCCCCCTCCACAGCCTGGGTGGAATGGGGGGGGGGGAGAAAGGGTACGCAGGGTGTTAAGGGGCACCTTACGTGGTCCGAGGCCAACTGCCCCGCCTCTCCGTGGGGTTCTGCTGCCGCCTTCACCACGAGCCGCTCCACTCCACTATCTGTCCCATGAGCTGCACCAGCCGTCCCACAAACTGCTCCACTCCGCTTGCTCGCTGTCCCGCGGGCCACGCCAACTGTCCCGCAAACTGCTCCGCTCTGCCAGCCGCTTTGCAAACTGCTCCGCTCGTCGTTCCGTGGGCCACGCCAACCATCCCACACAAACTGCTCCGTTAGCCAGTCCTCAAACTGCTACACTCCACCAGCCACTTAGCAATATAGCTTTAGGCTCCCCCACTAGTTAACACAGCACTCAGTGATCTCAGCTCTTAGTATCTTTAGTGATTTCAGCTGGTAGTAGGGGAGCCCTAGTGCTGGTGCACCATTGGCCCAAAGCAAATTCAGCTCAGCAGTCTGTAACTAGACTCCTAATAGAATCAAAGTTAGCTCTGACATTCAATGGGGAGGGGGGGAGAGAGAGGGAGAGGTGCAATTGGTGTTGCGAGCCCTCAAGCGGGGCGGGGCGGGGCGGGGCCCATCCCATCCCATCCCATCAGGTATAAATAACTGTCCCCCAACCTCTCTCAATTCACTGGGTTTTGGAACCCATGTCCCTTGTCTAGCAAGTGCTACTTAGTTGATGGTGAGTCCCTCTGTCATAAAACAGTCCCACTGGCCTTGATTCACATAACCATGGTAACAACACTTTATTCTTCCTGCCCCAATAACAGAGAAACCGGGGGTCCTACAACAGCCAAAGTTACCATTTTGAGCTGCTGTAGGCTCATGCTAGGTGGAGTGGGTGTGCCTATGCAAACAAGATCAGCCCCTGATCTTTTCCACACTCACCATAATTCACCACCAGATGCCAGATGTCATCCTGACTCTGTTTACACGGGGTTAGAGCAATGCAGTGCCTGATCACACATTGGCGAATGTAACTCCTTTCCTGAGAAGGGAGAAGAGGAGGGTGGGGGAAGACAGGAGGAGGGAGGGAAACAGCAGTGAACCCAGAGTTAGACATGTGGTAAAGAGAACCTCTCTCTCATTAGAAACAGCATGAGATGTTCCACCCTAGCTAAGACCCTTGCTTGGGAAATCCAGAGCAGAATTCAGTCTGTTTCTTCTACTCTTGCCTTTGCTGCCTGCTCCCACTCTCCTTATTCAGTTACTTATAAGGAGTCCTCTTACCTCCCAGCATGATAACTTGGTTCTTTAGAGTAAGTTGCTTGAATCCCATTTTATCACTTTTTTTTTATTTTTTAATTACATCTGGGCCCCAAGCAAACTGGCTGGGCTCTGTCGTATGTGGCTGATGTGCTGGATAAAATGGAGATGGGCTGCTTGGAATGGAGATTACTCTCTTTTAATGAGTTTAGTGCTGGTGGAAGATGCCAGCCTGGCAGTCCTGAGTAACGAGGTCCAGCAGCTATCCAAGCAGTGCACACACTTCCCTAAGCTGTCTCCTCAATCTGCTTTAGCCCTACCTGCAGAGACTACCTCCATCATCTTGGCCTTTCTCCTGGGGTTACTAAAAAGGGGGCTGGCACAGTTTCTGGGTAGCTGTCCAGGAGTGCCTGGTCAGGTCTCAGGACTCCTGTCATCACCTGTCTCTGGGCAGGGACCCTTGTACCACTCCCTTCTGACTGGGGGTGTTTAAGGCTGCCCAGCTGCCTACCTTACACTGTGATATCCCCAGCAAGCCAGCATCCTTAACAGCCAGTGCTTGCAAGTTGCTTTCTCTCCTAGGGCTAGGCAGAGTGTATCGCCCAAAGTTACAAGGAACCATCCAGCTCTTTCTAAGCAAGCACCTTTATCCATAAGGTAAAAGCCTCACAGAGAAAACATAGGAAAACCATAAACCGATTTAAACACACACTAAACATACCAGGAGTCAACATCAGTCTAGGGAGCCCTAGTAGGCCAAACTCCTCTCAATCCTTTGGCAGGATTGGGGCCCCTTGGACAAAAGTTCATGTCTGTTTGCTGGAGCTGAAAGAAGGCCCAGTTTAAACTCAGCCTTTTTCTACCCAGAGCCCTTTTTTTTTTGACTGTTGGTCTCTGGAAAACTCAGTTTGAACTAGTATATGTGAACCACCCTGGGATGGTGCCTCTCTGGAGGTGTTCGGGATCCCAGGTGTAAGCACCCGCATGGTGTTTAGCTCCTGGAGAAGCTGTGATAATCCTCCCCTGTGGAGCAGTACACAGTCTTACATAAACCGTTCCTCCATGTAACACAATGGCTCCCAAGGATACTGCATGGCGTTGCAATATATGGCACAGGGGCCACTTAGGATGGGTGTATTTTTGTAATGCAGATTTATCCCCTGGACTGAGACATCAACACATTTTATAAGGGCCACCAGAGAGCTGCTAACATTACCTTAATAGCTATGCAAGGCTGGATTTGAACCAGTTATCGCATGGTGAGAGGCGCTGTGGCCTATTAACAATGAGCCATCTGTTTTCCCTGGGAGCTGCTTTATACACCGTACTTGATTAATGAAAAATAACTTCCTCTTTTGCTCCATGCTGCCCCCTTGCTGGGGTGCTATGGGCAGCTGAACACTAGGGCCCAGTGGTGTTTGATACTTGAAATGGACAACCACTATGCTGCTGATCCTGAAGTAACTTTGTAACTCTAAAGCCTCTGGTTGCTGGATTCCGTTCTCACCTATCAACAGAAATGACTATTGTTTTGGAGCACAAGAAAGGAATCCAAGCATGTAGACAGAGGGAAATGAGATAACACAGTCAGACGAAGGACTGACTCATGCTGCTGTTTGATTGTCATTGGGTGCATTTCACAATCAATACCGGGTACTGGTGCATGCTGTGCTTGTGAACCCAGATCACACTTAGAGAGTGCCCTGACCTCTCTTTGCACGCTTAGGGTGCACTTTCTGTACCAGGCACACTGTGGCTTGGAAAACCTTTTACTGTAGCTGCATTTCAGCAATGTTTTCTGGATAGCATCTGCGAAGTGCCTTGGGGTCCTTTGGGATGGAAATTTACAATGTAAAATTTACATTTGAAACCATATTTCTAGAGAGAGAAAAATATTGTGTAGGAGAGAGAGAGGGGATGCACACTTTGCAGAAATTAAATCTCCTGGTGAATGTATTTGGGTGCTAACAAGGATCACCCAAATATCCCGGTTAGAAGGAGAGAGAACTACAGTCCAAACCCAGTAACAGCACTCACAGGACTTGGAATTCTTCCAAATGCACCCTTCTGTATCCCTTGGGTAACAGGATTTTGTTGAGCTTTTGCAAGCACATACTCTGTCTCTCTGAATTCTCCGGTGGGAACAGGAAATCAGATATGAAAAGAAGAAAATAGTGTATGAGGATGTGTCATCTTCTTTGGAATTGAAAACCAGGGGCCAATAACATGTGGTTCATGAATAAAGAATTTGATCAAATACTTTACATGGACCAGGAGAAAAAAAAACCCTCCTCTGAGACTGCTTGAAGGGGATTTGAACTCATGACAATTAGAAACCTAAATAAGGACCACCCCCCTGGCTAGACTCTGCAGCCCTCATCACTGTAACTTTAAGGACAAAGAATTTGGTACTACGATTTTCATACTCCCTCCCCACACCCCAAAATAAATTGTTTTACGACTTCATGAAGGGTGTTAAGTGACAAGAATGCATACCTGTCACATCATTTACAAAAGCCAAGCACTTAAAAGAAAGGAAACAAATAGTTAAGAGCATCAGAAACCTTACACTGCTCGGATAAAATCTCAGCACAATCTATGAAGTACAAAGAAGTGCATCTTTCATCACAACACAGCCACCTTAACTCTGGCCCCTAGATTTTTAACACAATATATTTTTGTTATTTTGATTTTGGTATCGAAGTATGTTTTTAAGTGCAACTTTTCAGTGGGGAATATCCTCAGTTAACACACAGATCAACTGACAGTAGAATTTTTTGGGTAATGTACATATCATTGCTGATTTTTGAGAATAATGTTGCATATATAGTTTCGTGGGTAACATTGTTAATTTATGGTAAAATTAGGTGCTGTATGTACATGACATTGCATTTGAGGTTGACCAATATATGTCATGAAAGTGTGTGCAAATACTGACTATTCTTATCGTACCGGGGGGGAGGGAGAGGGGGGTTTATTTAAAAATGTGTGTCCCTCCCACTGCAGTGAGAACAGGACACCGGTCATACAATGATTCATGTAAAGACTTTTATGGGAGGACAAGTAACTTGTATTGTTATAAACACAGCTTGTAAGAGAGAGTGGTTTTCCCCTCAAGCCTCTTCTATAAATTAAACACTCAAGCTGCCAGGGAGAATTTAGCTGACTGCTGATCTATTTTTGCTTTAGCTCCAAGTGCCCTAATAGAAGTTTTACAATTGAATTCCCTGCACTTGAGAGGTGATGCAGCAGTGCTGATGTCAATAATAAACAGAATCAAGTCTCCTTTTCCGGTGGATAATGTTTCGTTCTAAATCGATCACAGGGTGTTTTCTAATGCTTGAACTGGAGTTGTGTGTTTCAAACCACATTAAAACAGCCCCACTTGTTCATAGAACTTATAGACGCATTTGTTTGTTTTAAATCTACTGTTCTTTTCCCTTTTCTTTTTCCATCATGACAGCTCTATAAAGCCTGGTCCTGCTCAGTCCGCTGGAGCTAAACGACCTGCAAGCATTTTCTATACAAAAGGAAATAGGAAAGAAAACTCTACTGAGACCCTTTTGTTACGGATGTGTCTGTGGCAGCCATGCCAACAGGATCAGAGCACCTTGCAGCAGTTCATGATGTAAACCTCGGCACTACTCAAGGGCCCCGATTCAGGCAGGTACTTAAGGGAATTAGGCAGGTGCTTCAGTACATTGCTGAATTGGGACCTGAGGAATGGAAGTGTAATCCCCATTTTACAAAGAGGGAAATTGAGGCACAGAGGGGTTTTTTTAAGCCACTTGCTGAAAGAAAGACGAATGACAACAGGTGAAGGACGACTTCTGATGGTATCATCCTAACACTAGTGCTTAGCCCTGCACACCAGCAATATTTCCATGACCCCTCCCATCAGCACGCACCAGTCTCCTGCCTACTAGAAGGGCTAGAGTGATAGGGTGAAATCCTGCCCCCTTTGATGTCAGTGGTGAAACTCCCATTGCCTTTACTGGGGTAAGGGTTTACCCACAGTGCCGTTCAGCTAAGTGTCCCGCCCTTGTGCAGGTGCTCAGACCAAATGGGTTCTCAGCACAGCCGGGAGCATTGTTGGGCCCTCGGCTCCAGCGAGAAGCCAGCGCTAATCGAGGACCTCACTGTTAGCAAGGCCAAGCAGGTGCCATTGCTCATTCTAACTGTGTGTGAGTTTGTTCCCTGTGTGTATTTGTGGCTGTGTCAGTTGCTACAGCAGCAGGGTTCTTGTGGGCAGTTGTCACGTGCCCATTGGTAAAATCCCCTCTAGCTCTCCCCAGAGTTGCCAGCTCTTGCAAGTCTCATGATATTTGGTGCTTTTCTTCCAGCCCTGGCTCCTGGAGTCATGTGATTACAGAGACTCTCGACTTTCATTGAAACTGTACAGTGAGGGCTGACTGCTCAAAAGGTACCCCAACGCCAAAGCGCATTCCCGGCTGGCAATCACAAGCACAGCTAGGTGCCTGCCTGGACTTAGAGCCCTATCGCTGAGAGAGGGGTGAGAACTACGCCTCACTTCCTCGCAGTGGCACTGCTGGTCCGCCAGGCAGGAACCCCATTGACAGCTCCCCTACTGGCCCCGCTTGGAACTGACCCTCCCGCTGTAACTTCCACATTGCCTCAAACACTTGGGGTAACGTTGTTTCAAACCTGCTCCTAGGAGATGAATATCAATGAACTCTACGTGAACAAACACCAACCCCATGAACTCAGCCTCCTCCTTCCATGGCCCTACTCCAGTTCACTGGCAAGAAGTGCTGAGAGCACAGCTCTAAGTTGCATGGCAGCAGGCCACATCTTTGTACAGGACTCATTTCCATCCCTAGGCCACCATTACAATGCAGTTAATAGCAGCCACCCAGTCATTGGCTGCGGCCTGTTACACTCTTTGACAAGTTTCTTCACTACAGTCTGTTAAAAAGAACTGTTGATTGCAGATAACCTTAAATGCCCCCTAACGTGGCCAATTCAGTAATGCAGGGTTGATCCTTCCCATCTTCGCACAGTAAGACCCGCACAGAGAGCCAATTCCATGTACAAACGCTTTCCTGGTTTCAGGATTTCCTTTAAATATGTTTGCGTGTGTGTGCAGGGCTGGGAGCGAAGGGGCAATGCTAGGTGGCTGTTATGACACTCTGCAGCCTGCATATTGACAGAGTGCAGAATATTCCTCTAGAAGGGTCTGGGATCTATCCCATCTATTTGAAACAGTGACAAATCCTTCACCACATAGCTGCTCAGCTATAAGTAATGCATGACAACACCAGAGCTGTAACTGCTCACAGGTGGGTCATGGAAAGAGGCACTATTAAGCCACATTAGTATGACACTGAATTCTCTTTCTATTCAGTCCTATGCACTATTCCTGGGTGTTATTTTTACTTGGCAAACAGCGGTTCAGATGAACACTACCATGGATCCCGTTTATTTCTAAGGTACAGTATCTATTGAGAGAAGAGTTGAAAAGTGGCCCCTTTTTATGGTATGAGGAGACATATTCTGGGTGCTATAATGAGGGATATGTTATAAAGAAGCTTACACTGGACTTTACTGGAGGCTGGACTAAGTATGCAGGAGCCTGGGTTAAGCCTGAGATGAGGCTATTGAAAGATCCTTGTAGACAGGTAGAATAGTAATAACAATACACAGCATTTTACATGGTCAAAGCACCTTTGACCTAATACCGATTTATTAAGTCCTTTCTGGTGGTAGTGGTGGTGGGAGGGTAGGTAATACAGGTTTTTTGTTAGAGCTTTTAGTTAATTTTCACAGGGAAATTGTTTTTAAAAAAAACAAAATTTCCCATGCCATGTTTTGTTTTGTCAACAGAAAAGCCCTAAACTGAACACATCGGGGTTCAAAAACAGATTTCATTAAAAACGTTTTGTTTTTGCTAAAAAAAAATTGCTACTTTCTTTGTCATTTTCAGTTTTTGTTTGTAAAGTTGGAAATGTTTGACTATAATGAACATTTTCCATGCGGCTGTTTGGTTGGGTTGAAAAGGCATTTTTCTTTGGACAAAATGTGCCAGCCAAAAACTGTTGACCGCTCTCTGGCTGCCATGTTCGGAATGTTTTGGTCCTTGTGGCTAAAGCTCTGTGTGTTTGGGGGGACTGACGCTGAGGGGACGGAATGGCCTCAGGGTAACTCAATGGTGCTGGTTAACAAGCCCCGCCGTTTTCTGCTGCTCTATGTGTTAGGACCCGAGCCCAGAACTGAGAGCCACCCAGACTGTAGCTCTCCTTGATGGCTGGAAGGCTAGCCTGTGCCCTGTGCCAATGGTAAATAGTCACCAGATGAGCCACTCTCATTTCTCATGGAACAAAGAACTTTATTATAGTGAGAGAAATGGCATTATCCCTAAAGCTGCTCTATTTCACTGCAGAGCCTTCTCCAGCCTAGCCTCTCATCTCCAGATTTAAAGAAACAGTTCAAGTACCCTCCCAGCAGCAGCCAGCCCAGCCAGCCGAATACAGAAGGATCTGTGATATATTGTCCTCTAGGCAGCAGCTGTAGTAAATGCCTTTTACCTGTGCCACTGGGATGTGAGCTGTCTTGCTGTCAGTCTGTTGCTTGACAGCAGGGATGCCTTGGGCAAGCCGAGGGCCAGTGGTATCACATCTGCGATTTGTAACCTGTCCTTAGGGAATATCCTTGTGAAGTCATGTTTGGAAATGCAAGGCCTGATCTAAATCAGATTGTTATCAATGGGAGTGCTTCCACTGACCTGAACTGGAGAGAGTTGGGCCATTGGGAGCAGGCCATTGAAACAGGTCAATGGCCGATCAGGACCATGGACAGGTGTTACAGACGCCTAAGCCTGCTCCAGCAGGATGCACAGGGGGAGGGCACAGGGAGCCTTGTCCTCGAGGCCCCCACAATGGCAGTCCTTACATTCCCTTGAGTGCAGGCCACCCCAAAGGGGCAGGGAGGGGGCGTGGCCCAAACCCCACTGCACCAACCAATGATATTGGCTGGCCGTGGAGGGGGGTCACACAGCAGGAGAGCTGAGAGTGGCAGCTGCTGCCCACCAGCAGGAGAGCGGAGAAATTTGCTGCTGGCAGGCAGAGCTGCTTCCGAGCTGACCCCCCCCCCCCATGCAGTGCGAGCTCCGGAGGTCAGCCCCAGCCCCAGCTGTGGGTGGCACGGGGCTCAGGCGCTCAGTTCCAGCGGTGTGGGGAGGGCGGCTCTGGTGCGCCCTGTGCGTGGTGGCCGCTCAGGCGAGCCCCGGGCCGTCCCATTTTTACTTTAAGAAATATGGTCACCCTAGCCAGAGAGCACTGCACCTCCTTGAGACAAAACCCTGTCCCGCATCCCCTGCTGGGGCCAGGCGGCTCCTCCAGCAGCCCCAGGGCAGGGCGGAGGAGGGTTGATGCTGCCAGGTAGCCCCAGTGACAGTGGTGTAGAGTTGTGCAAACAACAGATTTTTCAGTTCACTGGCAATTCTGAAAAAAAATCTTTAGGGGTCAAATCTTTAGGGTTGCATTTCGATCTTGACCATTTTTAAACACTTTTGATTTTCAAAATAAAACTCATGGAATTTTTTGAATGAAAAGTCATTTTGAGCCCAATGAGTCAAAACATTTGCTTTTTAAAAAAAGTCAAAATGAAACATTTCTATTTGTTTTTTTGGACCGAAACAATTCGGTGAAACCGACACTAATTTGCAAAATGTTTAGGTGTTGCCAAATCTGCATTCCCCTCCCCCCCCCCAAAAAAAAGTTTTGAATGATTTCTTTCCTCAGCTCTACATTAGTTGGGCTAAGAGGAAACCTGAACAGCAAATGGGCAAGAAATACAAGCAAAGGAGGCGTTGTGTCAGTGCATCAGGAGCAGAAGGGAGGGAGACTGCGTGTAGCGCATAAATCACTGCAGGGCAAAAAGGGCATGTGAGGGGGAAAAGGAGACTGCAGTGAAACTGAATGAGCTCTGGACCCATGGAATGGTCCATTTGCACAAGGCTTCTCCTGCAAGCAGCTAACCACAGTGTCACATCCCAGGGAGTCTGAGGAACAAACCACCTCTCCCTCCATTTGCTCTTGCAGTCTCATCTCATCTCAGTTGAATTCATCTCTTACTCTCTTCATAACATGGGACGTTTTTTTAACTCAACTCTGGGCTCTTAGTCCAAACACACAAATGTCTTTGAATCTGCCCTCACCATGGGATGATGGGAAAATATCTGCCCCAGGGTTCCATTTACAGGAACATGAAGTATTCAAAAAAAGATAATATTATAATACGGTGTATAAATTAGCCCGTAGAACGCAGTGCTGCATATTACTGTATTACTGAGCACAGTTTTAAAAGAGGCTTAAGCTCTTATGAAGAAGAAATTCCTATGAACAGTGAGTGACATTAGTTAGGATAAAATACATAAAACTTTCACTCTTCATACTGTAGGGCATCAGGTGATCATCTGGTGCAGCAGCAGATTTCCTGTGTACTAGAGTATTGCACAAACAGCTGTGCAATGAAGGTGGCTTCAGATTCCCTCCCAAACACCCAGAAATGGCCACTATTGGAGACATGACACTGGGTTAAATCGGTCATTGGCCTGTTTCAATGGCCTGCTCCCAATGGCCCATCATTTTTAATTTGACCATCAGCTTCAAAACAACAAAACCCACCGAGCAATGATACTGAACTTCCTTCAACAAGTTCAACCACCGTAAGGGCTGAAGAACACCGAAGAGGTGATGTGAGTAAGAAACATAAAGCCGTTATTAACCTTGCAACATTTAGGAAATACGAAGACAGCTATTTGAATTTCGATTTTATTTGTTTTGGAAGTCGAGATATACCTCAACCGCAGTGTGTAATTAGTGCACAAATACTGTCCAATGAATGTTTGAAACCCTCCAATTACAGAGACATTTAATTACAAAGCACGACATCTATAAGGATAAGCACCATTCGTTTGTTTTTTGAGCGAAAGGCAAAGAAGCGGCTTGGTACTAAAGCAATAATGAAATCCACAACTACAGCAGATAAGAAGCTTTTAAGGTCATCTTACATAGTGGTGCAGAAAATTGCTAAAATAAAAAAATCACATACGATTGCTGAGATTTTGATAATGCCATGTGTTATTGAAATAACAAAGGAAGTGTTTGGAGAGGAGAAGGCCAAGGTACTGACAAAAATACCCACATCAAATGATGGATCATTTCTATGTCAGAAGACACAGTTTCTCAGTGTATTGATTGGTTGTGTGACAATGATTTTGCTATACAGCTAGATGAATCCACAGACATTTCAAAAATGTCCCATTTATTTGCCTATGTTCGGTATGTGTGGAATAAGGAAATAAAGGAAGACTTTTTGTTTTGCAAAGACCTGAAGACAACAACCAAGTCAGACGACATTTTCAAGCTGTTAGATGATTTTATGATTTCAGCAGAAATCAGCTGGACTAATTGCATTGGGGTCTGTACTGATGGAGCTGCAGCAATGACCGGAAAGCATTCTGGTGTCGTGCAAAAAATAAAAGCCGTTGCACCTCGCACTATTTGAACACACTGCTTTTTACACTGAGAAGCACTTGCTGCAAAAGATACTGCACCAGGTCTTCACAGCGGTAATGCTCATTCATTTTATTAAATCCAGAGCAACAAACTCCAGGTGTTTTGCTGCACTTTGTGAGGAGGTGGGTACAGCGCATCATTTTTTACTCATGCATACAGAGGTAAGGTGGCTATTTTGAGGCAGAATGCTTGCCTGTATGTTTAATCTCAAGGAAGAGTTATGTACTTTCTTAGTTGATAAGAAAACTGAACTTGCTGAAGTGCTGAAAGATGACGTGTAGCTGGCAAAACTGGGTTACCTCGCAGACCTATTCAGTGAAATGAATAGCTGAATAAAAGTTAGGAACACTAATTTTATTGCCCAGCGTGAAAGAATTGAGGCATTCAAAAGAAAACAACTCTGGAAAGTTCGTGTCTGTGGGGGCACTACTGATATATTTGAGCTCTTACATTCTTTCATTCAGGAACGAAACATGGACTTTGACGTAAACCTCAGCTAGCAGTGCAGCTGTCTGGTCTGCTTAACAAATGTAATTCTTATCTTCCCGAACTCACAATGGAACAAGCTGCTACACACATGTGCACTACAAACCCCTTTAGTGAGAACATTTACGCTAAACTTCCATCCAATGTCTCATCAAAACTGTTAGACGGGCTCATTGACATTTCGTCAGACAGCTCCCTCAGAACCAGGTTCAAAGCAATGCCGCTGGAGACATTTGGTGTGAGTGTTCCGACGAATACATCACTGCTTCTTCTGCAGCACTGAAAGGTTTGATCCCCTTTAGTACCACCTACTTATGTGAAACTGGATTTTCAGCCATGCCATCAATGAAAACAAAGTACTGAACCAGAATGAACATTGACCATGACATACACTTGTGCTTGTCAAAGATACCCCCACGTCTTGACAGAATTGTTGATCAGCACCAACAAGAAATTTCACACTAAGTAAATAAAAATAATAATATTCAGTTTGTTTTTGCGCCTATATTATCCCTTTTTAAATATTTTATACGTGTGTGTATTTAACTATATAACAATCTATTTAATACAGTTTTTAATCTACTGGATATGCAGAAAAACAGTTGTTGTGGCACGGTTGGGCCTTGGAGTTTTTATAGCATTTTTGGGAGAGCCTCAAGAAAGAAAAAGGTTGAGAACCTCTGGTCTAGATGAAATTACTATAATAAGGTGGGTGCAAAACTAGTTGAAAGACAGTATTCAAAGTGGTTTGCTGTCACACTGGGGGAATGTATCTAATGGGATCCTGGATCCGGTAATATTCAATATTTTCATTAAAGGAGTGAAAAGTGTGCTTATGAAATGTGTGGATAACACCCACCTGGGAGAAGCAGCAAGAACTTTAGAGGACAGGATTAGAATGAGAGGACAGGAAGGGACAATCAATTGCACACCTACAAAATGGGAAATGACTGCCTAGGAAGGAGTACTGCAGAAAGGGATCTGGGGGGTTTAGTGGATCACAAGCTAAATATGAGTCAACAGTTGTAACACTGTTGCAAGAAAAGGGAACATCATTCTGGGATGTATTAGCAGGAGTGTTGTAAGCAAGACATGAGAAGTAATTCTTCTGCTCTACTCAGCGCTGATAAGAGTTCAACTGGAGTACTGTGTCTAGTTCTGAGCACTGCATGTCAGGAAAGATGTGGACAAATTGGAGAAAGTCCAGAGAAGAACAAAAAAAAATGATGAAAGGTCTAGAAAACATGACCTATGAGGGAAGATTGAAAAAACTGGGTTTGTTTAGTCTGGAGAAGAGAAGACTGACGGGGGACATGTTGACAGTTTTCAAATACATAAAAGGTTGTTACAAGGAGGGTGAAAAATTATTCTCGTTAACCTCTGAAGGTAGGATAAGAAGCAATGGGCTTAAAATTGCAGCAAGGGAGGTTTAGGTTGGACATTAGGAAAAACGTTCTAACTGTCAGGGTAGTTAAGGACTGGAACAAATTACCTAGGGAGGTTGTGGAATCTCAGTCATTGGAGTTTTTTAGGAACAGGTTAGACAAACATCTGTCAGGAATGGTCTAATTATTACATAGTCCTGCCTTGAGTGCAGGGGACTGGACTAGGTGACATATTGAGGTCACTTCCAGTCCTACACTTCTATGATTGTATTAAAGGAAATGTTTTGTTTTGACC